>CM066193.1:40321500-40833889 GCA_033675215.1 Rhodiola kirilowii
CATCATAGCATCAACATCATCATCATATCATTATCATCATCAGTATATCATCATCATCATCATCATATCTCTGTCATGATCACCATTATCACCATCATCACCATCAATAAATAATATACTTATATATTCAACAATAAGTACATAACAAAAAAAGTATTTTTGGGTGATGTCAAAGTTAAGTAAAGTTTCAGTTAAGTTAATATACGTTAATATAAGTTAATATCAGTTAAGTTACAGTTAAGTTCAGTTAAGTTTCAGTTCAAGTGGACAGGCCCATTAATATAAATTAATTTCAGTTAAGTTACAGTTAAGTTTCAGTTAAAAGTGGACATGTAGAAGAAAATTAATGAAGCGCTGTAGTACAAGCATTAGGTTACAACTATTTTTTTTGCCTAGAACTTAGGACAATGGCCACTTTTGGGTCCTTACTGCCTCGGATTAGAGTCTTAAACAATGAAACACTATTATATGCTAATAAACTATGCGCTGATTGTAACAAATTGTATTTCGAGTAGTATAATCAACCACAAAAAATTGTCATATGTCTAATTGTTCCGTTTTTTTACTATAGTTTGAAGGTCATTTTGTGGATACTACTTATACTCAGACATAGAGTGCCAAAACTCAAGCAAAAAAAATGTCTCTCCATGTCGTCTCAAGTCAAGATAACTATATATTTGCAGCTAGGGATGCACAAATTCTGCCCGGACCGAAAAACCGAACCGAACCGAATCGGACCGGACGGGTCGGTCCAGGACCGAATCGGATTCGGGTCGGTCCACGGGTCATGTATTCAGAGATTTTCGGTCTTCGGGTCGGGTCGGTCCGGTCCGTTATTTTTCGGGTCGGTCCCGGTCCGGACCGAATAAAACCGGGTTTTTTAATTCTAATTCTAATTTTTATATTTCTATTTTCTATTCTATATTCTAAATTGTATTTCGTAATTCTATTCCTATTTCCTAACCTAGTAACCCTAAATCGCAAAGTCGAAGTTGAACTGCCGAAGCCTCGCAAAGTCGCATTCGCATATCCCAAATCCACAGCTCGCCCTCGTCGTTCGCAGTTATCAGTTCGCCGTTCACGTTCGCCGTGCGCAACTCCCAAATCCACAAACAAACGCCGAACTGCCGAAGTCACGCTCGCCGAAACGCCGAAGTCACGCTCGCCGTTGACGTTCAGAAGCCAGTCGCCGAATGCCGATTGCAAATACCAGTCGCCGAACTGCCGATTGCAAATACCAGTCGCCGAAGCCAGAAGCCAGTCGCTCAGTCACGGCCAATCCTACTTCGTAAGTTCGTATCCTAACCTTGACAATCACTAATCGGCAACCGGCTCATATTCTGTGCAGATTTAATTTGATTTCTGTGTTGAAATCTAAGGTAAGCCATTAAGATCACTAATATTGTACCTTACTGATGTAAACACATTTATATGTTATTCTACAACTTATAATCAATTACTACTTACTTGTTTTATGTTATTCTTGGCGACAGATTGTACAAGCACTCATTTGTGCTCAAGATTGGTTGCAATTACGAAAGAACTCCGATTCTGATTCGAGTAACAGTGACGACGGTAACATATATTCAAATTTCAGCAATAATCTTTATATTAGTTCCTGTGATGTGATATGATTATTGATTATTAATACTGTCTTTGTTGACTTGTAAATTGTTAGATGAGGATGATGAAGGCACATTTTGTGCTTGATAAGTGGACAGTCACTAGGCACATCTTACTGGGGTAAGAATTCAGCACAAAGGTATAAGACACTAGCTTAATTTGATGTTGTTATGCTGCTGCTGCTGGACAGTGAACATTATTTTTTTGATGTTGTTATGCTGCTGCAATTTTTTCATGTTTTGTTGCCAATGCCTGCTGCATTTTATGCTGCTGCCTGATGCATTTGTTCCATTACCATATGCATTTGTTGTTGCTGCTGCCTGCTGCTGCTGCATTGTTTTGTTTTGTTGCATTTGCTGCATTTTATGCTGCTGCCTGCTTAGCATTTGTTGCTGGATGTTGTTATGCCTGCTGGCTGCTACCTGCTGAAGTGCTGAGCATTTGTTATACTGCTGCTTGCTGCTGAACATTGTTTTCATGTTTTGTTTCGGCTGCTGCTGAACATTGTTTTGTTTGATGTGTTATAGGTTGATGAAAATGGAAGAGGCAGTGGAGTCTGTGGAGAAGCAATGAAAATGCAGAAAGAGAAGCATTCTTGTATCACTTTTGAGCTTGGAGAAGCATTATTTTCATGTCATTGAGTCACACTGTCACTTGTTTTTGAACATTGTCAATTAGGGACAATGAACATTGAACATTGTTACTGGAATGCTGAACCTGAACATTGTTTTCAGTTTATGTTTAACTACAAAACAATTGTCACTTAGAATGAATTAGAATTTGAATTAAGACAGGGTTTTTTTTTCCAGGATTGAACATAAACATGTTTTCGGTTCGGTCCGGTTTTGGTCCGACCTGACCCGAATATATCCGGTCCGGTCCGGGTTTCGGTCCAAGTTTTCAAAAAAATTCGGTCTTTCGGTCCGGACCGGACCGTATATATTCGGGTCGGGTCGGTCCACGGTCCAAGTTTCAAAAAAAATTCGGTCCTTCGGTCCGGACCGACCCGTCAATTTCGGTCCGGTTCGGTCCGGTCCGGACCGGATGTGCATCCCTATTTGCAGCTACATACTTGGAAAACAAATGACAAATCTTAATAAGAAAACCACAAATTTTATATGAAGACATGCATCAGTTAATATGCTGAAAATAAATACAAAAACAAACTGTGTATTGGTAAGTACTTCATGATGCAGCTATGTAAGGATCACATTCATAAACTGGAAAAATCGATAACTCGCCTTCTGACGTTGTGGTTTTTAGCATGTAGTCGAAAACAATTTATATTTTGACCGGTAAGACCGATGTCGAACCCAAGGGAGCAAACGTGGTTATACGCTAGAGAATCAAGTTTTCTACTCGGCTATTCCTTCAATTCAATTATGGGAATGATTATCAATAATGAAACAAGTAATGAAATGGTTTTTATGGGATTTTAATTCGATTAAAGAGAGTTTCGAGGGGTTACTCCCCTCCTTGGCAATTTCCCAACGATCATGTATACAAGAATTTAATCATTTAAGAGGTTGATAGGTTTAAAACCTAGCTTAGGCTAAAATTAGACAAACTATCATGCAAGTCTAATCCTAGTCAAGCCTTCTTATGTAGAATCTCACTAATTAAAGATATTGATTCACTATATAGCACTTATTATCCTTGGAACATCTCCCAAGGTAATAAATGATATATGCATGAAGTCTTAGTTAACCTCTCACCCATGCATTTACTCTCATAAATGTTTGATGAGTTCATTTTTACTATATCCAAACCATCACTAAGCTCTCTCGATACTTAGATCATTGTTCTAACACAAACATGTCACTTAGGCATTTTGTCAAACACTTAGAAACATGTCTAAAATGAAGAGCATAGTAAAATGAAATCATTTTTCATAAATTTGCATGTGAATGTGTATACAATGATCATTGAGTACCAAAGAGGGTGATAACACCCTCAAAACACAAGGGGACTACTCATACATCATGTAAGACAACATGGTGTGAGTAGGGTTTCTACACAATCTAAAGAGAAGAGAAGAGGAATATAATAGGATGATTAATCCTAGTGAACTCCCTTGATCTTCAATCCTCTTTGATTGGATGATGATGGATGCCCTTGATTTGATCACTTTTCCTTGTAAAATCTCCCAAAGAAGCCCAGTGCCTAGGTCAAACTTACCAATTTCTATTTATAGCCTCGGGTAAAAATCCTCTGCTGAAACAGGTTCAGCCGGTCGGCTGAGAATGGCTGTCAGAGTCCAGCCGGTCGGCTGGAGCAGGGTGAATGCAGCCTACTTCTGAGATGCTTGGCCAGCCGGTCGGCTGGTCAGTTTGAGCCGCTCGGCTGAGAATGTTCTTGGAAGAGGGACCTTTTGAGAACTCTAGCCAGCCGGTCGGCTGATGAGGCCAGCCGGGCGGCTGAGAATGTGTTCTTCGTCATTGAGTCTGCTTCTTCTATCCAGCCAGTCGGCTGGCGATGGGGTAATTCCCATCCGGTCGGCTGAGATCATATTCAGTCCACTTGTGCCTTTAATTCTCCGATTTTTCCCGAGTTTTTGTATTTTTGCTTTGACATTGAGATATCTTATTTTGTACCTGAAACGTACGAAAAGAGATCAAATGACATCTTATTATCGCCGGAAACGAACCACAACTATAGTGATAATCGGGTATTAATAAGTCGAAAACTCGACTTATCAACACTCCACACTTAAGCTTTGTTCGTCCCGAACAAAGTATGCAAATATGTCAAGGGCGTGCAAATGCCGAAATGCTAGTGGTGCTATGTTTTTCGTCTATTTGCCTCACTAGTAATCACAAGGTCTCAATCATTATTGCTAAACATGTTATTGAAAAGTAAATGCAAGTATATACAACCTAACTAGCTCATTTTCGTAGGTGTTACGAATGCATTTAGCGTATGCATTAAGCCTTTAAACCCCTAGGCTCCCCTAGTGGACGAGTTATAGTCTCATGAGAGTTTTCAGAAAAGAGAATACTCACAAATCCCATATGCACCTATCCCATGAGAATGAAATCAAGAGTGTTCAACCAAGGCGATGATTTCTCAAAACAAATTCCTCATCCCACGTTAGGTCTATTATCACAATACCCTCAAAAGAACTTTTGAACCATTTGAGTACTCACGAGGTTGTGCATTCAAGATTGTCAATACTAGGGCTATCAATCGTCTCATCCAAAAGTCTACTCATTTTCAAGGCAATACGACAGAAGCAAGGTTTTTATTTTGCACAAAGGTTGTCAATCACTCACCTATGCTAGCTAGGGCTAGTCCATGGGTTTGCGACATGGAACTCATTCCCAAGTTTTAGGCGCTTAAGCCGTAATCCATAAGGGAAGAGGAGTTCGAAATTAGAGTCCTCAATAAACATGCTTAGGCCAAATGATAACTCCCGTGCAAACACATGGGTCATCCAAGAGTCACTCCAACTAGCACACAATGCAAATGATGGATCCCGCGCAAGTGAAGAATGGAAGAGAACATAGAGTCAAGTTTTAAGTGCTTCTTATTTTCTTTTTGAAACGGCCTTTGGCCTACAAATGCTTTCGAGGGGGAACTTTTCTTCCTAACCCCCGGCACTTGTATGTTTTGTAGCAAAACTTCTCGTGATCATTGAGAAAGTTTTTAGTCTGGGCTTTGCCCTCTTTGACCGCACAACATATATATTTTTTTGGGGCCTATTTTTTGCCTTCTTTTGACTCCACACTCAAAACTTGACAAAATGTTCAAAAAGTGTACGGAATGTACGGGAATCAAACATGAACAAGGCACCGTGTTAGAGAACTCAAGTCACCAAGGAGCATTCAAAGGGTCTAAGTTTTTCCACAAAGATTTTTAAAAGGTGCTTGCTATAACTTGATTCAAAGTATTTCAACGAAAATACTTAGAGAATTGGATAGACGAGAGATAGCAATGATATTGGTTCTCAAGAATACGATAGATGTGATAAATAGGCTAGATGTGATTTATAGGAATTAAGAATCGATAGTCACAAGCCTATGCGGTTAAAAACACTCTTATGTAGGGATAAGGTGCAAAGGATGCAAGTGTCCATCTAAAAATGACATGCATGGCATGCAAACATGTGAACTATGCGCATCAAACCACTCGACACTTAATCCAAGCTTAGTCCCCAAGCGCAAAGAATGATGAAATAAAGGCAAAGGCGCATAGGAACTCCCCTCGTTTGTAGAGCCGGTAACATAACTCTTGGGAGTGAGAAATATCCTTTTGGTTGCAATTGTAGACAAGGAAGGTGAATGTGGAACATGATAACAATATGTAGATGTATATCCTGTGAAGTGATCAACATAAATGGTAAACACCTTCAATATCATGGGATATGTAACATGCAACCAAAGGCAAGTCAAGAGTATAAGCACTCAAAATGGCATACATCATCCAAAATTGCGCCAAAAGGCGACTTAACATCCAAGTACATGATCTAAGCAAGAAAGCATCAAAGCATAGACAAAAGGAAAAACAAAATGCAATGCAAGCTCAAGATGTAGCCTCATCGCCTCCTAGACTGATCTGTCTAGCTGAGTCTCCAACACCTTCCTCTCTAGAGGAGCTCTCATTCGGTATCGTGGCACCAGTGAGTAGTGGACTCTACTCCCGAATAGAGCTAACCCGCTCCGCCGTGCCTTCAGTAGGTGCATATATTTTATGGTGCACAAGTCCAGGACCCTCTTGGATACCTTGGGGCATCCCTCGTGGCCAAAAGTGAAGTTACACTTCATGGCGAGCAATGTAATCAAAGATCTGCCTCCCAAGGCCAAATTCCGCGAGGTATCCTTAACAACACTCTCAAAGCTAACAGCAAAGATAGCCAACCAGTCGATGACATCCCCATGATTGATGACCATCATGATCCTCATGTCCGGGATGGACAAGGATCGAGCCCTACCCTTCCTATCATTCACCCCAATGGCAATGAGGTGGTGATTGACCTAACACACCGGTGTGGTAATGGCGGAGGAGTTAAAGGATGCCACAAACCACTAGTCTTGCCCAGAAATCTGCTTCCAGAACCGAGTACGCACGTGCTCATTAAAGCTAGGCCCATCTCCACCATCGGGAGGAAAACCTAACCATTCTCGAATCATATTCTCCTTAATCCTGTAATCCCTTCCCCCTAATCTAAATTTCCAATAAAACTGCCTTTCCTCATCCTTCACCCAATCAAAAGAGCAGACAAATTCCTCCACCACCCTTTGGTAACATCCCGGATCTTCATTAAATAAAAAGTTTAATCCACTGTGACTAAGTCGGGAATGTACCTCATCGGCGACCACAAGGTTGATGCCTCGTAGAAGCTCCATGTCCAGGTATAGAGTCGCCATGGCCTTTTTCTTCTTCGTCGTAATAATACCATGACGCTTCCTATGCCTCTCATCTTCAAACGCGAGAGGCTCATCGAAGGGGTAGGGGGTGGGAAGAGGTAGGGGACCCTCTAATGAACCATCACCCGGTACAAATAGGGCAAGTGCGGTGGTGGGAGATGCTGGAGGTGAGGGTGATGGTGCTCGTGCAACGGGAGGCGCCGAAGTCCTCTTCTTCTGTGGTTTTGCAACCTTGCTCTTTTTTGGGCGGGGGCCTAGGAGATAGGGGAGGGGAATCCAATTCCTCGTCCGAGCTGGGATCCCTCAGTGAATCCCTAAGTTGCTTCCTTTTGCGAGCGACGAGAGGTAGGTCATCCTCGTCACTTACGTATCGCTCCTCCATGCAAATGTCACTAGGAGGCTCATGGGCAATCCCCTTGCCTTTTGCTTTGGATTTGGAGGATGAGCTAGCTTGAGGCATGATTTTAAGTGGAGGAATTGCACTGAGTTGTGATATCGAGCCGGTCGACTGGGCTGAGGGAATAAGTTCAGCCGGTCGGCTGAAGGGGTTTTAGGGTCAATTTTAGGGGTTTTTCCAGAGGGCTCGGCGGATGAAATTGATGGATGGGTTTTGTAGGCGGGAGGATTTCGAGCAGATTGGGGCAAGGAGCGAGGTGTTTTGACGGCCGAATGAGAAGATCGGACGAAGTGAAGTTTCCCGATCGGAAACGGCGGCGGGGCTAGTGAGCGGTTGGCTGGGCTAGTGAGCGGTCGGCTGGGGGTGGTAGGTGTGGTAATGGCGAGGCGACGGCGATGCGGGTGGAAGGTTTGGTCGGATTGGGGTCGGGATCGGTGGAGGCTTGAGGTCGGTCGGTTTGAAATCGAAATGAGAAATGAGGGGATGAAGGGTTTCAGTTAAGGGGTGTTCAGCCGGTCAGCTGGAAAGGCCAACCGGTTGGCTGGATAGGTCGAACAGAGGAGGCATTCTGAGAGTGACGCGAGCCGGTCGGCTGAGAATTTGGTTACCCATCAGCCGGTCGGCTGGGGCCAGTTCCAGCGAGAAAGCTGCAAGCTTTTACTCCAAATATTCTCTGATATTTCCGTGATCCCGCTTCTCAATATTTGGAATTTTGTTCTGCATCACAAATAACCACACTCAATACCCACACTATTCGATCCTAACTAGCATATATATGATTTTCAACAAAACTCAGGCTAGGATCATACACTCCACACTTAAGACACCACCAACAACAAGATATTTCATACAAGCACAATTCCACACCAACCATGCCCACAATCAAAGTTCAATGCATACATGCCAAGCACTTAAGAAAAGAAGATTTTTGCATAGATGGACAACTCACAAACCGGGTGACCTCCCGCAAGGGCCTAGTTTAACGTCTTGGCAAAGACCGAGCCGAATCTTTTCTCAAGAAACACACTTGAGGAGTCCTTTGCTAGGATCCCTCCTCTAGCGGATTGTAGCTCCTTCATGGATCGGTCAAAGTATAAGTTGCATTGCGCTCATCCCGAACTTGTTCTCTATAGTGCTTGAGCCTTTGTTCATTGGCTATAAAGATGGTTCCGTCATTGTTGAGTACTTCTACATGGCCATCTTTGTGAGGCTTGTGAACAGTGAAAGGGCCACTCCATCGGCTCCTTAATTTTCCTGGGAATAGTTTGAGCCTAGAGTTGAAGAGTAAGACCTTCTCTCCCTTTTTGAATTCACGACAAAAGATTCTCTTGTCATGACATTTCTTCGTCTTCTCCTTGTGAATTCTAGCACTCTCATAAGCTTCGTTCCTTATTTCTTCTAACTCGTGCAGTTGAAGGACTTTATTTTCTCCCGCCGTTTGTATGTCCATGTTCAAGAATTTAATTGCCCACATTGCCTTATATTCCAATTCAACCGGCAAATGGCATGGTTTCCCATATATGAGGCGATAGGGGGACATCCCAATGGGGGTCTTGAAGGCGGTACGATAGGCCCATAATGCATCATCTAGCTTCGATGACCAATCTTTCCTCGATCTTCCCACAGTCTTTTCTAGAATGGCCTTGATTTCCCGATTTGAGATTTCTACTTGCCCACTAGTTTGCGGGTGGAATGGCGTTGCCACCTTGTGGCTTACCCCATACTTGCGGAGCAAGGCTTCAAAATGTTTTTCCTTAAAGTGTGAACCGCCATCGCTAATGACTGTCCTTGGAACTCCAAACCTCGAAAAAATAATTTTCTTGAATAGCTTGGTGACCACCTTAGCATCACAAGTAGGGGAGGCGACGGCCTCTACCCATTTGGAGACATAGTCAACCGCGACCAATATATAATGATTCCCTTATGAGGACGGGAAGGGACCCATATAATCTATGCCCCAAACATCGAATATTTCAACCGGAAGAATGCTTTGTTGGGGCATTTCATGCCTCTTAGAGATATTTCCCTTCCTTTGGCATTGGTCGAAAGCCTTGACGAATTCATATGCATCACTGAAGAGAGTAGGCCAATAGAATCCACTTTGTAGGACTTTTGACGCCGTTTTTGCTCCACTACCATGTCCTCCATATTGGGAAGAGTGGCAATGGTATAGGTATCCCTCATTTCTTCTTCGGCGACACAAGTCCTATACAATCCATCCGCTCATAGCCTATATAAGAAGGGCTCATCCCAATAATATCTCTTTGTCTCGGATAGGAACTTCCTCCTTTGATGGTGGTTCATGTCGTGAGGAATGATCCCACAAACCATGAAATTTACCAAGTCCGCATACCATGGTAGGGCTTCCACGTCTACTCTCATAAGTTGCTCTCCGATGAAAGAGTCATCTACGGGGCTAGTGTCTTCTTCGAGCTCCTCATTTCCTTCAAGCCCAGATAGGTGATCGGTGACCACATTTTCTACTCCCTTCTTATCTTTGATCTCAATATCAAATTCTTGGAGCAAGAGGATCCATCTTATCAACCTTGGCTTAGAGTCTTTCTTTGACAATAGGTATTTGATTGTCGCGTGGTCGGTGAATACTATAGTCTTTGATCCCACAAGGTATGAAAAAAACTTGTCGAAGGCATACACTATGGCAAGGAGTTCTTTTTTGGTTGTAGAGTAGTTCAATTGAGCTCCATTTAGAACCTTGCTTGTGTAGTGGATGGCGTGAAGTTTCTTGTCCACCCTTTGTCCAAGAACCGCTCCAATAGCATAATCGTTTGCATCGCACATGAGCTCAAAGGGCAAATCCCAATTTGGAGGTTGAATAATAGGAGCCGAGACCAATGCTTTCTTCAACTTCTCAAAAGCCACCAAGCATTCTTCATCAAACCGGAATTTGATATCATTGCACAATAAATTTGTTAAAGGCCTTGCAATCTTTGAGAAATCCTTAATAAACTTCTATAAAAACCGGCATGGCCAAGAAAGCTCCTTATTCCTCTAACATCCTTTGGGGGTGGCAATTTTTCAATAACTTCCACTTTAGCTTTATCCACCTCAATCCCTCTTTTTGAGACTAAATGTCCAAGCACTATGCCTTCCTGCACCATAAAATGAGATTTTTCCCAATTTAGAACAAGGTTTGTCTCAATACATCTTTTCAAGACTTTTGCCAAATTGGCCAAGCAATCATCAAAAGAGGAACCATAAACGGAAAAATCATCCATAAACACTTCCATAATTTCCTCAATAAATTCTGAAAATATAGCCATCATGCATCTTTGAAATGTGCCCGGTGCATTACAAAGTCCAAAGGGCAGTCGCCGATAAGCAAATGTTCCATAGGGACAAGTAAAGGTAGTTTTTCTTGATCTTGTGGATGCATAGGGATTTGGAAAAATCCACTATACCCATCAAGATAGCAAAAGTAGTCATGCTTGGCTAGTCTTTCCAACATTTGATCAATAGAAGGAAGGGGAAAGTGATCTTTCTTAGTGGCTTGGTTGAGTTTTCGGAAATCAATGCACATTCGCCAATCGGTTACAGTTCTAGTCGGTATTAACTCATTTTTATCATTTTTAACCACCGTCATGCCCCCCTTTTTGGGCACCACATGTATGGGACTCACCCAATTAGAGTCCGCAATAGGGAAGATAATTCCCGCATCAAGCATTTTCAAGATTTCCTTCTTAACCACTTCGCCAACAATGGGATTAAGTCTCCTAGCATGTTCTCTAGATGGCAAGCTATCATCTTCCAAATTAATTCTATGCATGCACAAACTAGGACTTATCCCCTTCAAATCATCAATAGAATATCCAATGGCACCTTGGTGCTCTCTAATCAAATCAAGCAATTTCAAAGTTTCATTCTCATCCAAGGAGGCATTCACAATTATAGGCAAAGTAGAATTTGGGCCTAGGAACTCATACCTTAGGCTTGTTGGTAGAGCTTTTAACTCTACCGAACAAGACTCCTTACCTTTGTCGCTTTTAGTACCCTCTTCACCTTCGTCCTCCAAGATAGCCCAACAATCGGCAAGCTCGGGTAGCTCATTATCAAGGTCAATCTCACTCATAAGCAAGTTAGGCACATCATACATTTCATAAGTATCAACGAGGTCTAGATAATTATAACTCATGGTAAAACTAGGACCTCTTTGTGCTTTTTCTAGATTAAACTCTACTTCTTCATCTCCTACTCTCATGGTGATTGACCCCTCAGTAGTATCAAATATAGCCCCCGCGGTGTAGAGGAAAGGCCTTCCCAAAAGAATGGGAATTTCATTTTCCTCTTCTATCTCTAAGACCACAAAATCCCCCAGAATATAGAAATTCCCTACTCTAACCGGGACATCCTTAAGAACTCCCTTAGGGAATCTTGAGGAGCGGTCCGCGAGCCTTAGAATCATTTGAGTTGGTTTAGGCTCACCCATATTTAATTTCTTACACAAAGAATAAGGCATCAACGATATGCTAGCACCCAAATCACACATAGCACGCTCAATTTTAACATCATTAATATAGCATGAGATGGAGAAGCTACTGGGATCCTCAAGCTTTGGTGGCATGCACGGTTGGAGTATGGCACTACATTCTCCATTGAGGGACACCGTGTCAACGTCCTCGATTATTCTCCTGCAAGTAATAACATCTTTTAAAAATCTTGCATAAGATGGAGCTTGAGTGATTACCTCGGTGAAGGGCATTGTAACATAAAGCTTCCTCATCATTTCGGCAAACTTGGAGAATTTCTTGTCGTTTCTCTTCTTCTTTAGCCTTTGTGGAAAAGGGATAGGAGGAGTGTATGCCCTTGGTTCGTCTTTCTCCTTTTCCACCACTGTTTCCTTTTGAGCTTGAGGGTTAGGGACCTCTTCATCCAACTCTCTATTTTCGGCACTAGCTTGGCCTCCAAGATCGAAAGAGACTTTCATCTTTTTCGGTTGTTCATCCTCTAGCTCCTTACCACTTCTCAAAGTCACCGCATTACAATGCTCTCTTTGCCCTTGCTCGGGTCTAGCCGGCAATTTCCCTTGTGCCCTTGTAGATGATTCGTCTTGTTGAGTTATTTGGTTCTCGAGCATCTTATTGTGAGTTTCCAACCTTTGATTTGATTGCTTAACCTCATTCAACTCTTTCCTCATCTCATTTTGATTTTCTAAGAGTTTTTCAAACATTGCCTCAACGCCGGAGAGTTCATTAGAAGGTTGTGGAGGGGCTTCAACTTGAGTTTGGTATTGTTGCCCTTGGTTTTGGTTCCTTTGAAGCAAAGTCGGTCCTTGACTTTGATATTGATTTCTAGGTTGGAATTGGTTCTTTGGTGGGAAGGCTTGGTTAGCTTGAGTAGGCTTAGGAACAAATCCGGGAGGTGTAGCTCCAAAGTCGGGACGAGTGGGATTCGTGGTCTTGTAGGAGAAATTAGGATGATTCCTCCATCCCGAGGAGAATTTTGGTGTAATGTAATTAGCTTGAGAATTTTGCTCTTGAGTGGTACTAGCTCCATACTCTCTTCCTTGATTTCCTCCCACAAAATTTGCTTCTTCATAACCATGTCTATGCCCATCTCTTTGAACCAAGGGACAAGAATTCGTCTCGTGCTCATAGACTTCACAAATATCACAACCTTGATTTGTTGAAGGTTCTTTTTCCGGGTGTTTCAACTTGAAGACTTCATCCGAGAGGTTCTCAAAGTCCTTCCTCAAAGCATCATAGTCACTTGTGCTAACCGCCTTCACTTCATGCCTCTCATGTCTCCTTCTTGGGTTTCCTCTTTCACTTCCCCACATGAAGTAGTTCTTTGTGATCTTCTCTATCGCCGCATATCCTTCATGTGGTTCAAGATCCATTATAGCTCCTCCCGAGGCGGTGTCAAGTGCAAGCCGCGAGGGACCATCAACACCGTGATAGAAGGTGTGGAAGACGAGGAGATCATCGAGGTTGTGATGGGGGCAAAGCCTTTGGTACTCTTTATATCTCTCCCGAGCTTCATAGAGAGTTTCCCCATCCATTTGTGCAAAGTTTGTAATTTGATTTCTATAGAACGCCGTCTTGGAAGGAGGAAAATACTTGTTGAGAAATGCTATGGCGAGCTCCTCCCAAGTGGTGAAACTATCCGGGGTTTGGCTTCTTAACCAATCTCTTGCTTTCCCCGTGAGGGAGAAAGGGAATAACCTCAAAAGCTTTGCATCTTTGGAGAAGCCATTTATCTTGAAAGTGGCACACACTTCAAGGAATGTGGTCAAATGAGAGTTTGGGTCCTCATTGTCTCTCCCAGCAAATTGGTTGGATTGGACCATTTGGATTGTTGAGGTCTTCAAATCGAAGTCTCGGTTATCCACCGTCGGTACAAGGATTGGGGAACGGTATCCATAAGCCTTATTGGGAAGTGAATAAGACAAGTAAGAGCAGAGCAATTAAGACAAGTAAGAGTAGTGAATAAGCGAGATTTCCCTACAAGAGGAGAGCAATTAAGACAAGTAAGAGTAGTGAATAAGGTCAAGAATCACAAGTAACAAAGCAAATAAAGAAACACATGGAATAGTCGGAGTACTAAATGATTCTTCCTAGGGACAACCTAGCTATTGCTCCCCGGCAACGGCGCCATTTTGACGTTGTGGTTTTTAGCATGTAGTAAAAAACAATTTATATTTTGACCGGTAAGACCGGTGTCGAACCCAAGGGAGCAAACGTGGTTATACGCTAGAGAATCAAGTTTTCTACTCGGCTATTCCTTCAATTCAATTATGGGAATGATTATCAATAATGAAACAAGTAATGAAATGGTTTTTAGGGGATTTTAATTCGATTAAAGAGAGTTTCGAGGGGTTACTCCCCTCCTTGGCAATTTCCCAACGATCATGTATACAAGAATTTAATCATTTAAGAGGTTGATAGGTTTAAGACCTAGCTTAGGCTAAAATTAGACAAACTATCATGCAAGTCTAATCCTAGTCAAGCCTTCTTATGTAGAATCTCACTAATTAAAGATATTGATTCACTATATAACACTTATTATCCTTGGAACATCTTCCAAGGTAATAAATGCTATATGCATGAAGTCTTAGTTAACCTCACACCCATGCATTTACTCTCATAAATGTTTGATGAGTTCATTTTTACTATATCCAAACCATCACTAAGCTCTCTCGATACTTAGATCATAGTTCTAACACAAACATGTCACTTAGGCATTTTGTCAAACACTTAGCAACATGTCTAAAATGAAGAGCATAGTAAAATGAAATCAATCTTTATAAATTTGCATGTGAATGTGTATACAATGATCGTTGAGTACCAAAGAGGGTGATAACACCCTCAAAACACAAGGGGACTACTCACACATCATGTAAGACAACATGGTGTGAGTAGGGTTTCTACACAATCTAAAGAGAAGAGAAGAGGAATAGAATAGGATGATTAATCCTAGTGAACTCCCTTGATCTTCAATCCTCCTTGATTGGATGATGATGGATGCCCTTGATTTGATCACTTTTCCTTGTAAAATCTCCCAAAGAAGCCCAGTGCCTAGGTCAAACTTACCACTTTCTATTTATAGCCTCGGGTAAAAATCCTTTGCTGAAACAGGTTCAGCCGGTCGACTGAGAATGGCTGTCAGAGTCCAGCATGTCGGCTAGAGCAGGGTGAATGCAGCCTACTTCTGAGATGCTTGGCCAGCCGATCGGCTGGTCAGTTTGAGCCGCTCGGCTGAGAATGTTCTTGGAAGAGGGACCTTCTGAGAACTCTAGCCAGCCGATCGGCTGATGAGGCCAGCCGGTCGGCTGAGAATGTGTTCTCGCCATTGAGTCTGCTTCTTCCATCCAGCTGGTCGGCTGGCGATGGGGTAATTCCCAGCCGGTCGGCTGAGATCACATTCGGTCCAGTTCTGCCTTTAATTCTCCAATTTTTCCCGAATTTTTGTATTTTGGCCTTGACACTGAGATATCATATTTTGTACCTGAAACGTACGAAAAGAGATCAAATGACATCTAATTATCGCCGGAAATGAACCACAACTATAGTGATAATCGGGTATTAATAAGTCGAAAACTCGACTTATCATCTTCATTTCCGACATGCTCTTGTGCATTATTATACAAATTCTCCACGCATGTCTTCTTGGGGCAGCTACGCTTGATTTGGTACCCAAATTCTTGGCAGTTTTCACACAATCTATTTGGTTGTTCCCTTTCTCAATCACTAGTTCATGAGTGCTTCGCTGTCTTTCCCCACATCCTTTGTTTCAAGCAACCTTCAGTGTCTTGATATTCAGCTAACATTTTCACGCATAATATCTTTAGATGTTAATGAGGGGCAATGAGTTGATGAGGGGCGACGGTGATCACATGTTGCACACCAACAAAGATAAGGATTACAACATATTTATGTTTTAGGTTTGTGTACTTAGAAAAAGGCTCGTGTGGAAAGGGCATATTTTTGTAAAAAATACAATTTTGACAGAATCATCTAAGTGAATATTTTTGTATCATATCAGTTTGTGTTGAGGATTTAAATATTATTGGAACCCCTGATAAAATAGCTAACATAATTGTATATTTGAAAGTGAATTTGAAATAAAAAAACTTCAAAAAAACTAAATTCTGCCATAGCTTACAAATTCAGCATTTATCGAAATGCATTTTTGTTCATCACTCATTATAACATGGATCAATCATATCATTTGAGTTCTCCTATGGTTGTTCAATCACTTAATGTGATAAAAACTCCTTATCATCCTCGTGAAAAGAATGAATAACTACTTGGTCCTAAAGTACCATATCTTAGTGCTATTAGAGCACTAATGTATCTAGCTTACTGGACCGACCTGATATTGCATTTTTAGTTAATTTATTAGTAAGATATAAATATTCTCGAACTCAAAGACATTGGACTAGCATTAGACACATTTTATGATATCTTCGAGGAATAATTGATATGGCCGTATATTATTCAAAGATCTCGAAATCAAGTTAATTGGATATGCTAATGTTGGGTATTTACTTGACCCTCATAAAGCATGATCACAAACAGATTATGTGTTTACATATGGTGATACCGCTATATCTTGTTGCTCTACTAAGCAGACCCTTACATCCGCTTCTTCAAATCATGCTGAAATATTAGCACTTCTAGAAGCAAGTCATACATAAGAGAAGATGGATAAAGACCTCAGCCACATACAGTGACGTAGAATCGTACATAAGAGCAGAAGGACATTGTTAAATAGGAAGAACCATGCGAGATATACCAGGGGTTTTCCTGACTTTACAGACGACCTCTCTATAGTTTTTTCCAAGTACACTTTTTTATTTTCTCCTACACAAACACCTTTTAAATCTCTGAAGTTTGCCCCCTGATGTTAACAATAGTAAATTTAGTATGGTAACTAGGGTATGACCATTAGGGAGTTGTAAGATTTCATGACCTTTCTTTTGGGTATTTGACAAACACGCTCAAAATCATCAGCATTCAACTCCAAAGAGCGGTGGTCATATAAAGTCTCATGGAATTGTTGGTTTGATATAGACGGAAGTTTAAAAGCTGCAATATTCCAAGTTAATCATATCAGAAACTTGAACAGGAAATTCAGAAAAAATTTCAATACTATTTGTTGTTTAAAGTAAGGATTATAGAATTTAATGTCTTATTGGAAGAAAGAATTTTCTGCAGAGTTGCAGAATTACTCTGATATTAAATTTATATTCTTTCTGACATTGAAAGTTGATCCTGCGAAGCCTCTAAATGACAGGCCTATAGCATATCCAAGTGCCCGAGCAACTTGAACTGCCACTGCAATTCCTACTTGAATGTACCTATTAATTATATGTGAATGTTATAAGTTAACATGAATACATTCGTAAATCAGATTGCTTAGTTTTAGAATTATAACAGAACGAACTGAAGAAGTTTTTTACCTTTCTTTTGGAGGACCATACAGCTTGTAGTGATCAGGGAACCCTTGTAACCTCGCATTCTCCTTTATACTCAACACTCTATCTTGTTCAGGGTGTAATATAGCCTGTATTCGAAAAGATTTTAGTTATAAAGTTTAGCTAAAAAAATGATGTCCATGAACAAAAAGGACAGTAGCATTACCTGATTATGTGGTTCGGCTCATTGACAACTGTAGGAACAATGTTATCCCACCAAAGTCTGGCAAAAGGTCTGCAATATATTAACCAATATATCAATATTTGGTGAACATTATGATGCACTTATAATCTTTCGTAACCATATACTACTTACTTGGATGAAGTTCCATTAATAAAACTTATTACATAATCAGAGACCTAGAGTTTGCACGTAAAAACAAAAAAGTGAATACACTGACGTAGAATCATACATAAGAGAAGAAGAACATTGGTAAATAGGAAGAACCATGCGAGATATACCAGGGGGTTCTCCTGACTTTACAGTCGGCCTCTCTATAGTAGTTTTTAAGTACACTTTTTATCTTCTCCCACACAAACACCTTTTAAGTCTCTGAAGTTGCCCCCCTGATGTTTTTTTTGAGTGGGCCCCCTGATGTTAACAATAGTAAATTTAGTATGGTAACAAGGGTATGGCCATTAGGGAGTTGTAAGATTTCATGGTCTAATGTTGGAACCTTTCTTTTGGGTATTTGACAAACACGCTCAAAATCATCAGCATTGAACTCCAAAGAGCGGTGGTCATATAAACTCTCATGCAATTGTTGGTTTGATATAGACGGAAGTCTGAAAGCTGCAATATCCCAAGTTAATCATATTAGAAACTTGAACAGGAAATTCAGAAACAATTTCAGTACAATTATTTTGTTTAAAGTAAGGATTGCAGAATTTAATGTCTTATTGGAAGAAAGAATTTTTTGCAGAGTTGCAAAATTTCTCAGATATTAAATTGATATTCTTTCTGACATTGAAAGTTGATCCTGCGAAGCCTCTAAATGACATGCCTAGAGCATATCCAAGTGCCAGGGCAACTGGAACTGCCACTGCATTTGCTACTTGAATGTACCTATTAATTATATGTGAATGTTATAAGTTAACATGAATAGATTCATAAATCAAATTGCTTAGTTTTAGAATTATAACAGAACGCACTGAAGAAGCTAGAGATTTTTACCTTTCTTTTGGAGAACCATACAGCTTGTAGTAATCAGGGAACCCTTGTAAACTCGCATTCTCCCTTATACTCAACACCCTATCTTGTTCATGGTGTAATATAGCCTGTATTCGAAGAGATTTCCAGTTATAAAGTATAGCTTAGAAAAACTGATGTCCATGAACAAAAAGGATAGTAGCATTACATGATTATGTGGTTTGGCTCGTGTGACAACTGTAGGAACAATCTCATCCCACCAAAGTCTGGCAAAAGATCTGCAATATATTAACCATTATATCAATATATGGTGAACATTATGATGCACTTATAATCTTGTGTAACCATATACTACTTACTTGGATGAAGTTCCATTAATAAAACTTATTGCATAATCAGGGACCTAGAGTTTGCACGTAAAACAAAAAAGTGAATACACTTACGTAAAATCATACATTAGAGAAGAAGAACATTGTTAAATAGGAAGAACCATGCGAGATATACCAGGGGTTTTCCTGACTTTACACTCGGCCTCTTTACAGTTGTATCTAAGTACACTTTTTTATCTTCTCTCACACAAACACCTTTTAAGTCTTTGAAGTTTGTCCCCTGATGTTAACAATAGTAAATTCAGTATGGTGACTCGGGTATGGCCATTAAGGAGCTGTAAGATTTCATGATCTAACTTTGGAACCTTTCTTTTGGGTATTTGACAAACACGCTCAAAATCATCAGCATTCAACTCCAAAGAGCGGTGGTCACATAAAGTCTCATGTAATTGTTGGTTTGATATAGACGAAAGTTTGAAAGCTGCAATATCCCAAGTTAATCATATCAGAAACTAGAACTGGAAATTCAGAAACAATTTCAGTACAATTATTTTGTTTAAAGTAAGGATTGCAGAATTTAATATCTTATTGGAAGAAAGAATTTTCTGCAGAGTTGCAGAATTTCTCTGATATTAAACTGATATTCTTTCTGACATTGAAAGTTGATCTTGCGAAGCCTCTAAATGACATGCCTAGAGCATATCCAAGTGCCCGAGCAACTGGAACTGCCACTGCATTTCCTACTTGAATGTACCTATTAATTATATGTGAATGTTTTAAGTTAACATTAATACATTCATAAATCAGATTGCTTAGGTTTAGAATTCAAACAGAACGAACTGAAGAAGCTGAAGTTTTTCACATTTCTTTTGAAGGACCATACATCTTGTAGTAGTCAGGGAACCCTTGTAACCTCGCATTCTCCCTTATACTCAACACCCTATCTTGTTCAGGGTGTAATATAGCTTGTATTCAAAGAGATTTCCAGTTATAAAGTTTAGCTTAGTAAAAAATGATGTCCATGAACAAATACGACATACCTGATTATGTGGTTCGGCTCGCGTGACAACTGTATGAACAATCTCATCCCACCAAAGTCTGGCAAAAGGTCTTTAATATATTAACTAATATATCAATATTTGGTGAACATTATGATGCACTGATAATCTTGCGTAACCATATACTACTTATACTACTTACTTGGATGAAGTTCCATTATTAAAACTTATTGCATAAGCAAGGACTTAGACTTTGCACATAAAAACAAAAAAGTGAATATACTGACGTATAATCATACAAAAGAGAAGAAGAACATTGTTAAATAGGAAGAACCATGCGAGATATACCAGGGGTTTTCCTGACTTTACTGTCGGCCTCTCTACAGTTGTATCTAAGTACACTTTTTTTTATCTTCTCCCACACAAATACCTTTTAAGTCTCCGAAGTTTGCCCCCTGATGTTAACAATAGTAAATTTAGTATGGTAACTAGGGTATGGCCTTTAGGGAGCTGTAAGATTTCATGATCTAATGTTGGAACCTTTCTTTTTGCTATTTGACAAACACGCTCAAAATCATCAGCATTCAACTCCAAAGAGCGGTGGTCATATAAAGTCTCATGCAATTGTTGGTTTGATATAGACGGAAGTTTGAAAGCTGTAATATCCTAAGTTAATCATATCAGAAACTTGAACAGGAAATTCAGAAACAATTTCAGTACAATTATTTTGTTTAAAGTACGGATTGCAGAATTTAATGTCTTATTGGAAGAATGAATTTTCTGCAGAGTTGCAGAATTTCTCTTATATTAAATTGATATTCTTTCTAACATTGAAAATAAATTTATTATCATTTGAATGAACTGGAGGAATATCAGTTTATGAAAGACCGAATATCAAACCGTCTTTCTTTAATCTGATAGTCCTCTGAAAATCAGTTTCCGGAGCATTAGTATAAACCATTTCATCATTCCTTTCAGAATTGGTCTCCTACACAATTGACAAGAGTCAATCAGTGAAAGATCATTACTTGTGAAGACAGTGACATGATGACAGTGATTGTATACATACTAGAGGGAGGTCAGTTATTGCATCCTTAAGGAAAAGCATTTTTTTCCAAAACCCTTTCTTCAACTTCACTAGCACTGACAACATTCATCTGCAGTTTTCAAATAAGAATTAATTATTAAATACACAAGGCATTTTATGATACAGATTATAATAAGGATTGGTACCTCGAATTCAGTGGGGACAACCCGTCGATTATCCACCTCATGTGTGGGCAGTGGGAATTGGGGCAATATCTAAGATCAAAAAAAAATATGAGCAATAGAACCACCTTCAACAGAGTAAATGAATTCTTTTTATTTTGTGAATTACTTCGGTTGGAAGAGCTCCTCGAAGGAAGACGCGCGTACAGAACTGAGGTAAACCGTAAGACTCAGCAGACATCATCCCCATTCTGACTTGATAATTCATTTGTCTCAAACGGCCAAGAGCATACTTTCCAAGAAAACCTTGACTAAGCTTCAGTAAGTCCACCACATTTTCCATTAGGACAAAGCATATCTTTAGGTAATCCACAATGTCCATGTACATAACAATCTGCTCATTCTTTTTATCCTCAAGAGGATTCTTACTATTCTTGAACCTGTTGAAACCACTAATTCCTTGGCATGGTGGCCCTCCACATAAAATGGCTACATCACCATATACAACAGGGAAATAATAAACAAAGTGTAGCAGAAAAAATACTATGAAATGCATGAATTAGGGATCTTACAGGCAATGGCAAAAAGAAGAATACGTAGAGTATATAAATTTGGTAAATGTTTAGACTTAAGATCCCATCGAGGTTATTGAGGGGGAGGAGGAGGAGGAGAAGCGTCATGTTGGAAGGCGGTTGAATCAGAGGGGCAAGAAGAGCATCAGTATGTCAAGGAGGAACATCTACAATACTAGGAGTAATAGCAGCACCAGAAGCAAATGAGTCAGTAGAGTGAGATAAGTTTTTTTTTGCAAATTGGGAATGTGTTAGGGACCTAAAAAACTACAATTTGCAAAACCGTGTACTCAGTATGTTCGAATGACCAAATTATCGTATACAATGGTAAAAACCCCCCAAAACGACCCCACAAAGTGAATAAATTATCGCGTTCCTTTGGCCTTTTGGATAAACAAAGTCACGATGACCAACACATAATTTTTTAACTAGAAATTGTTGCGAAAGCATAAGAAAATGCGTAAAGATGCCTTAAAATCTCTCTGTATGTGCTTGCGTACCTTGAAATGCACTGGGGCCTTGTATTTATATATTAAAGGTGCCCCTAGAAAGGCTATGGCAGAATGGGTGCGGACCCCCTCGAAGCGCAATGCAGCTGCTAGGCGATTTCTTAGCTAATGTCGGATGCGCAGAGCTATTGTTGGCTATTGAAATTTGTTGTTTCGTAAAGGGATTACGATTGAGATGTTGCGATATAGTTGAGATTTAGGTCGTAGGTATTGTGTGATTTAGTGCGGGATTACGGTTTATCAATAATTTAATCAGGCGATAATACCCTTATTATGTCTGCAATCAAATTATAAACAAATTATTAGTATTAATCTGGGACAGATCTGAAACGCTAGGACAAATGCAAGGGGCAGATGATACTATCTGTCAAAAAGGATGTTTGGGAAGAAGCTTCAGATGAATATCGATGGGCAGCAGTAGCTAAGCTATCGACGGGGGAGAGCTTCAACGCCAGTGCTCTAGCTAATATGTTGAAGAAAGTGTGGAAGATGGAGAAAGGAGTGGTGTTTGACGCGGTACATGGCAACATGGCGATAGTCAGTTTTAATGAAAGTGCAAAGCTTGACAAAATATTGAATGAGGGTCCGTGGAACTACCAAGATCAGGCAATAATATTGAGAAGGTGGGAGGCGAGACGCAAACTGCAGGACTTGGACTTTAGCAAGGTTCAACTTTGGGTCCAGATTCACAACATTCCGATTGAGTTTATGAGCAAGCGAATCGTACAAGGCGTGGCGGAAGTGGTAGGCAATGTCTGTAATATGATGTCAGATGAGCAAGATGTAAGGAAAAAGAAGTTTGCGAGAGTGAAAGTCGAAATGGACATCAGCACGCCCATCAAAGACAGGATTTACCTGATGTTGGAGGAATTGGAAGATGAGTCGATTTGGATCCAATTGAAGTATGAAAGGATGCCTGTAATTTGTGAAAGATGTCGTGTCTTCTCCCATAGAACTAGCAATTTCCCTGGAGAAGGGGATACTATTGTAGAGGCAGACGAGGGCCTGATGATGGAGGAGGGTGGAATTGAAAATGCCAGATCGAAGTGTGAGGCTAATCTGCAAGTTATTAGCAACAATCGAAGGCTAGTTCCACAAGAACAGGTGGCTGAAAGGGAGGAAGTGACGGAGCGGGATCGAAGTCCAGCAACGCCGGTAACGGAGGTGCCCGTCGACGTTCGTGCAGCTTTGGAAGGTGAATAGTCGGGAGATGGAAAAGGTTGGACACAAATTTCGGATGTCGAGGCATAGCGTTGGAATTTGATTGGGAAAGCCGAGGAGACAGTGGTGGCCTGGGAGGGGATCTCGAAGGCCAAGGCAGTTAGTAATAAATATGAAATATCGGCTTATGCATCTGAAGAAGTAAATGGGATTAAGGTTGATGGGCCTGGGCTGGGGAGTTGCTTATCACTTGGGTCGATCACAATCTGTATGTAGTAAATTAGAGTGGGCCAACTAGTATATAGGTGGGAGGGACTCTGTATCAAGGCCATTTATAGGTAGACCTCCCAAGCAAGTCGGTAATGGTGAAAAGAAACGAGGTGAGACGAAAAGAAGAAGTGGAGAAATTCAGAGCAAAGCGACAAACTATGAAGAACAAGGGGTATCAACCGAGAGTTTGGTTTCCATCGTTGGAGGGATTATTGACTAAACTAACCCAAAACCAAACTCAATTTACCCAAATACACCATTTCAAACTCAAATAACCAATCTACCTCATTTTTTATAATCCCGGTTTCCCAGGAACCGGTATTAGTAAAATTTGCTGAGGTGGCTCATTTGGGACCTATATGAATCAATCGGAACAAAATTCAAGCTTATTATGTGTACACGTCAAATGCCGATTCGATAGGAACCAATATTCTAATGATATCGGCAGCTCAACAACCGGTATCAAATAAATCATATTCACAGCATCTGATAATCACAAAATACTAAACAAATAATGGATACGTGTTCCGATGACGAACAATATACCTCATCCTTCATTCCTCAAATAATGAGGATGATAACATCAGCCAAGAAATGGACACGTGTTCCACCAAACACATCGCAATTTGGTCCAAATTTAAGACTCAGTTTGTAGATAAAAGGAAAGCTGCCAATGGACTGGAAAAGCAGATGATACCGGTTCCTCTCAAATCGGTATTTGACATGTACACCAGATAAGTTTGGTTTTTGTTCCGATTGGTCCACATATGTGCCAAATGAGCCACATCAGCAAATTTTACTAATACCGGTTCCTAGGAAACCAGAATTATAAAAAAATGAAGAGTACCGGTTCCTCCGAAACCGGAATTATTAAAAATGGGGTAGATTGATTATTTGAGTTTGGAGTGGTGTATTTAGGTAAATTGAGTTTGATTTTGGGTTAGTTTAGTCAATAATCCTCGTTGGAACGGATGAAGCAGCTGTGCGGGGAAGGGACTAGTAGGAGTATCGGTTGGGAATGGGGCCTCTGAGAGGGAGACGATGGATTTGAACCTTGATATGTCATCGGCGGAGATCGCGAAGTGGTCCCGCCGGGAGCAATGACGCTGCTCTACTGGAACTGCAGAGGTTTGTGGCGGGCTTCTGCAGTTCGTTCGCTCAAAGATGTGACTAAGTCACATCATCCCCAAATACTAAGGCTTATAGAAACGAAGAAGAAAAGAAAAGCATGGGAGAGACTACGGTTACAATTGGGTTTTCCCAATTGCTTTGCCGTAGATAGGTTTGGTTTATCAGGAGGTTTGGCTTTGTTGTGGAAGGAGGGTATAGACGTTAACCTGAGGAGTTATTCTCGATTTCATATTGACGTAGATGTTAAGATAGAGAAGAGTTTCAGATTTACGCTATTTTATGGTAATCCAGTTAGCAATAGGAGGAAGGAAAGTTGGGACCTTTTAAGACAGTTGAACCAGGGGTGGGAAGGACCGTGGCTGATAGCAGGTGACTTCAATGAGGTGAGGTTTAGTTGGGAGGCTAGAGGTGTACGGGACAAAGATATGAGCAGGATGAGACAATTTAACGAAGTGTTGGATCAGTGTGGTCTATTGGATATGGGGTTCGCTGGCTCTCCTTTCACATACTCTAATAAAAGAAGTTATCCCTTTGAAGCAAAAGCTAGGTTGGACAGAGTTCTAGGAAATATCCAGATGAAGAACCTTATGAGCTCACAGTAGTGCACTCTTTTGGTTTGGGGTCTGATCATTGCCCTTTGGTGGTCAATTTCCAAAAGAAGAAGCTAGGAAGAAGAAAAAGCTATTTGCATACGAGACAATGTGGCAGAGGCATCCTAGGTTTAAGGAAGAGCTAGAACAGTCATGGAAGAAAGCATCCTAGGTACCACACTCACAGATGCATTGACAAGTTGTGCGCAATCATTGAAAGAATGGAACAACAGTACATATGGCAAGGTGGAAAAGAGAATTGATGCGATTAAAGAAAAGTTGGGCAACCTGAAGAACTGTGTGAGGACAAAGGGAGTTGTTGATGAAGAGCAGAATTTATCCGAAGAATTGGATGAGTGGCTGGCACGGAAAGATTTTTTGTGGAGGCAGAGGTCGCGTGTGGAGTGGCTTAGGGAGGGGGATCAAAACACCTCCTTTTTTCATGCGAACGCATCGCATAGGAGACAAATCAACAGGATTGATAGGCTGAAGAAGGAGAATACAGAGGCAACTGAAGAAGGGGAGATAGTAAGTATGGTGGAAGACTACTTTTCTGACCTCTTCAAATCAAGGCAAGATCTCACTGTCTCAGAGCTATCTAGTTATATGGATGTCATTCCGGAAGTAGTCACAGATGAGATGAGAAGAGAGTTGAGAAGACCTTACTCAGTGGAAGAGATAAAGAAGGCAGTTTTTCAGATGGCCCCTACTAAGGCCCCAGGGCTTGATGGGTTCCCCGCTTTGTTTTACCAGAAGCATTGGAATTTAGTGGGAGATTATCTATGCAGAGAAGTGCTGAGATATTTGAATGAAAGCCAACTTCATAGAAGAATTAATTTAACCAGAATTGCCCTGATTCCCAAGTGCAAGAATGCTATTAAAATTGAGGATTTCAGGCCGATTTGTGTTTCCAACACATCAATAAAGGTCATCTCTAAGGTGCTGGTTAATAGGCTTCAATCACTGCTCCCACAGGTAATCTCTCATTCACATAGTGCTTTCGTAAAACATAGATTAATTTCTGATAATATATTGATTGCACATGAGATAGGACATTTTATTAAAACAAGGAAGGAAAATCAGGAGAAAATACTAACTTTAAAACTGGATATGAGTAAAGCTTATGATAGGGTCGAATGGAACTTTTTAAGGGCTGTTCTTGTGAAACTAGGCTTCCCTAAAGATTGGATTGATTTAGTTATGAGAATTGTGTGCTCAGTGGTTTATAATGTGAGAGTAAATGACCTTTTCACTAATGACATTGTTCCGGGAAGGAGTTTAAGACAAGGGGATCCATTGTCTCCCTATTTGTTTATCATGTGCGCTGAGTGGTTGTCTAGATCATTAGATGAAAGGATGCTGAATAAAAGATTGACGGGGATTCAAATTGCTAGAAATGCTCCATCGGTGTCCCACCTATTTTTTGCTGATGATAGTTTAGTATACTTGAGAGCTGAGCTAGCTGAGGTGAGAGAACTTAAGGAGGTTTTGAGCAAATATGGGAAAAAATTTCCAATTTAGCAAAAATTGGAATTTCATTTCCTCTCTAGCCAATTTCCAAATTGAGTTTCCGAAATACACACTTTCTCTTAGGCACAGTCACCAACGGAGCCTAATATATTAGGCGCTATCGATAATGCCCAATGTCGTATTTCTCTGAGTCACGTGCCTATGTGGCAATTTATACTCAAAGCGCTCTTGAGGACAGCGCCCAAAAATCAGCACAAAATTTGAGCGTTGTGAAGGACGGCGCCTACCTGTTAACCAGAGCCGATGTCCTACGCCGCCTTCTTTTCTTCACCCAGTAGCCATACACAGCCACCGTCACGTCCTCCGAGCAAAGGTGATCACACAATCCAACCGGCACTTTACTATACTTGTATTCACCAGGCCGGCTGCAATAGAAGGCTCTCTCGATGCTATCAGTAACCAACTCAAAAGTCTCATCAGAAACACTACAACTAATTCCAGCTCCTACCACTTTGTAACAACCAGATGCACCACTTGTGCTGCCTCCTCAGTTCCTCATTGTCATGGTGGCTGCCTCCTCAGTTCCTCACTCCGGTGTCTTTATGGTGGCTGCCTACCACTTTGTAACAACCAGATGCACCAGTCCTGCAGCAGACTCAGACAACGACAGGGAAGGAAACAAACCAGAGTTGTGGCCTAGCACCAGCAACTCATCCCGACTGCCCACTTACTGACACCCGGGACAGGGCAAGCAAGATGGGACTTGTGCTGTTTGTCTGAGTGAATATGGAGATGGTGAAATGATACGGGTTTACCCTGAATGCTTGCATTCGTTTCACGCCCCCTGCATTGACATGTGGCTTTATTCGCACTCTAGTTGCCCGCTTTGCCGTGCAAACACCAGGCTGCTGCCTTTACCTTTGCCGAGACGACGCATTGTCCCGTCCAGTGAATCCAGGTTTCAAAGAGATTCAGCTCCAGCTACACTGCCCGAAGGTGATGAAACATCAACAAGGAAGGTAGCCATCTTTGTACCGTGTTGTAGTATCTTGCTGTGAGCTCAGGAGCATGCAATCGAGTTCCATAATGCCAGTGGATGCCAGTAATTCTATGTTAACATTAAGCGCTGTCACAAAGAGCGTCTTAATGTTGGCCGCTGTTCCAAAGAGCGCCTGAAGCTAATTTTGACATGTCAATTTGTTGATTCAGCATTGCAAAAGAGAAATACGATACTGGGCATTAGGCGACGTTGCCACGGCGCCTAAAGGATGGTGTGTATTTTGAAAATTGAATTTGAAGAGTGTGTACAATTGGAAAGCAAATTCGAATTTTCCTTAAATTTGAAATTTTTCCAAATATGAGATGATGTTTGGTCAAAAAATTAACTTTGAGAAATCGGAGATGGTGTGTAGCAAGAATATTGAGAATGGCGAGAAAACATTAAGGATGTGTTAGGGGTCAGGGAAGTGGAAAAACATGGCAAATACCTAGGTCTCCCTTTCACAATAGGGTTAAACAAAACAGAAACTTTTAAATATGTTGAGGAGACGATGCAGAAGAAAATCTCAGATTTGAAGTATAAATTGCTGTCTTTTGCTGGAAAAGAAGTTCTAATCAAGAGCACATTATAATCAAGGCTTATTTATACGATGCAATGTTTTAAGCTTCCTAAAAAATTATGTAATATGTGTTTATCTTTGGAAGCTAGCTTTTTATGGGGCAATAGTGGTAATAAGAAAAATATACATTGGATTAATAGGTATACACTGATGAAAAGTAAATTAGAGGGAGGTCTTGGGCTTAGGAACTTTGAATGGTTTAATTTAGTGTTGTTGATGAAACAGGCCTATAGGATATGGTGAAAACCTGTTTTATTGATGAGTCATATTATGAAGGCAGAATATTTTAATTCATCAAACCTGTGGGAAGCTTGTGTGGTGCCTAAACCATCTCATGCTTGGAGAAGCATTCATAAGGCCAAGAATCTCCTTAAGAAGAGTATTTTTGCAGGTGGTAATGGGGCAGTTCTTGATCGTAGGGTGATGGAGTTGGAGGATTTTTCGTGCAGGAAGGTGTACACTAAGGTAAGCAGCAGATTGAAGATGAGTACCGAATTGGAGGAGGAAAGTTCAGACAAGAGGAAAATAGAAGAGTTTTGGAGGTGGCTGTGGAAGTTACCACGACCAAATAAAGTAAAGTTTTTTGCCTGGAGGTTATTTCATAAAAGTCTCCCCGATGCAAGAAACTTAAAAAAAGAAGCTGTGATATAGAAGGGTGTTTAGAGTGTGGATTCAAGCCAGAATGTGCATTACATATTGTTCAGAGTTGTTGGAAAGAAAAAGCAGTTTGGAGGGAGCTGGGCCTGAATTGGGTGGATTCTGTGGGGGTTTTGAAGGAGCCGGCGGACTGGGTGTGGGAAGGGGCTTTTAAGCTGGACCCTGCAAGTTTCAGATTGCTAGTTTGTGGAAGCTGGATGTTATGGTACAATAGAAATCAAATAAGACATGGCCAGCAGGGGCTAGATTAACAATGTTATGGTACATTGGCTTTAAAAGTTATAGCATTCTTACAATAGTTTGACAAATGGTTGAATGGCAGGAACAGATTAACAATGGGGTTATGGGGTTACTACCAATTAAGAGAGGATCTGAGGAAGCTCTACGTAGATGGCTCATTTAGCAGGGAGGATAAATGAAGGTTTTAACGCAGCCGACCGCATGCCCGAGCAGACCTCCGAGCGGGCATCCATCCGAGCGTCCGAGCTGTTGGCTGTCGTTGCTGAAGACTGAAGCCTCGTTGCTGTTGCTCCTGGAGTTCAAAGCAAAGGCAGTCCGTTGCTAAAGATCCGAAGGCCGTTGCTGATGTGCTGGAGGTAGTTACAAGTCGTTGAAGATCGGCGAATGAGAGCGCGGCACGTCAGCTCAATCCGTGGCGCGAGTTTGTTTCGAATTGGACGGTCAAGATTAGACGCGATGGACGGCTGTGATTGGATCTGGGCAAATCGTATTTAAGCTGAGTTTTGAACTCAGTTAGGGTTCATCGGATAGAAAGCACAAATCACGTTCGTTCGAAGTCCAGGAGAGATTCGTTCAAGAAATTGGTTGAGGGCTTTCAGTCGCAAGGTGTTTCCGCTCAGTTTGGCGTTCTATCAAGGCTGGTGAATCGGTCCACAGAGAGATCGCAATTCATAGTCTTCATTCGAAGCTTGTAATCCCAGATTTGTACTCCGGTGACGTTTTGGTCAATTCCGACGTCTTTTCATAGTGAAACCGGCAGAGCTAGTGAGCTCAAGTGGAGTACCTTCTCACCTAGAAGGGAACCACTATAAATCTGGTGTGTCACTTTACTTTCCGCAAATTATCAATTCTCTAATTGAATTTAGGGTTCGATAATTGAACAACAACAACATAATTGGATTAAGTATTTAGTCATGAATTACAACAGTGGTATCAGAGCCGATTTGATTGATTCTTGGCTATTGTTGTTGTTGATTCTGCAAATTCTTGTTGAATTTGATATTGGGCTTTACTATTTTTGCTTTCGAGGTAAAAATGGTGCAAGTAAGGATAGAGATTGCTCCTTATGATGGGAAAGGTGACTTTCAAGTCTGGTGCCTCAAGATGAAGGCTGTGTTGTCCCAGCATAAGGTATTGGTTGCCCTTGAAGAGGAAACCACTAAGTGGTCTAAAGATGAGAAGAAGAGGAAGGCTGATATAGAGGTTGAAGCATACAACCTGATCATACTGAGCCTTGGGGACAGTATCATCAGAAAGGTATGTGATTGTAAAACTCCTCTTGCAATGTGGAAAAAGTTAGAAACATTGCATGCTAATCAGATTGCTCCTAACTTGTCATATGTGAAAGCATCTATGTTTGCATTTAAGATGAATGCTGCTAAGACTATAGATGAAAATCTTGATGAGTTCTTGAAAATGTCTTTGATGCTTAGAGATACTCCACATGTTCTTGATGAGACTAGTCTTGTTATGATATTGATGAATGCTATACCTGAGTCTTATCATGTGGTGAAAGATGCTTTCCAATATACTGGTGATGTGCCTTCTTATGATAGATTTTGCACTGCTTTGAAAACAAGGGAGTTAGAACTTAAAAGTCAAAAATCTAAATCTGCTTCTGGTTTGTTCGTTAAGTCTAACAAGTCTTCTTTTGGGAATAACAAACATAAGTTCAAGCCTAAGTCTAAGTCTGATGGGAATGATAATAATTCAAATGATAACAATTCTAAACAAGGTCAGTCCTCACAAGTTAAGTGTTATCATTGTGGAAAGGTTGGTCACTTAAGGAGAAATTGTTATAAATGGTTAGCTAAGTCTAAGACCAATGGGAACTCTGAAACTAACTTAGCCTTGACATCTGATAAGGCCAGTTCATCATCTGAGGTTCTAACTGTCACCAGTGGGGATCTCAGTGATGAATGGGTCTTGGATTCAGGCTGTTCGTTCCATATGTGTCCCAACAAAAATTGGTTCAAAGACTTGGCTCACACTGCCAGTGAAAATGTGTACATGGGAAATAACAATGTGTGTAAAGTCATGGGAATGGGTAGTATAAACCTGAAATTAACTAATGGAAAATTAGTAACCTTAACTAAGGTAAGATATGTCCCTGGCTTGAGAAGAAACTTGATTTCTCTTGGTGCTCTTGATGATTCTGGTTTCTTTTATAATGCTAAGAATGGTGTGCTTGCAGTGTGTAAAAATGATAGGCAAGTATTAACTGGAAATAAGACTGGCAGTGTGTATATCCTTGATGGTTCATACCATGGTGGAACTAAGGAAGCCTGCCCTGCTGTTTGTGAAGATGCAACTGTAAAGTGGCACCTTAGACTAGGACACATGAGCCAAAAGGGGCTTGAGTGCCTGAATAAGCAGGGGATCCTTGCTGAAAAGGTCACTCAATTACCCTTTTGTGAGCCTTGTGTCCTGGCCAAACAGCACAGGCTGAAGTGCACCATTGAAGTTCACTCAAGCAAGACAATCCTAGAATATTTACATGTTGATTTGTGGGGACCAGAGTCTAATGAAACTCATGGTGGGAATAAATACTTTCTGAGCATTGTAGATGATTACTCTAGGAGAGTTTGGACCTTCCTGTTAAAAACCAAAGATGAGGCTTTTGCTAAGTTTAAAGATTGGAAACTGTTAGAGGAAAATCAGACAAACAAAAAGGTTAAGGCATTAAGAACTGAAATGGTTTGGAATTTTGCAATGCTGAGTTTGATAATTTCTGCATTGAACATGGTATTCTGAGTCACAAAATCGTTAGATTAACTCCACAACAAAATGGAGTGGCTGAAAGAATGAATAGAACGTTACTTGATAAACTGAGATGCTTGTTGTTCACTTCTGGTTTACCTAAGTCTTTTTAGGGTGAAGCTCTTTACACTGCAACTTATCTTGTTAATAGAAGTCCCAATAGGATGCTTGATTTTAAATGTCCTATGGAAATGTGGAATGGCAAGAAACCTGATTTGCATGAAATGAAAATTTTTGGATGTGCTGCTTATGCTCATACTAGGGAGGGAATATTAGATCCTAGATCAACCAAGTGTATTTTCTTAGGTTATCAAAGATCAATGGGAACTAAGGGCTATAGATTGTGGGATATGAATGCTAGGGGAATTAAAATACTGATTAGTAGAGATGTTATTTTTGATGAGAACACTTTCCCATATAAGAATAACATTGTAGCTAATTCTGATAGCTCCCCTGCACCTCCTTCTGATAGAACCCTGTTTGATATAGATCCTCCTGAAAATAATGAGCAGCCAAATCAGGTAGAAAACCATGTAGAACAAGATGAACCTCAACTAGAACCAGGCAATGACCAAAATGAACATAATGATCATAATGAACAAGCTGAGAACTTAGATCAGGTGGAGGAGCATGAGATAGCTACCCAAGATGTGTTAGCAAATTGGCAACTTGCCAGAGATAGGCCTAGAAGAGCGCCTAGAGCTCCCACTAGATATTCTAAAGCTGATCTAGTATCCACTGCCCTAATAGCTGCTAAGGAAACTAAAAATGAACCTGACACTTACCAGGAAGCCATTGAGGGTAGGGATAGTGAGAAATGGAAAACTGCTATGCTTGATGAGATGGAGTCTCATAAGACTAATGATGAGTCGAGTTTTCGACTCATTAATGCCCGTTTTTCACTATAGCTTTAGTTCGATTCCGACTACTTTTTGATGTCATTTGATCCTTTTCTCGTGCATTTCAGGTACAAAGCAAGATGTCCCAGTGTCAAGAGCCATTGGAAGAAAACTCGGGAAAAATCGGTGTTTAGAGCAAAAGTTGGCAAAATTTGGTCTTCAGTCGATCGACTGGGAAGCTCCCCTGGACCAGTCGATCGACTAAATGGACAAACAGGAGGAGCTGAAAATCGACCATCGCCAGTCGATCGACTGACCCTTTCAGTCGATCGACTGAAGAGTCCCCTGCCCAGAGCATGCAGATCACGTGACGATGAGTCGATCGACTGGATCTCAGTCGATCGACTAAATGGGCAAACAGGAGGTGCTGCAAATTGAGACTTGTCAGTCGATCGACTGGGATCCTACCCTGTTTCAGTCGATCGACTGAGAACATGCTAGCCAAGCGACTTTTCTTCTTCCAGTCGATCGACTGGGCCATCAGCCCAACGCCAGTCGATCGACTGGACCTGCTACAGTGCCGAATTTCTGACGAGCCTATAAATAGAAAGAGGCAAGTTTGACCTAGGGGGGGACTTTTGGGGAAGAACACTCATCAAAGGAGATCAAATCAAGGGCATTCATCCACATCCAACAAGGAGGAGTGAAGATCAAAGGGAGACACTAGGACTAATCATCCTACTTCTATCCTTCTTCTCTTCTTATTTGTTGTGTAAAAACCCTACCCACATCATGTTGTCTTACATGATGTGTGAGTAGTTCCCTTGTGTTTCGAGGGTGTTTGTACCCTCCTTGGTACTCTTGATCATGAATACACATGTTTGATTATTAATCTATGGTGTTAGATTTACATTTGCTATGATCTTCATTGTGCATGCACTCTAGGTGTTTGATGAAATACCTAAGTGACTTGTTTATCCCAAAACTTTCCCTAATAATCTAGCGATCTTAGGGATGGTTTAGATATAGTAAATGTGATCATATCTATGGATTTGAAGTGAACTAGGAATTGAGTTCATGTCATTTATTGCTTGGGAGATATTTCAATGCTAATAAATGTCGTGGAATGAATCAACATCTCGAGAGAGTGAGGTTCGAGCTTTAGGAGAGCTTGACTAAGAATAGATTCGATGAGGATTGATTCTACCTTAGTCTAAGCTAGGTTCGAAACTATCTAACACCTAGAAATGTGCTTAATTCTTGTATGCATGATCATGAGAAATGCCAAGGAGGGACACAACCCCTTGAAACTCTCTTTTGATTGATTTTCAAACCCTTAATACCATCTCATTACTTGATTTTGATTGATAACACCCTCATCATTGAATTTTAGGAATAGCCAAGTTGAAAATTTGATTCACCTAGCGTATAATCCAATTGCTCCCTTGGGTTCGACACCGGTCTTACCGGTCAAACTATAAATTGTTTTTGACACTATTGCAAAATACACATGTCAAAATGGCGCCGTTGCCGGGGAGCAATGGTTAGATTGTCCCTAGGAAGAATCATTTAGTACTTCGTCTATTCCATGTTTTTCTTTAGTTGCTTGCTTTTAATAATATTGATTCTTGAGCTCATTCCATTACCCTCACTCGGTTGCTTTCGTCTCTCTTGTAGGTACCATTGTTTGATGCCACCAAAATCAAAGAAGTCAAACAAAATTGTTAATAAGGACATCAACCCTACTATTGACGAGCTTGACCCATATTCTACAAGGGGAAAAGCAACCAAAGCCAAAGGGACCACATCAAACGCTCAAGAAATCATTCATCGAACCATGGGAGATAGGGATGGACTTCCTCCTCCACCACCCCCTCTTCATTTACCACAAGGCCAATTACCTCAAAATCCTCCACCACAATTGCCCCAAGCTAGAAGGGTTCTCAAAGACTATGCCGCACCTAATGCTTATGGATATCGTTCCCCAATCCTTGCTCCCGCGGTAGACAACCGGGACTTCGATTTGAAAACCTCTACAATCCAAATGATTCAATCCAATCAATTCTCGGGGAGAGACCACGAAGACCCAAACTCTCATTTGACTACATTTCTCGAAGTTTGTGATACTTTCAAGACCAATGGGGTCTCCGAGGACGCTAAGCTCTTGAGGTTGTTCCCCTTCTCCCTCTCGGGAAGAGCAAGAGATTGGTTAAGAAGTCAAACGCCGGATAGTTTAACCACGTGGGAGGAGCTCGCCGTTGCATTTCTCAACAAGTACTTTCCTCCTTCCAAGACGGCGTATTATCGGGGTCAAATCATGAATTTTGAGCAAATGGATGGGGAGACGCTTTATGAAGCATGGGAGAGGTACAAGGAGTATCAAAGGCTTTGCCCTCACCACAACCTTGACGACCTCCTCTTGTTCCATACCTTCTACCACGGTGTGGATGGTCACTCGCGTCTTGCACTTGATACCGCCGCGAGAGGAGCTATCATGGATCTTGAGCCCCATGAAGGATACGCGGTAATTGAGAAGATAACAAAGAACTACTTCATGTGGGGGAGTGATAGAGGAAATCCAAGGAAGCGAGGAGAAAGACATGAGGCAAAGGCCGTAAGCACAAGGGACTATGATGCCTTGAGGAAAGATTTTGAGAAACTCTCGGATGAAGTTTTCAAGTTGAAGAACCCGGAGAGAGGTCACTCAACGAGCCAAGGGTGTGACATATGCGAAGTATACGAGCATGATACTAATTCTTGCCCTTTGGTTCAAAGGGATGGTCATAGGTACGGGTATGGAGAAGCAAATTACATTGGGGGAAATCAAGGGAGAGAGTATAATGGTGGTGCCTCTCAAGTCCAAAATGCCCAATCCAACTACACTACCCAAAAGTTTCCATCCACTTGGAGAGATCGGCCTAACCTCTCATACAAGACCACAAATCCTACACCTCCCGGATTTGGCCCTAGGCCTACTCCAAATAATCAAGCTTTCCCACCAAAGAATCAATACCAAGGCCAACAATACCAAGTTCAAGCTCAAAAGCCTTATCAACAAGTTTACCATCCCCCACAAATTTCGAATGAGCCCTCCGGCGTTGAAGCAATGTTGGGCAAAATCCTTGCACAAAATGAAAAGACAAGTAGTGACTTCCAAGCTCAATTGGAGGAAATGAGGCTAGCCAACCAAAATGTTCAAATCCAATTGTTGCAAGCACACCAAGGGTTGCAAACTCATGTTAAGATGCTTGAAAACCAAATTGCTCAACATGCCGAGTCTTCTACAAGGCCACAAGGAAAATTGCCGGCGCGACCCGAGCATGAAAAGAAGGAGTTTTGCAACGCCATCTCTATTGAGGGATCATTCGAGGATGAGTTACTTGAGGATGAATTTCTAGAGAGGAAAGAGCATTGTGAGGCGGTGACCCTTAGAAGTGGGAAGAAATTGGATGGAGTTGCACCAAAGAAACCCGTTGGCCAAGCTAGAGCCGAAGAAAGAGAACTCAGTGAAGAGGTCCCTAATCCTCAAACCGAAAAGGCAAAAGAAAGGAAAGAGGAATTGAAGCCTTACTCTCCGCCGGTACCCTTCCCTCAAAGGCTCATCAAGCCCTCCAAATTGGAAAAGGAGTATGAGGTCTTCACTAAGATGCTAAAGAAGCTATATGTTTACATGCCATTCCATGAGCTCATCAAGAAGGCACCTCTATACAACAAGTTTCTAAAAGAGATGTTGTCCAAAAAGAGGACCATTGAAGAGGATGAACCCCATCCCCTCAACCATGAGTGTAGTGCCCTCTTCTCGAAGCAAATTCCCCAAAAGATGGGAGATCCCGGTAAATTCACTATCCCGTGCTCAATTGGGGATATGAACTTCACAAGTCCACTAGCCGATCTCGGGGCTAGCGTGAGTGTTATGCCTCTTGCCATCTACCAAAAGCTTAAATTGAATGGGGTGAAGTCCGCTAAAATGACACTACAACTAGCGGATGGCACTACAAGGCGCCCTTGGGGCCTAGTGGAGAATGTCCCAATCAAAGTAGACAAATTCTACATTCCATGCGACTTTGTGGTGGTAGACATGGGGGGCAATTTCTCTTCGTCATTGATCCTTGGGCGTCCCTTCTTGGCCACCGCCGGTTTTAAAGTTGATGTGGGAAAAGGGAAATTGACCCTAAAGATTGGTGGAGAGAAGGTGAAGATTGAAAAGCCAAATGAGGAGCAAGTGGCTAGTGTGGAGAAAAAGCTAGACAATGAGGGAACCGAAGTTTCCAAGGGCAAGGAAGTTGATAAGAAGGAGTTGCACAACATGCTTGAACCCGATAAAGACCCTTCCTTAGGGAGTAAGAATGGAAAAGCAAAATCATCAAAGGGCGAAAAGCTACCATCACTTTGGAAAAGGGCTATTAAACAAGTTGCTTGCAACTCTTCAAAGAACCCGGATTGAGTCTCCTATTATTCCACTAGTCCGCTTGAGGAGGGATCCTAGCAAAGGACTCCTCAAGTGTGTTTCTTAACAAGAAGAGATTCGGGTCGGTCTTTGCCAAGACGTTAAACTAGGCCCTAACGGGAGGTAACCCGGTTTGTAAGTGTTTCATTCTCGTTCTTTATTATGTTTTAAATGTTTGGCATGATTTTGAGGAGCTAAGGCTCCTAAAGTGTGGAGTGTGATATGTGCTTTTAGTTTGTCCAATTTTAAGTGTGGAGTGAGGTCTACTCACTCCAATTCTACTTCACACCTCCAACTTTCCCTTGAACTTTATATGAATATTGATGTTGCCCGTCGTGCTCTTGTGCATGTTTTAGAGGATGTAGATTACTTTCCTTGCTTGTATTCTGTAAATCTTATGCCATGATGTTATTATGTAACTAGTGAAGCTAACTTGCTCATACTTGCGTTGCATAACCTTGTATGTCACTTGTTGCTTTTAACCTCTCATGTGTGCTTGTCATCAAGGAAATTATTCTCATCATATGTTATCAAGCCTTGCACAATGACGTCTTTTCTTTTGGCGGGGCACATCTACAAACGAGGGGAGTTCCTATGCGCCTTTATCATTAGTTTATTCATTGTTTGCGCTTAGGGACTAAGCGATGCTTTAAGTGTGGAGTGGTTTAGTTGCATAGTTCACTCTTTTCATGCCATACATACCATGTTTGGATGAGCGCTTGCATTCATGTATTCTATCCCTAACATGAGAGTGTTTTTAACCACATAGGCTTGTGACTATCGATTCAAAATTCCTATAAATCACATCTAGCCTATTTGTCACTTATTGGATCTTGAACTTAGAACCGACCTAGTCCTATGAATGTGCATTCTTGTGAACCAATATCATTGCTATCCCTTGCCTATCTAATTTTCTAAGTATTTTCGTTGAAATACCTTGGAACAAGTTATAGCAAGCACTTTTTGAACATTTCACGAAAAACTTAGACCTTGTGTATGCTCTTTGGTGACTTGAGTGCTCTTACATTATGCCTTGCTTATGTTTGTGTCCCACACATTCCATACACTTTTCGAACATATTGTCAAGTTTTAAGTGTGGAGTCAAAAAAATAAAAGAGGGCGAAGCCCCATTCAAAAAAAAGGAAAAAAAATGAGAAAAAAAAAATGATACAAATGCCGGGGGTTAGGGAGGTAAGTCCCCCCTCGAAAGCATTCGTAGGCCAAAGGCCATTTCAAAAAAAAAAAAAAAGAAAAAAAAAGGAAAAGAAAATAAGAAACACTTAAAACTTGACTTTGTGTTCTTCCATCAATTTCATTTGTGCGGAATTCAACATTTGCATTGTGTGCTTGTTTGAATGACTCTTGGACGACCCATGTGTTCGCACGGGAGTTACCACTTGGTCTATGCTTGTTTTTAAGAAACTCTTGTGTCGAACTCCTATTCCCTTATGGATTACGGCTTAAGCGCCTAAAACTTGGGAATGAGTTCCATGTCGCAAACCCATGGACTAGCCCTAGCTAGCATAGGTGAGCGATTGACAATTTTTGTGCAAAGCTAAGAACTTAACTTCTATTGTATTGCCTTGAAAATGAGTAGACTTTTGGATGAGACGATTGATAGCCCTAGTATTGATGACCTTGAATGCACAACCTCAAAGGTACTCAAAGTGGTTCGAAAGTTATTTTGATGATATTGTGATGGTAGTCCTAGCGTGGGGTGAGGAAATTGTCTTGAGAAATCATAGCCTTGGTTAAACACTCTTGAATTCAATTCTCATGGGATAGGTGCATTTGGGATTTGTGAGTATTCCCTTTTCTGAAAACTCTCACGAGACTATAACTCGTCCACTAGGGTAGCCTAGGGGTTTAAAGGCTTAATGCATGCGCTAAATGCATTCGTAACGCCTACGAAAAGGAGCTAGTTAGATTGTACATACTTGTCATTTTTCTTTCAATAACATGTTTAGAAATAATGATCGAGACCTTGTGAAATCTAGTGAGGCAAATATACGAAAAACATAGCACCACTAGCATTTCGACATTTGCATGACCTTGACATATTTTCATACTTTGTTCGGGACGAACAAAACTTAAGTGTGGAGTGTTGATGAGTCGAGTTTTCGACTCATTAATGCCCGTTTTTCACTATAGCTTTAGTTCGATTCCGACTACTTTTTGATGTCATTTGATCCTTTTCTCGTGCATTTCAGGTACAAAGCAAGATGTCCCAGTGTCAAGAGCCATTGGAAGAAAACTCGGGAAAAATCGGTGTTTAGAGCAAAAGTTGGCAAAATTTGGTCTTCAGTCGATCGACTGGGAAGCTCCCCTGGACCAGTCGATCGACTAAATGGACAAACAGGAGGAGCTGAAAATCGACCATCGCCAGTCGATCGACTGACCCTTTCAGTCGATCGACTGAAGAGTCCCCTGCCCAGAGCATGCAGATCACGTGACGATGAGTCGATCGACTGGATCTCAGTCGATCGACTAAATGGGCAAACAGGAGGTGCTGCAAATTGAGACTTGTCAGTCGATCGACTGGGATCCTACCCTGTTTCAGTCGATCGACTGAGAACATGCTAGCCAAGCGACTTTTCTTCTTCCAGTCGATCGACTGGGCCATCAGCCCAACGCCAGTCGATCGACTGGACCTGCTACAGTGCCGAATTTCTGACGAGCCTATAAATAGAAAGAGGCAAGTTTGACCTAGGGGGGGACTTTTGGGGAAGAACACTCATCAAAGGAGATCAAATCAAGGGCATTCATCCACATCCAACAAGGAGGAGTGAAGATCAAAGGGAGACACTAGGACTAATCATCCTACTTCTATCCTTCTTCTCTTCTTATTTGTTGTGTAAAAACCCTACCCACATCATGTTGTCTTACATGATGTGTGAGTAGTTCCCTTGTGTTTCGAGGGTGTTTGTACCCTCCTTGGTACTCTTGATCATGAATACACATGTTTGATTATTAATCTATGGTGTTAGATTTACATTTGCTATGATCTTCATTGTGCATGCACTCTAGGTGTTTGATGAAATACCTAAGTGACTTGTTTATCCCAAAACTTTCCCTAATAATCTAGCGATCTTAGGGATGGTTTAGATATAGTAAATGTGATCATATCTATGGATTTGAAGTGAACTAGGAATTGAGTTCATGTCATTTATTGCTTGGGAGATATTTCAATGCTAATAAATGTCGTGGAATGAATCAACATCTCGAGAGAGTGAGGTTCGAGCTTTAGGAGAGCTTGACTAAGAATAGATTCGATGAGGATTGATTCTACCTTAGTCTAAGCTAGGTTCGAAACTATCTAACACCTAGAAATGTGCTTAATTCTTGTATGCATGATCATGAGAAATGCCAAGGAGGGACACAACCCCTTGAAACTCTCTTTTGATTGATTTTCAAACCCTTAATACCATCTCATTACTTGATTTTGATTGATAACACCCTCATCATTGAATTTTAGGAATAGCCAAGTTGAAAATTTGATTCACCTAGTGTATAATTTAATTGCTCCCTTGGGTTCGACACCGGTCTTACCGGTCAAACTATAAATTGTTTTTGACACTATTGCAAAATACACACGTCAACTAACCAAACTTGGGTTCTGGTCAAAAAGCCAGAACACCATAAGCTGGTTGATTACAGGTGGCTGTTCAGGATCAAGGATGAGGATCTACCAAGGTACAAAGCAAGGTTGGTTGCTAAGGGATTTACCCAAAAGGAAGGTATTGATTACCATGAAATTTTTGCTCCAGTTGTTAAGTTTAAGACCATTAGAATCATGCTTGCATTGGTTGCTATTAATGACTTAGAACTTGAACAACTTGATGTTAAAACTGCTTTCCTTCATGGAGAGTTAGATGAGCAAATTTATATGAAGCAACCTCCTGGATTTGTTGATAAAAAGTACCCTGAACATGCTTGTTATCTGAAAAAATCTTTGTATGGTTTAAAACAAAGTCCTAGACTTTGGTATAAAAGATTTGACTCTTATGTGCTGAAACTTGGTTATGTGAGAAACAATTTTGATCCATGCTTTTATTATGCATCTGTGGATGAGTACCCTGTTTATATGTTGTTATATGTGGATGACATATTGTTAATAAGCAAGTCTGTTGATAAAGTTAATATGCTGAAATCACAGTTAAGTTCAGAATTTGATATGAAGGATTTAGGAAAAGCTAAGAAAATATTGGGCATGGTTATTGATAGAGATAGGAGTAAATGCTTTCTAAAATTACATCAAAGGCCTTACTTAGAGAAAATAGTATCTAAGTTTAGTATTCTTGATTGTAAACCTGTTCAAGTGCCATTAGCTCCTCACTTTATTCTGTCCAAATCACAAAGTCCTAAATCTGATGTTGAATTTGCTAAAATGGAACAAGTGCCTTATGCTAATGCTATAGGATCAGTCATGTATGCCATGATTAGTTCTAGGCCTGACTTAGCTTATGCCATATCTTTGTTAAGTAGATTTATGTCCAACCCAGGACATGAACATTGGTTGGCCTTGAAACATGTTTTTGCATATATAAGGGGTACTCTAGATGTTGGTTTGTGCTATAAGAAAAGGCAGGATGAGTTTAAATTAACTGGATATGTTGATGCTGACTTTGGTGGTGATAGAGACACTAAAAAATCTACAACTGCTATATATTACACTCTTGGTGATTGCTGTGTTTCTTGGAAGGCTCAACTTCAGTCTATAGTCACTATTTCTTCTACTGAATCTGAATACATTGCTTTGTGTGATGCTGTGAAAGAGGCTATGTGGTTACAGGGTATGCTTAGTGAAGCTAAGTTGTTTAATGGGACTGCTGTGATTAAATGTGATAGTCAGTCCGCCATTTGTTTAAGTAAAAATCCTGTCTATCATGAAAGGTCTAAGCACATTGATATTAAGTATCACTTTGTTAGAGATAAAGTAGAGAATGGTGATGTTGTGATTGAGAAAGTAGGAACTGAGTTTAATCCTGCTGATATGGGCACCAAAATTGTCACTTACACCAAGTTCAAGCTTTGCTTGAAACTTTTGCATTTGGAGTGATTTGTTTTGCAGGTTGAGCAAGGAATGGGTTCTGTTGGTTTTCACTAGGTAAGGATTGTTTGGGATCAAGTTGAAGGCCTAAATGGCTTAAAGGAATAGCTGCTTTAGGTGGAGGATTGAAGGTTTTAAAGCAGCCGACCGCATGCCCGAGTGGACCTCCGAGCGGGCATCCATCCGAGCGTCCGAGCTGTTGGCTGTCGTTGCTGAAGAATGAAGCCTCGTTGTTGTTGCTCCTGGAGTTCAAAGTAAAGGCAGTCCGTTGCTAAAGATCCGAAGGCCATTGCTGATGTGCTGGAGGTAGTTACAAGTCGTTGAAGATCGGCGAATGAGAGCGCGACACGTCGGCTCAATCCGTGGCGCGAGTTTGTTTCGAATTGGACGGTCAAGATTAGACGCGATGGACGGCTGTGATTGGATCTGGGCAAATCGTATTTAAGCTGAGTTTTGAACTCAGTTAGGGTTCATCGGATAGAAAGCACAAATCACGTTCGTTCGAAGTCCAGGAGAGATTCGTTCAAGAAATTGGTTGAGGGCTTTCAGTCGCAAGGTGTTTCCGCTCAGTTTGGCATTCGATCAAGGCTGGTGAATCGGTCCACAGAGAGATCGCAGTTCATAGTCTTCATTCGAAGCTTGTAATCCCAGATTTGTACTCCGGCGACGTTTTGGTCGATTCCGACGTCTTTTCATAGTGAAACCGGCAGAGCTAGTGAGCTCAAGTGGAGTACCTTCTCACCTAGAAGAGAACCACTATAAATCTGGTGTGTCACTTTACTTTCCGTAAATTATCAATTTTCTAATTGAATTTAGGGTTCGATAATTGAACAACAACAACATAATTGAATTAAGTATTTAGTCCTGAATTACAACAATAAAGTTATGGGATACGCTGTGGTGGACAAAACAGATAGATTTGTTAATTGTTTCATTGCAGGTTGGAACTCTCACTGCTATACGGCAGTGGAAGGCGAGATTTTTGAAATTCTGCAGGGACTGTTATTGGCCAGAAGGTTAAATTTGGTGGAGGTCGTAGTACTGTCTGACTCATTGGAAGCTGTAGATGCTGTTCTCAAAGGAAAAACTTTGAGGGGAGCTGCCTCCGGTTGGGTGGATCATTGTTTCCAGTTGTTGGAAGTTAATCGGCGCTGAGTGTTGGAACATGTTCTTCGGGAGGATAATGTGGTTGCTGACAGAGTGGCTCAATGGGCTAGGATCTCCAAAAAGTGCTGGCAAAGGACAGACGATGTTCCCATGGAATGTGCTGAAATGCAGAGATGTTCTTCGTGATTGCTTTTCTGAGGCCTCGAACTAACATTTGCGCAACGACTGATGAAGCTAGTTTTGCTGGGGCCTTTGGCATTGAGTCGGCTTGGCAGGAGTATTGTACAGGAGAGCTGTCTTTGTGTTTTTAGGTTATAGTTCGAAGTTCTGTGTATATATTTAACTTGTGAGGTGTAATCGTTGCTGGAGTCCAGTGACTGAATTGTTAGTTGTTAGTTTTGTCAGGATTGTCTGTCAGTGTTCTGTTGTCTTTTTCTTGTGTCTGTCAAGTTTTTTAGTCATCGTCGTTGGAGTCTGTTAATGTGTCAGTAGTGCTCTCCTGGTGGTCCTGTGTGTTTGGCTCTTTGTACTTTCCATCAAAAAAAATTAAGAGTAAATAATCTATATAATTTTTTTTAAGAGTAAAATAATAAATGATAAATACGGTAAGTATATATGATTCGTTCATCAGAATTAGCAAGCGAGGCTGGGCTGCGTTTGTTCGAGAGGAGGATAGGTATGTGCATCGATTTCGACACCGATCGATCTCCGGAATCGTCACTTTACATCTTAATATTGAATGCGAACGATCCGTAACTGCACTGAGGCGTGGGAATCATAATAAGGCAATCAGATTGTTGAAAGAAGCCAGTCACAAGTATGAGAATTATGCCCTAATTCACAGAGTTCAAGCTACTGCTTTTGTTAAGGCTGCATCTGTTGTTGATGATCCTAATGTCAAGGATAGACTTTTCAAGAATGCTTTAGAGTCTGCTCGTAGGGCTGTTGAGCTGTCCCCCAACTCAATTGAGTTTGCTTTCTACCATGCCAAATTACTCTGCGATCTCTCTACTGATGCACCACAGTTTGAGCAAGTCAGGCATGAGTGCGAGAAGGCACTTGGGGTCGACAATCCCATTGATCCAGCCAAAGAGATTTTGCTGGATGAGAGCCAGTACAAGATTTCAACTCCCGAACAGAGAATTGCTAACATTCCTGATGAGCTCAATGCACTTATTCATACATCACATATTAAGTCCCTTTCCAATTTGATGAAGACTTTCGGACATATGGAGGATAAAATAACAATTGTTCTGGTGAACAGGACGGTTGAGGATCCAATGTTGCTCGAAAATAGAAAACCAAATGAGATCAGGAAAGCAAATAAGACAATTGAGGAGCGGAGAAAGGAAGTTGAGGTTAGGGTGGCTGCTGCAAGATTATTGCAGCAGAAACCTGACTCACCACCTTCACTCGTAGAGATCACATTTCTCATCGGAAAAATCAGGGGACACGCGTAAAAGCAGGAATGAACGTAAAAATATATCTCTGTTTGAAAGGGGAGATCGTGTGAGGCCATATTCGAATTCTATGAGCATGGACAGTAAACATGGTTTGTTTGAAGTCAGGGTTTGTGATATGAAGACGTATTTTGCTTCTTATAAAGATAGATTAGCAAATGATTTACAGTGTGAAGCTCTTGACTTTGCTGAAGCTTACAAGACGTGGACATTCTGGATGTGCTGTCGTTGCTTTGAGAAATTTGCAGATCCGAATTCGCACATCCAGCATGTCGTGCGGGAGCAAATGGGAAACCTTGTGCCAAGGTTTCAGTCAGTCATGCCATCAAATGTTGAAAATGAGTGGGTAGAAATGATCCTGAATTGCTCCTGGAAGCCTTTGGACCTCACTCATGATGTTGACCATGACCTGCCAAAGTGTCCACTGATCAAGTTGGCTGAAGATGAGCATGGTAATAGCCGACACGAAGAATGCACTAAAGATTCGTCGGATTTTCCCGCTGAAGACATATCGTATGACAACCAGCTATCACTCAATGAGTTTGATCAAAGCCGAAGCAACCAAGTTGTCCAGTTTGTTGATAGCTGGCCTCTATCCGATGACCCCGAAAGAGCTAACTTACAGAATTCATGCCTTGTTTCAGCAGCTCATCCATCACAGGTATCTGTCATCAACTCATCTAAACAAAGTGATTCAGTTTACAGTTGATGAGCTGCAAGGTCTAGCTTCTGGGTTCTGAACTTCTGAAATGGATTGTGGGGCAGTCTCCTACATGCATATGTTTACTGAGCGCTCCGAGGCCCGGGAAAATTTTGAAATTCTTGCAGGATGTTGCTCAATCTTGTGGATTAGCTAGCTATCCTGAAGAAAGCTTTAATCCTTCAGAGACTTTGATCAGTAGCGATAGTAGTCTAGATAATCTTTGAGAATATTATTCTCAGTGAAGATATGTCTTTTCTGCGGTTTGATGAACTTCTTGATTCCATTAATGTTGCTGATAAAGTGAGCAAAAATTGCGTCAACGATGAAGGGACCACCTCAAATGCTTCAGCTGTTAGATTATTTTATATAATATAATATTAGGATTGTAATGCAAATATAATATGATCTGTATGTTATTATAATTTATAGGGAAAATGATAAAGAGTGGGTATGAACTATCACTCATTGACAAATCACGGTCCGAACTATGAAATTGACAATTAAGGGCAATTTCAAAATATTTTGATCTATATATATAACAATTAATTGATGAAGTCACTTAATTGATGGAATATTACTTCATAAATTAACAAAATTACCTAAACGAATGAATTGTAAATACTTTCTTGCCCTAATTGTGAAATTGATGATCAAAATATTTTGAAATTGCCCTTGATTGTCAATTTTTAAAGTTCGGACCGTGATTTGTCAATGGATGGTAGTTCATACCCCCTCTTTGTCATTTTCCCTAATTTATAAGTCATATATTAAAGTGATCTATTATACAAGTGACTTTAGAGTATAAGTAAGGTTATGATCATGAAATTATAATATATGTAGATACCGGTTTGATAATTACACTTTTTTTGAAGAGAATGATTTGTAATTATCGGAAATATAGCAGTTATGTACAACGCTATGTATAGGTAGTTGTCCCCTCATTCTTCTCTTGAAATCTTACTGGAAAGGGTTGTGCGGAAAGGTTGGAAGATCTACTACGGTGATCAGTGAAGAGTTCAGAGTCATCAACGTATGTTTGATCTTATTCTATAATTTTCTATATGCTCGATTAACACAATTGAGATATTACGATCATTAGGTATGACTTCATTAATTGACAATTGATATCACACACCACCCAATTTTGTGTTCATTAAGCTTCACTAGGTGCTGAAAATCTGACATTGCACTGTCTATCTATTTTTATCTGACATTCTTTCCCCTCAGTTTCATCCGCTGCGCTTGGGAAAATTACAATTGAATTGATCACCATTCGCCGGCAACGGCTTCGCAACTGCTCCTTTTCGCCCGATCTCGGCCAGCGACGGGCTGTTCTACATTTTTTTTTACCTCGGACAGTGAATCAGTCCCAACTCGGTCAGATTTGTTATCTACCGCAACCGGAATCAATGGGATGTTGGTTGTTTGTCCTGCAAGGTGTTGCTCGTTCGGTTAGTCAACTCTATTTCAGCCCCGTTTTCAGACCCGCTGTCTCAGAAACAATCGCTTCAGATCTGGTTTTGCTGGTTCGTCGTTGCACGGATGTGTGACTCGGATGTTGAAATCTCACCTTGTTGTAAAATCGTTTGGCATACCGTCCGGAATGTTGCGATTGTTGCATTCTTTTTGGATTAAATGCGGCGATTGAATGCTGCTTTTGATGAGTCTGCAATTTTTTTTTGGCTGGATGCGCTACTTTTCTGGAATTTGATGGAGCTTTAATGCGTCAATGGAGCTTTAATGGGTTAATGGGTTTCACGTAATTAGATTAATTATTTATTAACTAATCACTTTCTTTCCTGTTATGTGACGGCAGGTATGTTGGGATTTTGGTTTTGTTTTATTACACATCACAAAACCCTAATGGTTAAGTTAAAGAAATTGAACCGATTACGGTTCAATTCGGATCAAACCGATTTGGTTCAATGGAATTGATTTGGTTTGGTCCAATACAAGAATTTGGTTCAATGTGGTCTAGTTTTGTGATTTGCTCCAATTGAATCAGATTCAATTGAAGTGATTTGGACTGATTCAGTTATGCGGTTCAAATCAAATTTTCGGTTCAGTAACACTTAATCGATAAAATCAGATTTGATTTAATTAAAGGCGTGGTGTACTACAGAAAATTAAAGATATATGACATATGTGTTCATTTTTTTGGGCCACACTTATAGTGTATTAATCAAAGCATAATTGTCACAAAAGTGACGTCTTATGTGTTGGATAGGAATATGTTTGTAATTTACATGGATAATTAATTGGCCCCAAGGAAAATTATTATCTACTGTAATTACATACATATCTGTGATAATGACATGTGATGATTGTTATGATGAACTTGGTGTAAATAATTAGTACATCCAAAGATGGCTATTTATTTGACACCGTTTATCATCAATGTTTGATTACTACAAGAAGAGTACCCCTTACAGTTAATAGTACTATCCAAAGATTTAATGTTAATGTTGTGCTGGGTATCTTGATATGTCATAATCTGAACTCCTCCTCGTCTCTCAACTTTAGCCTTAAATTTTTTGAACACGTTGAATGACTCAAGCCTCATGTCTCATATAGGGATTTAATTCATGATGGAACAAAATTCCAACATGGGTAGATTATTATATACATAATGCATATCGGTCCCAAAGAAATTGGAGTTTAATAGAAAAAATAAATTTACTATCACCAAATGAACAATAATAACTGAATTTGCTCAATCTGGAAATATAAATTAAGTTTCGCCTTATAGACGATACATTGCATGTCTATTAAATCCAAACAAAATGACCAAATCTATTTGGGACTAGGTTATGCATCTATTATATCCTTAATAAGGTACCAACTAAGTTGGACGATCCCATCATTAAGTTAATTTTTGGATGAGAATTGTAACATTTTTGAGGATATTGAGTTTGAGGGAGAATTCATGTTAAAAATATTGTTCTATCCAGACGGAGAACCAGACCACTATTTCTGAAGTACAAACTCAACAACCTCTTAAAATGTATAAATAAGGAATCTCATTATGGATTTATGGAAGATTCTCGTCGGTGGTACTTTAAGTTACATCAAGTGATAGTCTTATATGATTTCGAGACAATCTTGATGGATGAATGTGTGTATCACAAGTTCAGTGGGAGTAAGGTTTAAGTTCTCACACCCCCGATCGCTAAAGGAGACAATACATTCTTAGTTAATACCTTGAAAATACTCTAGAAAGTTAGGAATGTAGAAAAATCTCCTACGCTTCGGCTATATAGAGATTTTTTATATACTAAGGAATGTACGAATTTGGTTATTGCGTACATTGTTGGTATGTCTGGCAGACATATAAGCAACCCATGGGTGGATCATTGGGTAGCAGTTAAGAAAATTGTTGGATTCTTAAAGAGAACATGAGACTACATGCTCACATACAGGAAATCGGATCGGTAGGAGATCATTATGTATTACGATTGCAATTTCAGAGGATGCCTATTTGGTGAGAGATCGACGTCATGTTGTGAGGCATCTTAGTAGAGAATATGACTACAAAATTTTGTCACAAGACTGCACTTATAAGAAGGTATTGAAAGACCATTAAGGCTATTGTGACAATAAGTAGGTAGTATATTCCAACAAAGTACAGAGTGGTCATATTTTTATAGAGCACTTTGAGACAATATTCCATGATTAGCACCCAAGGTCTTTCACTAGCGTACTGCTTATATGTGTGTAATCAAATTTGAGAATATCCGGATTTAGTGGGAGTTTGTGTTGTGATTATGTTTTGCTCTATGTTGTATATGGATCCTATACATTTGACTTCTGTAGAAATAAAGTGTACATTGCACTCTATTGTATTCTGGTTTAAGGATTGATCTCCGTAAAGTAAAGGTGATCAATTGGAAATAGACATGTGTAGATCACAGTTCATGTAATATCCATGCTACACATCCATGATTGATCTGTGTCATTTGGTTGTACTAATATACGTGACAAGTTCGGTCCCGTAACGATTAATGCTACGAGTGCTGGCTTGATCCTATGTTAGTATAATTGATGGACAAGATTGTTTTGGATATACTCTATATGATAGAAAATTTTGCGCTCATAAGGTTACACATCTAATTGAATTGACATGTATGATCCAGTGGGAGATAGTTAGATTATTTTATATAATCTAATATTGGGATCATAATGCAAATACAATATGATGTGTATGCTATCATAATTTATAAGTCATTTATTAAAGTGATCTAGTATACAAGTGACTTTTGAGTATAAATAAAGTTATGATCATGGAATTATAATATGTGTAGATACCGGTTTGATAATTACACTTCTTTTGAGGGGAATGATTTGTAATTATCGGAAATATAGCAGTTATGTACAATGCTATATATAGGTAGTGGTCCCCGGTCTTACGCACTTAACTTCAGTATCATTCTTCTCTTGAAATCTTACTGGAAAGGGTTGTGCGGAAAGGCTGGAAGATCCACTACGGTGATCAGTGAAGAGTTCAGAGTCATCAACGTATATTTGATCTTATTCTGTAATTTTCTATATGCTCGATTAACACGATTGGGGTATTACGATCATTGGGTATGACTTTATTAACTAACATCAGCTGCCACCTTAAAATGTGTTCACCCCTCAGATTATGATGCTTTATTGTCATGGATTTATTCAATCCCTCAAATCGAGGAACAATTGTCTTCATGGGTGCAAGCGAAAGAACAAAAATTGAACAGGGGACTGGACATTCTGAAGATTCTTGAGAAATAATTTTGCCACTCTCAGGATCTGTGAGAAAGGAAATGTGATCACTTGGGGTATGCGGAAGCATTGCAATTGGTGGAGGATCGCTGTCTACAAGAAGGTAGGAAAAAGGAACTCGTCGTGAACTCTGCCGGTAAAGGATATGAATCGCTCGTGAAGAATCAAAGAGATGAGCTTTTTAGGCAGGAACATGATGCGATATTTACGGGTAATCGGTCTGAACTGGATGCTATTACAAGTGTTCTTAGAGAGGCCGAAAGTTTGAATTTGAACCAAATGGGCTATGATGGAAGTTTCTGTGACGTCACTTCATATTTACGTGACCTAGAATACTGTGAAGAGGAGAACTGGTGATCGAATGGATACTTGAGACAAATGGATACTCGTATCGAAATAATTATCCAGAGACAAAAAGAACAATTATTTGTTGAGGTTTGTTGTCTGTCTAGAACTGCATTCTGTTTTCTTTAATGCAACTTCCAGACCATCCTTATCTCATTTGCTTGATAATTTAGCTTAGCAAGCTCGATGCGAAGATTATGCGGGTTAGTAGTGGGATGCATCAGATGGAGGTAAAGCTCGAGTCGGTTTCCGCCCATGATTTTCGAGCAATATTATTGCCTATAGTGAAGTCCTTTCTACAGGTAATTGCTGAACCTGCTCTGTATTACCTGTTTTGATTTTCTTTTTATTTTGTGCCCACACCTTTTCAGGCACACTTGGAGGATCTGGCTGAAAAAGAAGCTACCAAGAAGTCTGATGCAATCAGGGAAGCTTTACTGGCTAAACTCGCACTTGATTCTCAGAAAAATGTAATTGGAGGAAAAGGCCTAACACAGGACAAAGTTAAGGAAAAGAAGAAGAGCAAAGATTTCAGAAAAACAAAGGTTACAAAGGTTTGGGGGGTGGTTAATGCTCTTTTATTCATTTTCGAGGAGTGGTTGAATCTTATGTCTTTGCTAATTGTCTACCTCACAGACAAAGTCCGTTGACATACATCGAACGATTGTCAATGGGACAACAGAGAAAAGGTATGGGCCTTGAAATTATAGGTTGATTTCACTTTATTAAATTTCACCGATGAACTTGCATATGCCATGAATTATGATCCAAGCCATGTACGTACATTCTATTTCATATTGCTACTCTTCTATTTCCTCCACAGTGGTTGATAGCGATCCTGCTTTGCCAGACCCAAGTATTCTTGCCTCTGATGTTATCCTGGAGTATTTGGTGGAACTGCCTACAAATGATAGTGAGCTTGAGGCGGAGGAAAGAAAGCTTCAAGAAACACTGGATTATCAGCGTAGAGTTGAGTATGAGGCTAAACAAAAACATCTTGCCGAGCGATATAAGAAAACTACCATAAGTTTCCCTGGATAGTTGCATGTGCCATTTGATACATTCTCTCATGATAGTGATCATGATTTGGAAAAACAGATCAATCTTATAGGGCAGGTTAGCCTCTTGATTAGTTTATTAGCTTTCAGCTAGTTGGGTCTAATGGAGAAGAGCTTATTCAATGAGTTTAATCACAACCAGAATCACGTAACCTAGGAGACATGTGAAACTTTCTGGGGGATAAGAGGCCCAACTGTAATGCCCATTATATTCTCAATTAGAGTATCTAATTTCTAATAAATTTTCCAACTTTCTTGTATCAGGAACTTGGGTGTCAGAGGAACGGGTTTAAAGATAATGACTCAGGGTTGCATGTGCTATCTATGGATGGGACTGCGCCTGTTGATGCCTATACCGCTTCAAGATCACATAAAAATGGAATTGCTCACAATTATGACGAAATATTCTTTTTCACCTCTAAATAGTATCAATGAAGAGAGGATCGAATGTAGTCAAAACATTTATATTAACCGGTAAAATACCGGATCGAACCAAGAGGAGCAAGCCAAGCACATGCACTATTCAAGATTGTGTTTCCGTCCGGCTATTCTAAGCCCAAAATGTATAAGGGAGTGTATATATCTAAATCCTATGTGGCGAGTAATTAGGGATAAAAGATAAGTAAAAGGTGTTTCGAGGGGTTACTCCCCTCCTTGGCATTTCCCAATGATCACATACATGATATTCAAACATTTCATGGTAGTCAAATAGTATTGAACCTAGTTCACTTCAATCCCGTAGAAATGATCATATTCACTACATCCAAACTATCCCTAAAGTATCTCAATTCTTAGGTCTAGTTTTAAGGTTCAACATGTTACTTAGGCATTTCCTCAAACACTTAGTAGCATGACATGTATGAAGAGCATAGTGGATATGAATTTGACACCATTCGATGGGATTAATTGATGATTCGCTTAATGACCAACACCAATAAATAGAACATTCAATCCTAGGCAAGCATCCATATCCTAAGGTTCACTTACATGATTAAGATATAGACCATCTTCTCCATCCTAGAACTATCCCCAAGGGTTTCCAAGTCCTAAGTTCAACTTTTAGTCCAAGTTGTCACTTAGGCATTTTATCAAACACCTAGAGTTCATAACATTCATAACACAAGAGAAAATGAAATGAACAATCATCCATATGAATATCAATGTATATATGTGATCAAAGAGTACCAAGGAGAGTCATAAGACCCTCAAAACACAAGATCACTACTCACACATCATGTAAGACAACATGGTTAGAGTAGGGTTTATAGCACACAACAAGTAGAATGGAAAAGATGTAGAAGAAGGAGGATGGTTAATCCTTGAACTCCCTTTTGATCTTCTCTTCTTCTCCCTAGTTGGAACTTTTAATGATTGATGACCTTGGTTGAGCCTCTTTTCCAATCTTCTTCTCCCCAAAAACCTCCACACTTGGTCCAAAACCCTTACTTTCTATTTATAGATCCGACTGGCAGAATCAGAGTTTTTTGATCTAGTCGGTCGACTAGCTGAAGCCTGACACCCAGTCGGTCGACTTGGATGTGCAAAATTAGTTGAGCTCCTGAGTTTTATTCGAGTCGGTCGACTGGACTTCTCAGTCGACCGACTGGGGCCTTTTTGGTGGTCTTCCCGACATGGAAACTCATTCCCAAGTTTTAGGCGCTTAAGCCATAATCCATAAGGGAAGAGGAGTTCAACACTAGAGTTTCTTAATAAAAAAGCATAGACCAAATGATAGCTCCCGTGCAAGCACATGGATCGTCCAAAAGTTGTTCCAACTAGCACACAATACAAATGATGCACCCGCGCAAATGTAGGATGATGGAAAAACATAAAGTCTAGTTTTAAGTGCTTTTTATTTTCTTTTCAAATGGCCTTTGCCTACAAATGCTTTCGAGGGGGGAACTTTTTTTCCTAAACCCCGGCATTTGTATCATTTTTGAAGTAAAACTTCTCTAGCTTTGAGAAAGTTTTTAGTCGGGGCTTTGCCCTCTTTGACCACAAACATTTGACGAACTATTCTTTTTCACGTCTAAATAGTATCATTGAAGAGAGGATCGAATGTAGGCAAAACATTTATATTAACCGGTAAAGTACCGGGTCGAACCAAGAGGAGCAAGCCAAGCACATGCACTATGTAAGATTTGTGTTTCCGTTCGGCTATTCTAAAATAAAAATGTATAAAGGGGTTTGTATATTCTAAATCCTATGTGGCGAGTAATTAGAGATAAAAGATAAGTAAGAGGTGTTTTGAGGGTTACTCCCCTCCTTAGCATTTCCCAATGATCACATACATGATATTCAAACATTTCATGGTAGTCAAATAGCATTGAAGCTAGTTCACTTCAATCCCGTAGAAATGATCATATTCACTACATCCAAACTATCCTGACACACGTCGTCTGACGTCTCAAATTTATATTTATATTTTTCCCTGCAAGAACTAGTAGAGTGGCAAGCAGGGGTCGAACCCTAGAGAGCTAGTGTGGTTCAGTTGTCCTGTAAACAAATAAATTGGGGGTTTGGTGTGTAAGTATTGTAAAACACAAGAGAAACGAATAACGAGGATTTCAATCAGCGAGAAAATTCAGTCTAGGGTTTCTATTGTGACACGTTCATCATCGATATCTAATGATCAATTTTATATTTCAAAGTGTGGTTGTTTCGACAAAGGTAACAACCCAAGTATACCGACAAAGGTGATACGCCACAAGCTAACCCGACAAAGGTGTTAGACTTCTAGTTCTCTCCTAAATTAAACAATCCGACAACGGTATTATTTAGCTTAGGTGTTACTATCTACCTTTACGACAAAGTATCCAGTAAATATTAACGGTAAGAATTAGTTGTTCAACTAAGCTTTGGGACAAAGCTTCCACTTAGTCTAGCAATTTAATTCTTAAGAATGAGCACAAGAACTAGTGAAATATAACACAGCATTAAGAACGAATATCTCAAAACGTGTTCACAATGTACGAAACCCTAAATCGAAAGAAAAGTTTAGCTACCTATAGCCATGACAAAAAACAGAAGTATATTTGATGGAAGAAGGTAGAAATTCTTCTCTCGTCGATTGATTCGCGTCTTCGTCTTCTCCAGAGCTCTTCGATGTTGTAGAATGATGGATTCTCTCTTGATGTTGGATGATATTAGAAACCCTGCCTCTAGTCTTAATTTATAAGTTCTAGGGTTTCTAAATTAGTTTCTGGGCCAAAAATCGTAATTAGGAAATAAGCCGAAAACACTGTTCACGACCCGAAAATACTGTTCATGTCGAGCCGGCCGGCTGGGAATATGGCCTGAAGTTGAGCCGGCCGGTTGGATTTTCTCTTCGAAGGCTTGACGTCTATGAGCTTGTGAGCCGGCCGGCTGAGTTTTTGGCCTCGTTGAGCTTGCTGTGGAAGACCTCGAACTCTCGGACCAGTTGAGCTAGCCGGCTGGAATATGTGCACTGGGCTGAGCCGGCCGGTTGAGCTCTGCTTCGAATGGGCTGATCTCTCTGAGGGGCTGAGCCGGCCGGCTGGGGCTTGTGCTGTGATGTGAGCCGGCCGGTTCAGGAGGTCAGACGCTCCTCTGGCTTTTATCTTCAACTGCGATGTTTTTGGCGTGAAATGCCGTCTTTTAAGCGCGTTTCCTCCTAGAGCTTCCGAAACACATGAAATGCAAAACAACACTAAAAAGTAACTGTTTGCATACGAAAGTGTTGAACTAGATGGGATTAGTTGACTCGAAGAGTTGTATAAATACGACTCATCAAACCACCCCACACTTAAACTTGTTCGTCCCGAACAAGAACTAAGTCATAGAAGGAAAATAAATGTAACATCACAATTTCTTCGACGTCCTAGATAATGCACATGAATATGAGTCGCTAGTCTAGACTCGCTTTTCGATGCATAACTCAATCGTTACTAATATCATCATGCTCAACATATAAATAACTTGATACGTGTTACCTCTGAGCCGAAATGCAAATCAATTCAGATGACTGGGAGATAGTCCTCTTCAGACCCATGATCTGCATTCGCGGTCCCGAACTCTAGCTATATGGTTATACTTCATTGCTTTTTCTTGCACGTGATTGATTCGAGCTTCAAGGTTCTTGATTTCTTTTGGGACAGCTTTTGTAGTGACTTGGCTTTTGATGTAACAGTGGTGTACTTCACTTTTTGTTGCGTGTGGAACTTCACAACTGACTAATTTTTTTTCTTTTTTTTGCTACTGATTGTGAAATGCTCGTCCGTGATTCTGCTCTTTTGATGGAGGTCCAATCATTGCCCGCAAGCATATGGAAATACCTCCCTGCTCTCCCTCATCGTCGTCCTTTTGACGCGAGTCAAGCGAGGGTCGCTCGTCTATTTTCCCGGCTACTTGGACTAGAGATTGGACGGTGTGTTGTTTGCCCGTCCCGCCTAACCGCATAAGCACCACAGTGGCGGAGCAGACTCTAAACCATGTTGTCTCGAAGTGCTAGCCTCCACGAAATCAATATAACCATACAACTTGAAATTCGGTCCTTTGAATGCTTCGTCAAGTCTCTCTAGAACATATCTATCAACTCCACATCCTTGTTTATCTCAACTCAGAAGGACATGTAGTGGGTTAAATTCACATGTAGTCACACAATTCAAATTTCACAAGAGAAACGCATCTAATCAGCTCATTTATTTCACGTCATCAAAATTCAATCCCGCACATCTAGGAATAGAGAGGAATTTGTACAAAATTTTAAAAAAACGTGCTGACTCTATGCAGGTGCAAGAAATAAACGTGCTGACACAACAAACTGACTCTCCCACCCCACACTTTTGAACAAAGCCGTGTCCTCAAGGCACGACTTAAATTCAAGACACACTATGCAAGCAAAACAAAGGTAGGGAAACAAATAGAGAGAAAAGTTCGAACAGTACTCCCCTCATATGGTCGTTGCGGCCTCGGAATGCTTTGGCCGAGGACTGGTACTGTTCCCTGCATGAGAAATCATTTCCTTCCCAAATACAATGTGATGATTATGACTCAAGACTCAAAAAATAAAAAACTGAAAAAATGATAAAAGTGCCGGGCTGCCTCCCTGCGAGCGCCTTTGTTTTACGTCGTTGGCTCGACGATACCTCTTTTTATGTCTCTATGGGAGGTTCGGCTAGGTCAAACTCCTGGACCGGTGCTTTGATTTTGCCTTGGTAGTGCTTCACCCGTTGCCCATTGACCTTGAAATGGTCTCCATTCCTCCGGTTTTCCGGCTCAAGTGCCTCGTGGTTAAAAACCTTTGTGACCGTGTAAGGACCTGTCCATCTAGAACGTAGCTTGCCAGGCATTAGTCGTAAATGTGATGAAAATAAAAGTACCTGCTGGCCTATCTCGAATGAGCGTCGTAGAATGAACTTGTCGTGGTACAGCTTGGTCCGCGCCTTGTAGTCTGCTTGGCTCTCGTAAGCCTCCAGGCGCAGCTCCTCTAGCTCATATACCTGCATCTTCCTTTCCAATCCAGCCTTCTGCAGGTCGAGATTACACGTCTTAAGCGCCCAAAAGGCCTTGTGCTCTAGCTCGACCGGCAGGTGACATGCCTTCCCATACACCATCCAAAAAGGCGAGGTGCCAATCGGTGTCTTGTAGGCTGTCCTGTAAGCCCACAGTGCATCATCAAGTCTGTGACTCCAGTCCTTCCTGTTTGGCTTCACCATTTTTTCTAGAATCCCCTTAATTTCTCGGTTAGAGATCTCTGCTTGTCCATTCGTCTGGGGATGATAAGCTGTGGAGGTGCGGTGGTGAACATGATATTGTCTCATCGTGGCTGCCATCATTCGGTTACAGAAATGCGTCCCCTGATCACTGATTGTAGCTTTAGGCACTCCGTATCTGCAAAATATGTTAGTGCGAAGAAAATCCACAATAGTTTTAGCATCATCGCACCTAGTAGCCTTAGCTTCTACCCATTTGGACACATAATCCACTGCAACAAGAATATATAAATAGCCAAACGATGCAGGAAAAGGACCCATAAAATCAATCCCCCATATGTCAAAGACATCATCAACTACAATAGGCATTTGGGGCATATCATTCCTAGCAGAAATATTACCTACTCTCTGGCATCTGTCACATCTCTGACAATGATCGTAGGCGTCTCGAAACACATGTGGCCAATCAAAACCACACTCTAAAATTTTTCTGCTAGTCATCTTGGGGCCAAAATGACCACCACATGCATGCTCATGGCAGAAATTAAGCACAGAAGCAATCTCATCATCAGGGATACACCACCTGAGTAGTTGGTCTATGCCAATTTTCCATAAATACGGGTCATCCCACACATAGTATTTGGAATCATGCTTAAGTTTCAGACCTTGAGCTTTTGAGTAAGAGGGTGGAAATGTACCTCCGACCAGGTAGTTCACAATGGGAGCGTACCATGGTACTTTACCTGTAAGAGCATACATGTGCTCATCTGGGAAGGTCTTTGTGATCTGTCCTGCATCCTCTTCTCGTACTAGCCGGCTCAGGTGGTCAGCTACGGTGTTCTCTATTCCTTTCTTGTCCTTGATCTCCAGATCGAACTCCTGTAGCAGCAAGATCCACCCAATCAGCCGTGGCTTGGCCTCCTTCTTCGTCATCAGGTACCTGATAGCTGCATGATCAGAGAAAACAACTACTTTAGTACCAAGCAAGTATGGACGCAATTTCTCCAAAGCGAAAACCACTGCTAGTAATTCTTTCTCGGTGGTCGAGTAGTTTCGCTAAGCTGCATCCACAATCCTTGAAGCATAGTAAATCACTACTGACTTTTTGTCCATCCTCTGTCCTAGCACAGCTCCCACAGCATAGTCGCTGACATCGCACATAATCTCAAATGGCTGGTCCCAGTCCGGTGCTCGAATGATAGGCGTGCTGGTAAGTGCCTGTTTCAGCTCGTCGAAGGCCTCCCTGCATGAATCTGTAAACTCAAAAGGAACATCTTTCTGCAAAGGTTAGATAAAGGCAGAGCCTTCTTCGAGAAATCCTTAATAAATCGACGATAAAAACCAGCATGCCCAAGAAAAGATTTTATATCACGAACCGTAGAAGGATAAGGAAGAGTAAGAATTAAGTCAATTTTTGCTTTGTCTACCTTAATACCTTCGTGTGAAACAATATGACCAAGGACCACACCATGAGTAACCATAAAATGACACTTCTCATAATTGAGCACCAAATTCATAGAAACGCAACGTTCTAGTACTCTACTCAAGTTATCCAAACATGCATCGAAAGTGTCACCATAAACAGTGAAATCATCCATAAACACCTCAATAAAAACACCTATCATGTCAAAAAAAATGCTAGTAACCACCCGCTGAAAAGTACCGGGTGCGTTACACAAGCCGAAAGACATACGCCGAAAAGCAAACGTACCAAATGGACATGTGAAGGTGGTCTTTTCCTGGTCCTCAGGTGCAATGGGAATTTGATTATAACCAGAAAATCCATCGAGAAAACAAAAATAAGGCTTACTTGCCAGCCTGTCAAGCATCTGGTCAATAAATGGAAGAGGAAAGTGATCCTTACGCGTCACGGCATTCAGCTTCCTGTAGTCGATGCACATCCGCCATCCGTTCTTGACTCTCGTAGTCACCATCTCACCTGCAGCATTCTTTTCGACTGTAATCCCTGTCTTCTTCGGGACTACATGAACTGGGCTCACCCACTGGCTGTCTGAAATCGGGTAAATCACATCAGCATCTAGCAATTTCTGGATTTCCTTCTGCACTACCTCCATCATAATCGGGTTCAATCTCCTCTGAGGCTCTCTAGAAGGCTTCGCTCCATCCTCCAACAAGATACGGTGCATGCACACAGCTGGGCTGATTCCTCTGATGTCTGCAAGTGACCATCCGATGGCCAGCTTGTGGCGACTCAGCACCTCGATCAGTCATCTCTCTTGGTCTGTTTCTAGCCCGTTCTTGATGATGAATGGCAGCGTGTCATTCTCCCCCGGAAATGCATACTTCAGGTGCTCAGGTAGAGGTTTTAGTTCCAGTTTAGGTGCCTGCACAGTAGAAGGCATAAACACGTTAGATTTGAATAAACTAACCTCATTAACTTCATACCTGGGTGTGAGAGGTCGCGCAATCTCCAGCTGGGATAGCACATCAAGGATCGTCTCAGCGAACTCGTATGAGTCCTGATGAGTCATAGTTGTACGACTATTTTGTATGTTAAAACCCCGTCTCTTAGTGTTACTTGTATATTATTTCACTACCTGTGTGTAGTTTTCGTTCTCAGGTACACTCGGAGACCATGGAAGGAATACCGGCTAAAAGGAGCCCATTTGAAGATGTTTGGCGTGGAAAGGAATGAAGTCCGAAGCACTTTGGAATTTTCGTCAGTTCAAACCGCAGAGGGCTTAAGGATTCTTGGCGCGGATGTCTGAACAATTACAAATATTTAAGAGACGTCCGCGGAAAGCAAATGTAGGAGACGTCCGCGGGGACAGCTGGCAAGTCGAAATTCATTATTTCTAAATTGCAATTTCGGGAAGTATAAAAGGAGAAGAAATCGAGCCAAACCCTAGGCGACCAGACCTCGAATTTGAGAAGAGAAAAGAGACACGGATTCAAGTGTTCGAGTTGAGCTGCAGCTTGGTGGAGAATTCATCATAAGTATTTTCGTTCCATTATATTCATAAAACCTCATGATGTATTCCATTGCGATGAGTAGCTAAACTCATGTGTAGGCTAGAACTCGACATTGTGATGTTTTGACTTGAGACCTATATTTATCTTTATGTTTTGCGCTATATTACTATGCATTGTTTATGGATTTGATATGCTAGCATAAGTGGAACCCTAGCGGGGGAGCTTCTGTTAGTTTGTTGATTCTGATTATCACAGTTTACTAGCAACCTAGCGGGGATAGTAGACTAGGATACGAGTAATAGACCACTAGGATTGACACCCTAGGACAACTTGTAGTGCAACCTAGCGGGGAGCTATAAGTTGTAAAACATTAGAAATCAAAACGGTTAGGTTAATGATTTAGTCTTGCATCACAGTCGAGAGTTCTAGTCTGCACTGTTCTTTAATATTTGATACTTGGATTTGTGTGACGATTGCTCTAGCGATCATTCTTGCTTACTTGCGTTATTTACTTGTTGAATTCAAAACCCCCCCATTGTTACGTTTTTACTTAGTGAACAGATTCTCAACCGATCTCTGTGGATTCGACCCGACTTACCACTTTCTAGTCGGAATTAAAAATGTTTTTGCACAGGTACAACGACACCTGTCAAAATGGCGCCGTTGCCGGGGATTGGTAACGAAGAATCTCACTAAGTATTTCATTCTTTTAGCTTTATTTTATTGTCTTTTTATTTTTTTTGTCACTTGATTATTTTTCTGTTTAAGTAACCATGTCACAGAGAAGTGTTGAACGTGATGGTGAAGAGTGAGGAAGTGTACTAGGAGATAACATGCAGGAACAGAGGCAAGGACTGCCCCCTGTTAATCAAAGATTACCACCCCCCAGGAATCAGCAATTTGTGAATGAGTTTGCTAGACACGATGATTACTAGGAAGAGCTGGATCGACAATACCTCGGTGGAGGAAATCAATATGGACAGTTAGCTAGGCGTCGGGATTTGGGACGCACGATGAGAGGAGTTTGTGCGCCATTTATTGATGAGGAGCCTTGGTGCATTCGGCTGGATGAGGACGCAGATGATATCAAGATAAAGAGTGGGGTAATACACCACTTGCCCAAGTTTGGAGGAATGCCCGATGAGAACCCCCTAAGGCACTTAAAGGAATTTCATGGAGTTTGCATGTCCATGAAAGCTGCATCGGTTCCGGAGAATATTTTTAAATTAAAGACATTTCTTTTTTCTTTAGAAAGTCAAGCTAAATCTTGGTTAATGTCTTTGCCTTCAGGTTCGATTACATCATGGGATCAAATGCAACGGAAATTCATGGACAAGTACTACTCTCATTCGAAGGCGGCTCAAACGAGGAAGGAGCTCTCTATGCTTAGACAAGGACGTGCAGAAACGTTGTTTGACTATTTGGAGAGGTTTAGGCATTTGGAAGAGAGCTGTCCGAATCATGGAATCCCACAAAGGATGCTGCTTGAATACTTCATGGATGGGATGGTTCTAATGGAAAGAAGGATGCTAGATGCTTCAGCTCAAGGGTTTAACCTTGACATGTACCCCGAGGAGATACGGGAGTTGATTGGGAGAGTTGCCGAGAGCACAAGGTATTTAGAAGAAACATATAAACCTGCACCAGCTGCTAACGTGAATGTATATTCTGAATTGCAGGAACTGAAGGATATGATGGCTAAAATGATGACGCAACAACCACAAAGAAATCAACAAGTGGAGTGTTAGGTAAACAAGTCCACTTTTAATTCAATAAATAATGATAACGCTGTTTTTCAGGAAAGAACAGAAGACGTGAATATAGTGGACTACATAAACAAGGGAGATTTGCCACCTAGGAGATATGATGGATATCAAAGCAACAACAAATGGCAGCCAAGGCAAGGCGATGGTGGTTGGCAAAGGAACAACAATTACGATGCGGGGCAATCCTCGTACCCACAAAAGCAGCCATACAAACCACCACAGATCAGACAAGGAGATGAGGACCCGATCAAGGAATTTAGGGATGAAGTGAGAGGCATGTTCAAAGAACTCACTCAAAAGATGGGCCACCATGCTGGAGACATTAACGAGCTAAAGAGGCAAGTGTCTCAAATTGCCAGCGCCGTTTACGAACATCGAGAAGACAAAGGGAAGCTGCCTTCACAAACGATCCCCAATCCAAGGCAGAATGTCAGTGTGATCGTGATAAAGGATGAAGAGGAGATGAAGGCTGAAGAAAAAGAAGAAAAAAAGAAAATGAGCAAAATTTGGATGCTACCTCAGTGCATAACGCGGACGTCTCCACAATTAAGGCGCGGACGCCTGATGAATTATTGCAAAATCAAGAGACATCCGCGGATAAAAATCATGAGATGTGCGCGGAATTCCCAGTGAGCAATTTCCAAATGTTAAATTCTAACCCTCTTGTGCAATTGCCATTTCCCATGCAGGTTATTGAGAGTCACGAAGCTATAAATAATGAAATTCGACAGACGGGGTATGAGGACACGAAAATCAACGCACAGATGCAAGAATTGGAGCAAGGGAAACAAGGAGCGTTAACCACTCGAACTAGAGACCCAGGTGCCTTCACGGTAACCTGTGGCATTGGTAACACACTTATTCCCCACTGTTTGATTGACTTGGGTGCGTCTATGAATGTGATGCCTTATGATTTATATTGTTCATTAAAACTTGGACCGGTGAAACCGATCAAGTTAACTATCGAGTTAGGCAACAAGTCATGTGTTCATCCTTATGGTTTGCTTGAGAATTTAACCGTGAATGTTGGTGAAGTTGTTGTGCCTGCAGAATTTTATGTCTTGCAGATGGAGGACACCCAGACTAAGGAGTCGTCAACACTCATTCTAGGATGACCTATCTTGTTTGCTATGAAGGCGGAGATTGATGTCGCTGAGGGTATTATAAAGCTGAAATATAATGGCAAGGTGGCTGAGTTTCGTGTCTTTGAAGATGACCACCAGCCTTATGCGGGAAAACCACATGAGATAGCTGGTAAAACGTGTTTTAATATTACAACTAATGAATCGTTGCGTGTGATTCAGGGTGTCAGTGAGCAGCTGAAGGTAACAAGGAAAATACGCCCACCAGATAAAAAGCGAGTAAAGAAACAAAAGTGTGGGGTGGCTGCGCAGAAGCGGTGGACACCTAAAGAAAAGAACTGGAGATCGAAGCCACCTGATATCGGGCAGAGCACTGAGGAACTATTAACTTGTGGACGTGCTGAGGAGAGGAGCACGCTGATCGGTAAGTTTGACTTGGAGCAGCCATGGGATCCTAACTTGTGATCCCGAAAAGAGGTAATGTCCAGCCAAGGACGTAAAATAAAGGCGCTTACTGGGAGGCAACCCGGTGTGTTTTTATTTTATTCATGTTAAGAGTAGGTTAAATAGTGGAATTGAGAAGCTGATAATGCGCCTCGAGTGCATTTCTTTTTATTTCTGGTGTTTTCAGGTGATCAAACGAAGGAAAAAATTTTACATCAGTGCATTCCACGCACGTCCGAACCATTACCTGCGCGGACGTCTATGCCAATTAAGCTAAATCAAGAGACGTCCACGGCATTATATTATGAAGGCGTCCGCGGGAAATAGCAGAGCACACCACCACCAGAATACTAGGGGAGTACCAGTTCCTTCGTTTTTATTTTTTATTTTTTATTTCATTTCATTTCATTTATTTTTATTTTTTATTTGAGTCTGTTTTATTTATCCGTCTTACCCTTTGAGTTATACCGTGAGGACACGTGTCAGTTTAAGTGTGGGGTGGGATGTTATAGAGTCAGTTATGTGGCGTATGAACTGATGATGCACTGCTATGCTTTTCTGATATGTCAAACATCTTATTTCCAGCTTTTTATGACTATTGTGCTCATTTGACTAAAAATGCGAAATTTCAAAAATTTTCGATGCTTTGTTCTTTCGAGTTGTGATATGCAGGGATGTGGAGTTGACAGAAATGTCCTAGAAAGGTACGGCAAATTGCAGGAAGTTCTGAGTTTTTGGTTCTGATGATTGAGAAAAGTGGTGGAGGTTGACGCTTCACTAGCCTAATCCTGAGAGTCAGCTCCGCCACTGCAGTACTTATGCGGTTAGGTGGGACGGGAGAACATCACACCGTCCAATCTCTAGTCCGAGTAGCCGGGAAAAAAGACGAGCGACCCTCGGCTTGACTCGCGTGAAAAGGACGAGGATGAGAAAAGAGCAGAAGGCGCAAATGATTATGTCGACAAGAAACAAATTCAAAAGCCGAAAGCAAACCATCAAGTGAGAAGAAAATCAGAAATCTGATTGATTCGAGCAAAAATGTGTCGTTTATCAAGGTTCGACTCAATGGTATGAAAGCAGTGAATTAATCACGTGTCAAAGAAAGCTGCCGACTCAATCAAAAGACTAAAACTCAGAAAAGAATGCAGTGTCCGTGGTACCTATAAAGGACTATCTCCCAAACATCCAAGGTCGTTTGAATTGCAACTCGCGAGGTAACAAGTATCGAAAAATCTATCTTTACTCGCATTGTTAGAATCTTAAGCATGATAAGATTAATTGCTGTATTTTAGATTGAGATGTAAGGATTAGCATGACTAGTACATTGTAATTCATTCTATGGCTTTGTTCTTTGTTCGGGACGAACAAGTTCAAGTGTGGGGTAGTTTGATGAGTCGTAGTTGTACGACTATTTTGTATGTTAAAACCCCGTCTCTTAGTGTTACCTGTATATTATTTCACTACCTGTGTGTAGTTTTTGTTCTCAGGTACACTCGGAGACCATGGAAGGAATACCGGCTAAAAGGAGCCCATTTGAAGATGTTTGGCGCGGAAAGGAATAAAGTCCGAAGCACTTTGGAATTTTCGTCAGTGCAAACCGCGGAGGGCTTAAGGATTCTTGGCGCGGACGTCTGAACAATTACCAATATTTAAGAGACGTCCGCGGAAAGCAAATGTAGGAGACGTCCGCGGGGACAGCTGGCAAGTCGAAATTCGTTATTTCTAAATTGCAATTTCGGGAAGTATAAAAGGAGAAGAAATCGAGCCAAACCCTAGGCGACCAGACCTCGAATTTGAGAAGAGAAAAGAGACACGGATTCAAGTGTTCGAGTTGAGCTGCAGCTTGGTGGAGAATTCATCATAAGTATTTTCGTTCCATTATATTCATAAAACCTCATGATGTATTCCATTGCGATGAGTAGCTAAACTCATGTGTAGGCTAGAACTCGACATTGTGATGTTTTGACTTGAGACCTATATTTATCTTTATGTTTTGCGCTATATTACTATGCATTGTTTATGGATTTGATATGCTAGCATAAGTGGAACCCTAGCGGGGGAGCTTTTGTTAGTTTGTTGATTCCGATTATCACAGTTTACTAGCAACCTAGCGGGGATAGTAGACTAGGATACGAGTAATAGACCACTAGGATTGACACCCTAGGACAACTTGTAGTGCAACCTAGCGGGGAGCTATAAGTTGTAAAATATTAGAAATCAAAACGGTTAGGTTAATGATTTAGTCTTGCATCACAGTCGAGAGTTCTAGTCTGCACTGTTCTTTAATATTTGATACTTGGATTTGTGTAACGATTGCTCTAGCGATCATTCTTGCTTACTTGCATTATTTACTTGTTGAATTCAAAACCCCCCCATTGTTACATTTTTACTTAGTGAACAGATTCTCAACCGATCTCTGTGGATTCGACCCGACTTACCTCTTGCTAGTCGGAATTATAAATGTTTTTGCACAGGTACAACGACACCTGTCAAGTCCACACGTGTGTGGACTACCCTCTTGAGTGCGAGCTCGAGTGGGTCCGCTCCCCTCTCCGGTTGTACCTCCTGGACCAGGTCATCCAGTGTGTCTAGGGCATGAACTGCTTCAAACTCCAATGGGTGCTTCATGGCTTGGAAGATATCAAAGCGAATCACTTCACCCTCTACCTCCATAGAAAGAGTGCCACTGTCGCAGTCGATCTTCATCCTGGACGTCTTTAAGAATGGGCGGCCTAGTAGAATAGGTGCATGATCTGTCGGGCCGCTATTCTCCATCTTCAGCACATAAAAATCAGCGGGGAACACCAGTTGCCCTACCTGCACTAACACATCCTCAATTTTGCCTTCCGGCTGCTTGCACGATTTGTTCGCCAGCTGTATAGTAAGCCCTGCAGGTTCTAATGGACCAATACGAAGACAAGAATAGATAGAATATGGTAGGACATTTATTGAAGCACCAAGATTGAGCATGCAATTTTCAATACGAATGTTACCAATAGTTCAAGGAATAGTATATGTACCCGGATCACCGCATTTTGGTGGTACCTTGCGCTGAATGACAGCAGAGACATTCTTACTGAGCAGCTCGTGATCATCACGAGTGGATCGCCTTCGGTTAGTGCACAACTCCTTTAGGAACTTCGCATAGCGTGGAATTTGCTTAATCGCCTCGAGGACTGGGATATTGTTCTCCACCTTGCTAAATAGCTCCCACACATCCTTATCCATCATAAGCTTCTTTGGAGCTTTAACCTGCACAGGAAACGGAAGTGAAAAATCAGATTTAGAAGTCTGGGCAGCATGGACCGCGTCTGGCCTTGACGTTATGGCCGTGTCTGGTGGCGACATTACTGTCGCATCCTCTTCAAACATTAGCGGCGGGCTAATGTCCATTGCAGGCGCGATCGTCTCTGATGCAGGCTCCTTTGTATTATTCTTCAACTCCTTTCCACTCCTGAGTGTTACTGCATTAACGTTTCCTCTCGGGTTGGGTATGGTCTGTGATGGTAGCCATCCTGGATCATTTTTTAGCTCAGAAATTGTGGTAGCTATCTGGGACATCTGCTTGGATAGGTCAGCTATTGCCCCATCGGTCTTGGCTTGGAATTGATGCACCGAGGTAGCTAGGTCCTTCACGATGTCCTCTAGGGATTTTCCTTGCTGACTCGGGCCTGCCTGGTTCTAATTCTTCCCTCGCTGCTGGTACTGGCTCTGATTGTTATATCTGCTCTGTTGTTGACGATACAGAGGGCGGTAGTACTGCTGCTGCTGAGTCTGCTGGGGTGCGACCTGCTGTGCTGGGTCCCTTGGGGCCTGGTTGTCGTTCCTCCAGTTCTGCCCATTGGCTGTCTGCCCATACTGTCTTCCAGGTGGCCGGTTGTTGTAGTTCTGGTATTCATCCAGCGCATTGACATTCCCTTGTTCATCTTCCACCAACGTTGGGCAAGCGTCCGTTTTGTGGTCGGTTGCACCACAAAATTCACATGGTCTCGCCTGGACCGGCTGCCTCCTCATCAGCTGCATCATCATTTCCTTCATCTGCTTCATCTCTTCGGCCATTGAGTTTACCGGGGTATCAGCCTTTGCAAAATTCTTGGGCCGGGTGAACTCCTCCTACCGAGTGGTCTCCTCTCTGAACCGTGCGTTCTCAGCCACATCTGCGATCAGCTACCTGATTTGACCTAGGGGCAGGTTCATGATTGTGCCTCCAGCTGAGGCGTCTAGCAACATCTTGTCGAGGGGTCTCAGGCCATCGAGAAGGTACTCAATGATAAGATTTTCCAGAAGTCCCAAGTTGTAGCAGCTCTGTTCCAATTGGTTGAACTTCTCTAGATAGTCATACATCGACTCGTTAGGCCCTTGTCTAAGATCCTGTAGCTGCCTGCGAACCTGCATTGCTCTGGCGGCTGGGTAATATTTGGCCAGGAACTTCTTCTGCATCTGGTCCCATGTCTGTATGCTACCTGAAGGCAGAGACAAAAACCAATCATTAGCAGCATCTATCAAAGAGAAGTAAAAGGCTTTTAACTTAAAATCTTCCACTTCGACTCCGTATGGTCTGAGGTTTTGGCATACGCCATGTAGGCGTTGAAGATGTGTGGTAGCTGATTCTCCCTGGCGTCCCGAGAACTTGGGTAGATGGTGCACGACTGCCGAGTTGATGACTATTCCCTCAAGTTTTGGTCCCACGTATATGCACCACGGCTGGTTCCTGAAGTTTGGAGCAGACAGCTCCCCCATGGTGGGCTCTCGGTAGTAGTATTCTTCGTCATACTCTTCCCTAATAAGAGGCTGTTGTAGTGGAGGTGGCTGCGGTGGCCTAACTGGAGCCGGCGGTTGTAGTGGTGGTTGCCTCGGGGCAACACCGTTCTGTGCCATTGGTGGCTTCTGATTCGGCTGTTGAGCTAGCCTTGCTGCGTTATTCGCCCTATTGCGAGCGCGCATCTCTCGTTCCGGTTCATCATAGAATGGATGAATTACTTCCTCGTTTTCATTGACTGGAGCAATCGCATTGTTGTTGTTCTGGTCATCGCCAACCTGACTGCCTGCGCGAGACATGGTGAAACAAGTAGCAAGCACGAAAAAATAACTAAATAAAAATAAAAATAAAAACAGAAAAGAAAAATAAAAGAAACAACTTCACCGAAGCGCAGCTCCCCGGCAACGGCGCCAAAATTTGACAGCGTCGTCTGACGTCTCAAATTTATATTTATATTTTTCCCTGCATGAACTAGTAGAGTGGCAAGCAGGGGTCGAACCCTAGAGAGCTGGTGTGGTTCAGTTGTCATGTAAACAAATAAATTGGGGGTTTGGTGTGTAAGTATTGTAAAACACAAGAGAAACGAATAACGAGGATTTCAATCAGCGAGAAAATTCAGTCTAGGGTTTCTATTGTGACACGTTCATCATCGATATCTAATGATCAATTTTATATTTCAAAGTGTGGTTGTTCCGACAAAGGTAACAACCCAAGTATCCCGACAAAGGTGATACGCCACAACCGAACCCGACAAAGGTGTTAGACTTCTAGTTCTCTCCTAAATTAAACAATCCGACAAAGGTATTATTTAGCTTAGGTGTTACTATCTACCTTTACGACAAAGTATCCAGTAAATATTAACAGTAAGAATTAGTTGTTCAACTAAGCTTTGCGACAAAGCTTCCACTTAGTCTAGCAATTTAATTCGTAAGAATGAGCACAAGAACTAGTGAAATATAACATAGCATTAAGAACGAATATCTCAAAATGTGTTCACAATGTACGAAACCCTAAATTGAAAGAAAAGTTTAGCTACTTATAGCCATGACAAAAAACAGAAGTATATTTGATGGAATGAAGTAGAAATTCTTCTCTCGTCGATTGATTCGCGTCTTCGTCTTCTCCAGAGCTCTTCGATGTTGTAGAATGATGGATTCTCTCTTGATGTTGGATGATATTAGAAACCCTGCCTCTAGTCTTAATTTATAAGTTCTAGGGTTTCTAAATCAGTTTCTGGGCCAAAAATCGTAATTAGGAAATATGTTGAAAACACTGTTCACGGCCTAAAAATACTGTTCACGTCGAGCCGGCCAGCTGGGAATATGGCCTGAAGTTGAGCCGGCCGATTGGATTTGCGCTTCGAAGGCTTGACGTCTCTGAGGTTGTGAGCCGACCGGCTGAGTTTTTGGCCTTGGGTTGAGCTGGCCGGTTGAGCTTGCTGTGGAAGACCTCGAACTCTCAGACCAGTTGAGCCGGCTGGCTGGAATATGTGCACTGGGCTGAGCCGGCTGGTTGAGCTCTGCTTTGAATGGGCTGATCTCTCTGAGGGGCTGAGCCGGTCGGTTAAGCTCTACTTTGAATGGGCTGATCTCTCTGAGGGCTGAGCCGAACGGCTGGGGCTTGTGCTGTGATGTGAGCCGACCGGTTCAGGAGGTCAGACGCTCCTCTGGCTTTGATCTTCAACTGCGATGTTTTTGGCGTGAAATGCCGTCTTTTAAGCGCGTTTCCTCCTAGAGCTTCCCAAACACCTGAAATGCAAAACAACACTAAAAAGTAACTGTTCGCATATGAAAGTGTCGAAGAAGATGAGATTAGTTGACTCGACGAGTCGTATAAATACGACTCATCATATCCCTAAGGTTGTCGATTCTTAAGTCTAGTTTTAAGATTAAACATGTTACTTGCGCATTTCATCAAACACTTAGGAGCATGACATGTATAAAGAGCATAGTGAACATAAATTTGACACCATTTAATGGGAGCAATTGATGATTTGCTAATTGACCAACTCTAATGATATAAACATTCAATCCTTAGTCAAGCATCATATCATAAGGTTCACTTTCATGCTTAAGATATGAACATTTTCTCCATCCTAGAAGTATTCCCTAACTCTCTCAAGTCATAGGTTCAAGTTTTAGTCTAGGTTGTCACTTAGGCATTTTAACAAACACCTAGAGTGCATAACATTCATAACACAAGAGAAAATGAAATCAACAATCATCCATATGAATATCAATGTATATATGTGATCAAGAGTACCAAGGAGAGTCATAAGACCCTCAAAACACAAGATCACTACTCACACATCATGTAAGACAACATGGTGTGAGTAGGGTTTATAGCACAACAAGTAGAATGGAAAAGATGTAGAAGAAGAAGGATGGTTAATCCTTGAACTCCCTTTTGATCTTCTCTTCTTCTCCTTAGTTGGATCTTTTGATGATTGATGACCTTGGTTGAACCTCTATTCAAATCTTCTTCTCCCCAAAAACCTCCACACTTGGTCCTAAACCCTTGCTTTCTATTTATAGATCCGACTGGCAGAATCTGAGTTTTTTGATCCAGTCGGTCGACTGTCTGAAGCTTGACACCCAGTCAGTTGACTGGGATGTGCAAAATTTGATGAGCTCCTGAGTTTTATTCGAGTCGGTCGACTGGACTTCTCAGTCGACCGATTGGGGCCTTTTTGGTGGTCTTCCCTTCCGAATTCGGTCTTGCCGTCAACTAGAGAGTTGTATACCTTTGAAATACCTTTCCAACAAGCTAATGAGAAGACAAATCGGACACTGTATGCGCCCTAGGCGTCCATAACAAGTCGCAAAGGGCAAATATGCTCGGTATTACCCCGGAACTCCCAATTTTGAGCCGAAACTTCTATTTTTCAACCAATCTTGATATTTAGGCCTTGACCATGGAAGTAACTTGTTTCCTACCTGAAATGTAGAGATAGAGGTCAAATGACATCAAAATAATATCGGAAACGACCCAAAACTATAGTGAAGAATGATTATAAATGAGTCGAAAACTCGACTCATCAACACTCCCCACTTAAGTTTTGTTCGTCCCGAACAAAGTATGAAAATATGTCAAGGTCATGCAAATGTGGAAATGCTAGTGGTGCTATGTTTTTCGTCTATTTGCCTCACTAGTTCACAAGGTCTCGATCATTATTTCTAAACATGTTATTGAAAGGTAAATGACAAGTATGTACAATCTAACTAGCTCCTTTTCGTAGGAGTTACGATTGCATTTAGCGTATGCATTAAGCCTTTAAACCCCTAGGCTACCCTAGTGGATGAGTTATAGTCTCGTGACAATTTTCAGAAAAGGGAATACTCACAAATCCCAAATGCACCTATCCGATGAGAATGAATGCAAGTGTGCTTAACCAAGGCGAGGATTTCTCAAAACAAATCCCTCACCCCAAGCTAGGACTACCATCACAATATCATCAAAAGAACATTTGTACCATTTGAGTACCCGTGAGGTTTTGCATTTAAGATCATTAATACTAGAGCTATTAAATGTCTCATCCAAAGTTCCACTCATTTTCAAGGCAATACAATAGAAGCAAGTTAATAGTTTTGCACAAAAGAGTGTCAACCGCTCACCGATGCTAGCTAAGGCTAGTCCATGGGTTCGCGACATGGAAACTCATTCCCAAGTTTTAGGTGCTTAAGCCATAATCCATAAGGGAAGAGGAGTTCGACACCAGAGTTTCTTAATAAACAAGCATAGACCAAATGATAGCTCTCGTGCAAGCACATGGATCATCCAAATGTCGTTCCAACTAGCACACAATACATATGATGCACCCGCGCAAATGTAGGATGATGGAAAAACATAAAGTCAAGTTTTAAGTGCTTTTTATTTTCTTTTCAAATGGCCTTTGGCCTACAAATGCTTTCGAGGGGGAATTTTTCTTCCTAGCCCCCGGCATTTGTATCATTTTTGAAGAAAAACTTCTCTAGCTTTGATAAAGTTTTTAGTAGGGGCTTTGCCCTCTTTGACCACAAACATTTGACGAACTATTCCTTTTCAACTCTAAATAGGATCAATGAAGAGAGGATCGAATGTACGCAAAACATTCATATTAACCGGTAAAGTACCGGGTCGAACCAAGAGGAGCAAGCCAAGCACATGCACTATGTAAGATTTGTGTTTCCGTTCGGCTATTCTAAACCAAAAATGTATAAAGGGGTTTGTATATTCTAAATCCTAGTGGCGAGTAATTAGAGATAAAAGATAAGTAAGAGGTGTTTTAAGGGGTTACTCCCCTCCTAAGCATTTCCCAATGATCACATACATGATATTCAAACATTTCATGGTAGTCAAATAGCATTGAACCTAGTTCACTTCAAATCGTAGAAATGATCATATTCACTACATCCAAACTATCCCTAAGGTTGTTCGATTCTTAAGTCTAGTTTTAAGATTCAACATGTTACTTAGGAATTTCATCAAACACTTAGTAGCATGGCATGTATAAAGAGCATAGTGAACATAAATTTGACACCATTTAATGGGATTAATTGATGATTTGCTAATTGACCAACTCTAATGATATAAACATTCAATCCTTAGTCAAGCATCATATCATAAGGTTCACTTTCATGCTTAAGATATGCACATTTTCTCCATCCTAGAACTATTCCCTAACTCTCTCAAGTCATAGGTTCAAGTTTTAGACTAAGTTGTCACTTAGGCATTTTAACAAACACCTAGAGTGCATAACATTCATAACACAAGAGAAAATGAAATCAACAATCATCCATATGAATATCAATGTATATATGTGATCAAGAGTACCAAGGAGAGTCATAAGACCCTCAAAACACAAGATCACTACTCACACATCATGTAAGACAACATGGTGTGAGTTGGGTTTATAGCACAACAAGTAGAATGTAAAAGATGTAGAAGAAAAAGGATGGTTAATCCTTGAACTCCCTTTTGATCTTCTCTTCTTCTCCTTAGTTGGATCTTTTGATGATTGATGATTTTGGTTGGACCTCTTTTCAAATCTTCTTCTCCCCAAAAACCTCCACACTTGGTCCAAAACCCTTGCTTTCTATTTATAGATCCGACTGGCAAAATCTGAGTTTTTTTGATCCAGTCGGTTGACTAGTTGAAGCTTGACACCCAGTCGGTCGACTGGGACGTGCAAAATTTGATGAGCTCCCGAGTTTTATTCGAGTCGGTCGACAGGACTTCTCAGTCGACCGACTGGGGCCATTTTGGTGGTCTTCCCGTCCGAATTTGGTCTTGGCGTCAACTGGAGAGTTGTAGCCCTTTGAAATACCTTTCCAACAAGCTAAACAACAGCCAAATCAGAAAGGTCAAATATGCTCGGTATTGCCTCGGAACTCCCAATTTTGCGCCGAAACTTCTATTTTTCAACCAATCTTGATATTTAGGCCTTGACCATGTGGGGGAACTTGTTTTCTACGTGAAATGTAGAGATAGAGGTCAAATGACATCAAAATAATATCGGAAACGACCCAAAACTATAGTGAAGAATGACCATAAATGAGTCGAAAACTCGACTCATCAACACTCCACACTTAAGTTTTGTTCGTCCCGATCAAAGTATGAAAATATGTCAAAGTCATGCAAATGTCGAAATACTAGGGGTGCTATGTTTTTCGTCTATTTGCCTCACTAGATTTCACAAGGTCTCGATCATTATTTCTAAACATGTTATTGAAAGGTAAATGACAAGTATGTACAATCTAACTAGCTCCTTTTTGTAGGCGTTACGAATGCATTTAGCGTATGCATTAAGCCTTTATACCCCTAGGCTACCCTAGTGGACGAGTTATAGTCTCGTGAGAGTTTTCAGAAAAGGGAATACTCACAAATCCCAAATGCACCTATCCCATGAGAATGAATACAAGAGTGCTTAACCAAGGCGAGGATTTCTCAAAACAAATCCCTCACCCCAAGCTAGGACTACCATCACAATATCATCAAAAGAACATTTGAACCATTTGAGTACCCATGAGGTTGTGCATTTAAGATCATTAATACTAGAGCTATCAAATGTCTCATCCAAAGTTCCACTCATTTTCAAGGCAATACAATAGAAGCAAGTTAATAGTTTTGCACAAAAGAGTGTCAACCGCTCACCTACGCTAGCTAAGGCTAGTCCATGGGTTCGCGACATGGAAACTGATTCCCAAGTTTTTGGCGCTTAAGCCATAATCCGTAAGGGAAGAGGAGTTCGACACTAGAGTTTCTTAATAAACAAGCATAGACCAAATGATAGCTCCCGTGCAAGCACATGGATCGTCCAAAAGTCGTTCCAACTAGCACACAATACAAATGACGCACCCGCGCAAATGTAGGATTATGGAAAAACATAAAGTCAAGTTTTAAGTGCTTTTTATTTTCTTTTCAAATGGCCCTTGGCCTACAAATGCTTTCGAGGGGGAACTTTTCTTCCTAACCCCCGGCATTTGTATCATTTTTGAAGCAAAACTTCTCTAGCTTTGAGAAAGTTTTTAGTCGTGGCTTTGCCCTCTTTGACCACAAACATTTGACGAACTATTCTTTTTCAACTCTAAATAGTATCAATGAAGAGAGGATCGAATGTAGTCAAAACATTTATATTAACCGGTAAAGTACCGGGTCGAACCAAGAGGAGCAAGCCAAGCACATGCACTATGTAAGATTTGTGTTTCCGTTCGGCTATTCTAAACCAAAAATGTATAAAGGGGTTTGTTTATTCGAAATCCTATGTGGCGAGTAATTAGAGATAAAAGATAAGTAAGAGGTGTTTTGAGGGGTTACTCCCCTCCTTAGCATTTCCCAATGATCACATACGTGATATTCAAACATTTCATAGTAGTCAAATAGCATTGAACCTAGTTCACTTCAATCCCGTAGAAATGATCATATTCACTACATCCAAACTATCCCTAAGGTCGTTCGATTCTTAAGTCTAGTTTTAAGATTCAACATGTTACTTAGGAATTTCATCAAACACTTAGTAGCATGGCATGTATAAAGAGCATAGTGAACATAAATTTGACACCATTTAATGGGATTAATTGATGATTTGCTAATTGACCAACTCTAATGATATAAACATTCAATCCTTAGTCAAGCATCATATCATAAGGTTCACTTTCATGCTTAAGATATGAACATTTTCTCCATCCTAGAACTATTCCCTAACTCTCTCAAGTCATAGGTTCAAGTTTTAGTCTAAGTTGTCACTTAGGCATTTTAACAAACACCTAGAGTGCAAAACATTCATAACACAAGAGAAAATGAAATCAACAATCATCCATATGAATATCAATGTATATATGTGATCAAGAGTACCAAGGAGAGTCATAAGACCCTCAAAACACAAGATCACTACTCACACATCATGTAAGACAACATGGTGTGAGTAGGATTTATAGCACAACAAGTAGAATGGAAAAGATGTAGAAGAAGAATTATGGTTAATCCTTGAACTCCCTTTTGATTTTCTCTTCTTCTCCTTAGTTGGATCTTTTGATGATTGATGACCTTGGTTGGACCTCTTTTCTAATCTTCTTCTCCCCAAAAACCTACACACTTGGTCCAAAACCCTTGCTTTCTTTTTATAGATCCGACTGGCAGAATCTGAGTTTTTTGATCCAGTCCGTCGACTGACTGAAGCTTGACACCCAGTCGGTCGACTGGGATGTGCAAAATTTGATGAGCTCCTGGGTTTTATTCGAGTCGGTCGACTGGACTTCTCAGTAGACCGACTGGGGCCTTTTTGGTGGTCTTCCCGTCCGAATTTGGTCTTGGCGTCAAGTAGAGAGTTGTAGCCCTTTGAAATACCTTTCCAACAAGCTAAAGATCAGCCAAATCGGAAAGGTCAAATATGCTCGGTATTGCCCCGGAACTCCCAATTTTGCGGCAAAACTTCTATTTTTCAACCAATCTTGATATTTAGGCCTTGACCATGGGGGGAACTTTTTTTCTACCTGAAATGTAGAGATAGAGGTCAAATGACGTCAAAATAATATCGGAAATGACCCAAAACTATAGTGAAGAATGACCATAAATGAGTTGAAAACTCGACTCATCAACACTCCACACTTAAGTTTTGTTCGTCCCGAACAAATTATGAAAATATGTCAAGGTCATGCAAATGTCGAAATGCTAGTGGTGCTATGTTTTTCGTCTATTTGCCTCACTAGATTTCATCATTATTTCTAAACATGTTATTGAAAGGTAAATGACAAGTATGTACAACCTAACTAGCTCCTTTTCGTAGGCGTTACGAATGCATTTAGCATATGCATTAAGCCTTTCAACCCCTAGGCTACCCTAGTGGACGAGTTATAGTCTCGTGAGAGTTTTTAGAAAAGGGAATACTCACAAATCCCAATGCACCTATCCCATGAGAATGAATGCAAGAGTGCTTAACCAAGGCGAGGATTTCTCAAAACAAATCCATCACCCCAAGCTAGGACTACCATCACAATATCATCAAAAGAACATTTGAACCATTTGAGTACCCATGAGGTTGTGCATTTATGATCTGAAATTATATCCCCTGTTCAAGCTTGTGTTCAAGGTATAGTTGAGACAGACCTTGAACTCCTTTCTCAACAGTTCAGCAGACAGAACAAATAATAGGAGCACACACAGAATGATAACCCAGTTCGGCCACGCCTACTATGGGGGGTTTCCCACACCCTAGAAGGGACATCAAATCTTTATTACGAGTTAGAGCTTATACGTGGACTTACACTTACACCTTGTAATTGCCTAGCCTCTAACACTGCATCTCTCAGATTTGCAACCAAAGTTTACATCAGTTAACCTCGATCCCCTTCGTCCGAACCTGCAGTCCGAACATTCTCGACCTTCTCTTGAAGCTCGGATGCTTTCTCTCGAAAGCTTGTTCACCTTTGTGTGCGGCAGTTTGATCGCTTCCAGGCAGTCTGAGTTGCACGTGATGAGACTGCTCTTGCACCGATGAGTTTCCAGTGGGGAAACACAAACGGCCGTCGCTTTCTTCTTTTCCAATCTATAGGGTTTGGTCGTGTATATTTGACCTTGAAAGCGATGCAGAATAAGGACGCCCTAGCAATGTATTTATATGCTTGGACAAAACCCTAATCTGCACAAGATAATCCCATCAAATATTTAGGAAATATTCTTAGATATTTGATGTATATCTTTCTCAAATCGGTTGGAAGAATATATGGAGATCTCTTGCCCAAGTCAGCTACGCCGCCTTCAATGTAGATATTCAGTCGAATATCTGTTGTTCAAATAATTCACTGGCCGACTTCAAATCGACGAGATCTTCGCTGTCCAATATCTTCCGGGAAATATCCTTGCGTCTGTTCCACGCTGTACATGAGTGCTAGGATATGTTCGAACTCCACCTGAACTCCTGCTCGAACTGTCTAACTACGTTTTGCCAAATACATGCCACTCAAGGGAACATCAATCTACCCCTTGGCATTTTGGCAAAACCAGATCTACTAGCTAACTAAGTCTATCTAACTTATCTAGACAATAGACAACCTTGAGGGAAAAAAAATTGTCACCACTCACAATACTCCCCCTTTTTGCCACAAACTGGCAAGGGGTCCAATTCTAGTTTGAACAGCAAATCAAACTGTGCCAGAACAAGCACACAAAAATATGAAAGTTTAATAAAACTGAGTTCAGAGAGATAGTTTTGTCGGGGGACCTTCATGCAGACGACTCATCATCAGTGTCGTCCTCAGAATCTGCATCATCAGACTCATCGTCACTTGGGTAGCTGAGGACACAAGTGACGGACGCACAGCCGTCGTGTGCAAACGTCAAGAATAAATTTATAAGTCCGCTACTCGCGACTTTACTACTGGGTAGCAAGTGGTAAGTAGGGGTTGAACCCAAGGGAATTAGGGGGATACGTTGTTCTTTAAGGGATTTGTACAGCGAGGGAGCGTGTTTTAAGGTTGATTGAGATTTTAGCGGTTATGACTAAGTGACTTTTTTTGGTTGTTTTTGGTTTTGAGTGCGGAAAAGTAAATTACAGAAAAATAAATACTGAAAAGTAAAAAGAAAGACTTACAGTGGGTGATGCGTGATTTGCGAGTCCTCCGGAAGGTGAGTGCAGTTGATTAACGCAGTTATACTAGAACAGTAAATACAAGGGGGTTTTGTAATTCAAGGGAAGCATTCGGTTTCGGGGGCATTGCATCATAGCCTGTTTTATCATTTTAGTAATCCTTCTAAGTATTCAAACGTGCATCAAGGCCATTTCAAGCGCTCAATTTGCCACACTGTCTAGTCTTTTGCAAAAGTGTTCGAAAGTGAATCAAGGCCATTTCAAGCACTCGACTTGCAACACTGTCTAATCTTTTGCAAAAAACATAGAGCCCTTGTTCTACTCAGACTAGCACCCCATTTCAAGTTATACTAGCCTATGTGCATCCATTTGGATTGTCTTTTCCGATTTATCCAAATGGTGTTTGAGGGAGATCGAACTCCTCAGATAAGCTTTGCCATTTCAAGCATCCACTTACCCGAGTATGTAAACGAACTTCCACGGAAGAGCTTTGCCATTTCAAGCATCCACTCAACCTTGGAAATTCTGATCTAATATATGGCACATAGAACAAGTTTTGAATACAGAGAAAAAACACTAAAATTGTCTAAAACATTTTATAATACAAGTACGCCCCTTCAACCGAATAAAGAGTTTAGCTACGATTATCCATGGAAGAGGATATCATAGCTAAATACTCGGGGGTTTTTGAAAGACAGTAAGTAAAGGGGAATACTCAAGAACCAACAGGAGTATTCCCAAATCCTACTTGAATACTCAAGAACCAACAGGAGTATTCTCTAAAACTGTTATAATACTCAAGAACCAACAGGAGTATTATTTCAAACCGTTATAATACTCAAGAACCAACAGGAGTATTATTTCAAAAACCAAACTTACAAATGCCAAACTTTCTAGAGAGAGAAGTGTATGATGATTTGTGGATGTGGGATCATTTACAAATGAGGGAGAGGCATGTATTTATAGCCATGGAGGATGGAGGAGAAGATGACACTTGGCACAAGATGATTGGAGGAGCAAGGATGTGGAGGAGGAGGGGACAAGTGGCAAGCTCCCATGGTGGAGGAAGAGCCGCCGGTGGCCGGTTGCCATGGAGGGAAGCCGCCGGTCATGGAGGAGGGGAGGGAAGAAAGCCACCCATGAGTCATCCTTCTTCACAAGGTAGCCGGTCACCATGTGGAAAAGAGTGAGTTTTGTGCAGTTTTCACAAAACTATTAGTCCAATTTCGCTCCGGTCTGACTTTGGTTGTTCCTCGGTTGGATTTGTTTTGAGTGATTCCACGTCAGGATTTTGAGATTTCTGTATTCAGCGTCTGATCTTGACCTTGGACTAACTCGTAATATCTTTTCAGCGTAAAATCCTCTCCTTAGCGTGTTTTCTCTCTAGAGTCCAAAATACCCTGTAGAAATATATCGGAACTAACAAGCAAAAGTTAAATAGACCAACAGTCTAATTTAGTGGGTTTTACTGTGTTTTTGATTCGTATAATTATGGTCCATCAAATCACCCCACACTTTTAGTTGTTCGTCCCGAACAATGCTATGAAAGGGCGGCACATTAAGTTTGGTTTTAAAATATGAAAATTAGACTGTGGGACTCGATTTATCCTAATTCATGCATTACTTACTTATTACCAAATTGAACTGTGTAAATAAATAGAAGAAACTTGATACGTGTACCTTCGTGCTGAGATGCAAATTATTCTGGATGTTTTGGGAGATAGCCCTTTTAGGCTCCTGGACTGCATCCTCGGGACCGTCTCGCACTATATGGTTTCCTTGTAGTTTTTTCTAGCACGTGATTCGGTTCGGGTTTCAATGGTTTGGTCTTTGATTTTCTTTTGGCGAGGGACAGCTTTTTGTAGTGAATCGGCCTTTGGCCTTTGGTTTGACTCTTTGAGTACTTCACTTTTTGTTCGGTTAAAACCTTCACAATTTTGGGCCTTTGGCCTCTTGATTGGCTTCTTCGAGCTTTTTGCCTTTTTGTGGCTTGCTAGTCAATTTTCTCAAGCCTTTTTTTGGGAGGTCCAATCATCGCCCGCAAACCTATGGAAATACCTCCCCGCTCCTCTCATCCTTGCCGTTTCGCGCGGGTCAAGATGAGGGTCGCTCATCTATTTTCTCGGCTACTTTGACTAGAGATAGGACGGTCTGATTCCCGTCCTCGCCTTTTTTCTTTTTACATAAACACTGCATGGCGGAGATGACTTCAATCTTCACTGAAACCCGAAGTGCAGCCTCCACTGACTTCGAAAACCATATAGTTAGATTCGATCCTTCGATTGCTTGCCAAGCCTCTCTAGGGCAGTTTATGTCAACTCCACATCCCTAGTTTATCTCAGCACAAAGGGACAAATGAGAAGTTACGTTCTAAGTTTTTAGACTGTTGAATTTTCACAAGGTAAATGCATGAATTTTAGATCTATCTTTTTCACATTCTCAAGTTCATATTTTCAAAAAGATAATATTAAAAAAGGAAAAGAAAAACATGTTATGTACACAGGTGGTTCTCACCCCACACTTTTGAACGTAGGCGTGCCTTTCTGCAAGACTTAGTTCAAAAGCCATGCAAACAGATATTATATGAGAAGGAAATGACGTTAAGGAAAAGGGAAGAACAGAACTCCATTTAAAGTGTCGAGTGAACGACATGGCATGAGGCTGGATAATCGAGGGAGTTCGGCTGGGGCCTTGAACTCTCAGCGCAGGCCCGGTAACTCATGGAAACTGCCTGGCTGATCTGGTCTTGCTCCAAAAACCGATTCCTGAATAGTCATTTCTTCTATGCACCAGGTGGGTGAGAGCGACTTATTGAAAAAAAACTAAAATGATAGAAAAATAAAAGACAGAAAGTAAGATAGTGTCGGGTTACCTCTCGACCAGTGCCTTTGTTTAACGTCGTTGGCTCGACAGTACCTCATTCTTGGATCACTGGTTTGGATCCCATGGGTGGCTTAGGTCGTATTTCGCCACTGTTCCTGTGTTGAATCTGGCCTTGACTCTTCCTGAGTTTTTGGCTGGGTTAGAACCCCATGGTTTTGGTGTTTTTTCTTTCCATTGCTTTTGAGAAGGCGGGGGACCTTTGACCATAGCTGCTGGTCTTGTTACTGTTTCGGTCTCCTTTGGCAGGTCAGAAATCTGTGTATCGTGATCTGAGATAGGTATAATGTCTGGTGGTTTCTTTGTATCCGTGCGGCTATTATCAATGGAGAAATTTGCAATTTTGCCGCAGAACTTAAGCGATAATGAGCCCTTGCCCACATCAATCCTTGCTTTTGTAGCGTAGAGGAATGGTCGTCCCAATATTATTGTTGGAGGGTCGTCTTCGCTGGTCTCTCCCGTTTGTATTACATAAAAGTCTGCAGCAACGACGAGCTCTCCCACATGGAGTATTACATCTTCCAACACTCCAACCGGACGGATGCATGATTTATCTCCTAGCTCGATATTTGACCTGGGCGGTTTCAATGGACCAAGTCCTAATAAGTAATATAAGGAGGAAGGCATGGCGTTGACAGCAGCTCCAAGATCGACTAAGCACTTATGAATCTGTTCTTCACCAATACCGCAGGTGACTGTGAAGGCCCCTGGGTCTTTATCTCTTTCCGGTTGTGGCTCACGATCTGAAGTGAGGGCTCTTTCTATTGTCGGGCCATTCTGCCCGTTCCTTGGCTTAGGATTTGTATAATCGGATCCCTTAATATTTAGCTGTGGAGCATAAATATTAGTTGGAGAGTCCCACTTTAATTCGTTATTGTCATCCCATCCAGGTGCTGGTATGTCGGAGTGTATGATCGGTGGTGGTATTATGCAAACGGTGAATGCGTACCGTCCATTGTCAGCATGCGTAACCCATGTTTTGCCATCATTGGGTCGGTCTTCCTCTTAGTTCCAATCAGGACGACGCCTCCGGGTGAAGTGCTTGTTTGTAAGTTTGTAAGTTGGGGATCGTGCTACTTCTCCCAGTGTCGCCTTTTCGTTTGACCTCTTTATCATGCTAAGATTTGCCTTTGGGTTTTGGATGGTTTGTGAAGGAAGTCTGCCAGGCTCATTAGTGAGTGTTGACATTGCAGTGGCGAGCTGGGACATTTGTTTGGTCAATTCTGAAATTGCCCCGTCAGTTTTCACCTGGTATTGGTGTAACAAAGTACCCAATTGATTTATGCTTCCTGCGAGCTCCTTCATCGTGTCATCAAGCGACTTGGTTGGTTCTTGCTGATTATGCGGGCCGGTTTTGTACTGATTGGGTCCTCTTTGCTGATATTGGCCTGCTGATGGAGCGTTCTGGTTATACTGACGGTGGGGGGAGGTTGATAGAATGACTGAGCTAGTTGAGGAACAGCTGGCTGTGCTTCCTTCTGAGGATAGTTGTTGTTACGCCAGCTTTGGTTGGTTGCTTGACCATACTGTCTGTTTTGTCCGGCTCTGTCATTGCTATTGTTGTTGTATCCTTGGTATCCTCCCATTGCATTCACTTCTGCTGGTTCCTCTTCTATTAATATCGGGCATGCGTCAGTTTTGTGGTCCGTAGAACCACAAAATTCGCAAGGCTTAACTGGAACTGGTTGTCTTCGCAGGAACTGAATCATCATCTCTTTCAATTGTTTCATCTCTTCTGGCATGGAGTTCATTGGTGTTTCAGCTTTTGCCACATTCCTTGTTCGGGAAAATTCTTCCTGACGAGTCGTCTCTTCTCTAAATCGGGCGTTTTCAGCAACGTCGGTGATGAGATTCCTTATGCCACTTAATGACAGATTCATCATGGATCCTCCAGCTGAGGCATCCAGAAGCATTTTGTCTAAGGGTCTTAATCCATCAATGAGATACTCGACTGCGAGTTTCTCAGGCAGTCCAAGGGTACATCAGCTTCTCTCCAGGCGGTTGAACTTTTCCAGGTAATCGTACATGGTTTCGTTGGGTCCTTGCTTGATGTCTTGTAGTTGCCTCCGTACTTGCATCGCCCATCCTGCCGGGTAATATTTGTCCAGGAATTTCTTTTGCATCTGAGCCCATGTTCTGATGCTATCGGAAGGCAATGAAAGGAACCAGTCTTTTGCCGCGTCGATGAGGGAAAAATAGAACGCCTTCAACTTGAAGTCATCTACGTTCACGCCATTTGGTTTTAAGTTCTGGCAAATACCATGTAAGCGCTGGAGATGAGTCATTGCTGATTCTCCACGTGTTCCTGAGAATTTCGGTAAGTTGTGGAGCACTGAAGTGTTGATGATGACATTTTCCAGTTCAGGGTCTTCGTGAATGCACCATGGCAGGTTTCTGAAATACGGTGCTGAGAGTTTTCCCATAGTAGGTTCGCGGTAATTGTTGTTATCTCCATAGTAGTTATCGAAAGCGGGTTCTCGTCTCGGCACTTGTCGAGGTTGAGGAGGTGGTGGATATCTAGGGGGTTGTACTGGACCAGCTGCATTTCGGTCCTCGGGTGGTTCTTGGTTTCTTCTGATTGCCTCCCTATCACAAGCTCTTCTGTTTCTGATGAGTTGTTCCGGATCGTCCACAAATGGAAGTGGCACCTCATCATTTCGATCGTACAGGTTTATCTCGTCATCATCCTGATAGTCATGGTGGCTTCCTTCGCGAGACATGGTTGTTTTGAAGCGCGTATTGATTCAAAGAACTTATCCGACGGCTAATTCCCCGGCAACGGCGCCAATTTTTGACGGACGCACAGTCATCGTGTGCAAACGTCAAGAATAAATTTATAAGTCCGCTACTCGCGACTTTACTACGGGGTAGCAAGTGGTAAGTAGGGGTCAAACCCAAGGGAATTAGGGGGATACGTTGTTCTTTAAGGGATTTGTACAGCGAGGGAGCGTGTTTTAAGGTTGATTGAGATTTTAGCGGTTATGACTAAGTGACTTTTTTTGGTTGTTTTTGGTTTTGAGTGCGGAAAAGTAAATTACAGAAAAATAAATAATGAACAGTAAAAAGAAAGACTTACAGTGGGTGATGCGTGATTTGCGAGTCCTCCGGAAGGTGAGTGCAGTTGATTAAGGCAGTTATACTAGAAAAGTAAATACAAGGGGGTTTTGTAATTCAAGGGAAGCATTCGATTTCGGGGGCATTGCATCATAGCCTGTTTTATCATTTTAGTAATCCTTCTAAGTATTCAAACGTGCATCATGGCCATTTCAAGCGCTCGATTTGCCACACTGTCTAGTCTTTTGCAAAAGTGTTCGAAAGTGAATCAAGACCATTTCAAGCACTCGACCTGCAACACTATCTAATCTTTTGCAAAAAAAGTAGAGCCCTTGTTCTACTCAGACTAGCACCCCATTTCAAGGTATACTAGCCTATGTGCATCCATTTGGATTGGCTTTTCCGATTTATCCAAATGGTGTTTGAGAGAGATCGAACTCCTCAGATAAGCTTTGCCATTTCAAGCATCCACTTACCCGAGTATGTCCACGAACTTCCACGAAAGAGCTTAGCCATTTCAAGCATCCACTCAACCTTGGAAATTCTGATCTAATATATGGCACATAGAACAAGTTTTGAATACAGAGAAAAAACACTAAAATAGTCTAAAACATTTTATAATACAAGTACGCCCCTTCAACCGAATAAAGAGTTTAGCTACGATTATCCATGGAAGAGGATATCATAGCTAAATACTCGGGGGTTTTTGAAAGACAGTAAGTAAAGGGGAATACTCAAGAACCAACAGGAGTATTCCCAAATCCTACTTGAATACTCAAGAACCAACTGGAGTATTCTCTAAAACTGTTATAATACTCAAGAACCAACAGGAGTATTATTTCAAACCGTTATAATACTCAAGAACCAACATGAGTATTATTTCAAAAACCAAACTTACAAATGCCAAACTTTCTAGAGAGAGAAGTGTATGATGATTTGTGGATGTGGGATCATTTACAAATGAGGGAGAGGCATGTATTTATAGCCATGGAGGATGGAGGAGAAGATGACACTTGGCACAAGATGATTGGAGGAGCAAGGATGTGGAGGAGGAGGGGACAAGTGGCAAGCTCCCATGGTGGAGGAAGAGCCGTCGGTGGCCGGTTGCCATGGAGGGAAGCCGCCGGTCATGGAGGAGGGGAGGGAAGAAAGCCACCCATGAGTCATCCTTCTTCACAAGGTAGCCAGTCACCATGAGGAAAAGAGTGAGTTTTGTGCAGTTTTCACAAAACTATCAGTCCAATTTCGCTCCGGTCTGACTTTGGTTGTTCCTCAGTTGGATTTGTTTTGAGTGATTCCACGTCAGGATCTTGAGATTTCTGTATTCAGCGTCTGATCGTGACCTTGGACTGACTCGTAATATCTTTTCAGCGTAAAATCCTCTCCTTAGCGTGTTTTCCTTTTGAGTCCAAAATACCCTGTAGAAATATATCGGAACTAACAAGCAAAAGTTAAATAGACCAACAGTCTAATTTAGTGGGTTTTACTGTGTTTTTGATTCGTATAATTATGGTCCATCAACGAGCAAGCTTGTTGATCCGTCTGCGCTGTTCCTTATCAGCAGCAATGATGGCATGCAAGTCCTTGAGCAGCTTGCTCCTCTCATCACGGCCCATCCTGGCTCCCCCTCGACTCGACTCCGCAACATCTTTTCTTTTCTGGTTCCCTTCCTTGTGATCGTTCACGTGACGTCCTTTAAATAGCTTGTGGTCAACGATGAACTTGCTGGGTGCCTTTGAGAGATGGTCAGTCGAGGCCTTCAAATCTAGAGCTTGATGGATTATCAACTCATATATCAGAGACGGGAAGCAAATCTGGTGAAGAGTTCTCTTTGAAGTAGCATGATCAGCAATCTGTTTGAACATAACTCTTCCCAGGTTGAACTTCAGCTTATTCCCTATCTGATAGATTAATTGGGCCATGTCCCGGTTAACCGTTGAACGGTGAGTCGAGGGTCTCCAGTTGAACACCGCAATGAAGAAAAGCATTGAATAGAACGTGGAGAGATCAGCTGTATGCACAACAGTGTCATTCCTCCACCAAACTGAGCCTGCAGTGATGGTCTCTATCACCTTTTCAAAATCTGATTCTTCTTCATCTGCAACTGGATCATCCATGGAGAAGTAAACATTGGTAAGCTCAGGCTCAATCTTGATCTGCCTTCCTCTGACGAATAAGACACCGTACTCTGCGTCTCCAATGACCCCAAACCGAGGGGGAAGGTTTGTCATAGCCTCCCGAACCAGCTGTTCGTTGAAAGGTTTGCATCTATCCAACGTGCAGAACAGATCAGATTCCTTAAGAACCTTGATGACTTCCTTTCCCTTGTACTGGGACTCCTCTAGTAACCTCTCTGGTATGATTTTTCTTTTCTGAACACATGACCACTTCTTTGTAGCATCTCTATTGACAAACCACACTCCTTTCTTGACCAGGCCAACTGGAACAATATCAGAATCAACAGATGGGACTTCACATCTTCCAGCATCCTCTGAAACAAGGACCGAAGCTTCGCGTTTTCTTTTCTTAGATGAATCAGCTCCCCCTGGCACAATGCCCACCTCAGCATCCTTTTGAACTGTCATCTTTGGAGATTTATCAAAAGCTACCTTCTTCTTTTCCTTGTCCTTCTTTGTCCTTTTGAGATTGACAAGAGGAACAAGGTCCTGGTCATCTTCCGAAAGAGTAACTTCCTTTGACACTAGCTTCACAGTATCCTTACGAACTGATGCACCATCCTCCTCCATATGATCACTACGAAGATCATCTTGAGTAACAACTGGGATAGCTATTGTTTCCTTAGCAGCAACTTCCTCTGGAGCACCAACTGTCTCACCTTCAGTTTGCACATTTGGTTCCACAGTGGGAACACTAGCAAGTTTCTCAGCAATAGACTCTTCAACCTCACCACCATGCGCACAAAGAGGTTCCTCTGAATTTTCCATTCCCAGATTATTCTCCTTTTCCAAATCTTCCATGACATTATCAATGTCTTTGTATAGCTTCTCCAACTCTTCATCCTTTTCTGTAGGGTCAGATTCTTCTAGTATGGCCTTTTTGAACACATCTGTCTTCTCTGATGGATTAATCTCCTCTGTCACAGACTCAGCATGCTCACTTGGACGTTCATCACTAAATCCTTCAAGCTTCTCATCAGAGCCATCGTCAGATGCCTCATTACTCACCAACTTCCTCTTTCTTGAGGAATCAAGGCACTTCTCTGTCCCCTCGCCAGACATTGCAATGAGCTTCCCTCTGATTGAACTGATCTTGGCCAGACATTGTCTTGGAGAAACAACTCGGCGAGTCCCCTTCTTTCTTCGTAAACCTCCCGGACGAACATACCCAGACGCATGGATTTTCTCCCTCCATACTCCTGATCCACCAACACCTTTAGACACCGAGATGCTGGGCTCTCCTTCTTTCACAATCTTGGCAGTTTCATTTCCAATAACTGCCCTACTAGCTTGATCACCAACCACAACCCTACTGGCTTCCCTACCAACAGCCCTACTAGCTTCACCATCCACACTCACAACTCCGTCCACCACAATCTTTTCAAAAGAGATATTTGCAAAAACCGAAGGAACGGACTGCGAATTAGGAAATACCTTAGTTTGGGGATGAACTTGGCTCGGACCAGTATTGATTGATTTAGACAAATCCAACGTGACCGACTGAGGGATTTCAGCGGTTGCTCCTCCGCCAGTCTTCTTTGCTTCGGCCAAAGATTCGGTGTCGGATCGTAAAGGCGACGCCTTTTTTGCCTTCGGAGCTTTTGATTTCGGGATTCGTGTTTTCGCCGCCAGAGCTTTTGAGGACTGCATGCTTTCCTTCTTCTTTTCAGCGGATTTGACGCCGGACTTCGATGACTTCCTTGTGTTCACCATCGCCGTTTAAGTAGATGAGAGGTTGAGAAAGAAATCGCTGACTGCTGTTCTAGGGTTTGGACGAAAAGGAGAGTAAGCAGCGAACTATTTTTGTGTTTCAAATATACTCCGCCTATTCAACTTCCCAAATTAGACAACTCCTGTTTCAAATAACGGCACAAAAAATCTTCGAGAATATTCAAAAATATTCATTCCAAAGCTGTTGAGTCTTCTTTTCCAGCTTTCTTCCTTAGGTGGTCAGTCCAACTGTTCAGCTGGAGATTCGAATTCGACTGACCACCGTTGACTGCATTCAGTGGTTGACACCACCTAGATCCACTGAGGATCTGGGTGTTCTACACCGTGAAATGTCGGTATGCCTCAGAGTAATCATCTTCTGGTGCCCTCCATATTCATATTTTCTTGTTCGGTTCCTGGGATATTTCTGTGGGCATAATGCGAACTCCTTCTGTAACTGTGACACCTTCTGATTAAACAGTTTCCTGGGACAGTTGTCAACATGGATTTGTGTGCAACTCCAATCAGATCTTGCGTGCAGGGTCTTATCCACTCCCCCTCGCAGAAATCTATGTTTGGCGTTTGCACAGGCTAGGGCAACCTGTTGCTTACCAAAGTTCTCGTCGTCCATTGGTCCCATCCCAATGGTGTAGCAGTTGTTGGCATCCCTTCTTCCTTTCATCAGTGTACCGCCATTCTTGTCTAGGACGAGGCATGAGTAGCGAGAGAATGACACATAATGTCCATCGTCGCACAGTTGACTGATGCTGATGAGATTCCTTGTCAGTCCTTTGCTTCACTGGTGAGAAATCACGGCGTTGGACGGGTGTGTCACGAGTCTTTCCACCACTTGGTGTGCTATGAGTCTTCCTGTGATCAGCAAGGTTCTTTCCTTTGGACTGTCTTACCTTCTGTTCAGGCAGCTGTTTCGACACTTGTTGAGCTTTAGCGAGGTAGTGCCTTTTGAAGTACCTTCTTTTGTGAACCCCAGGCCTCGATGTCCAGACTCCATCATCTGAGATCTGAGAATATCATTTAAGTCGTTAGTCCCAGAATTGAGCATCCTTACCGACTGTTTGAGGTGGTTGAGCAACTCCTCAGTGTCTGAATGATCCATCTTCTCAGATTCTAGCTGAAGTTCCAGCTGTTCTATCGTCCTTAGTTGGAACACCTCCTTGCGCTTCAGATCTGTGATAGTTTTTCTTAGACCCGCCATACCTACAGGATGAGTGTCACGGTCCCTTTCCATGTCGACTTTCAGTGAAGAGATAGTACCCAGCAGCTCTGTTTTCTGAGCAAGAAGACACAATCTTTCCTGCTTCATCTCAGCCAGTTGAGTGTTTAGTGAGTCTACTGTGCCTTCGAGTTCCACCTTCTGTGTAAGCTGTATCTCGACCTCCTGCCAGACCTTGTCCTTTTCTATAGTGACGCTTGCAACGGTGTCATTCAGCTTCTTGTTGACCTTGATCAGTAGCAGCCATTTCTCGTACAGATCTTTGTATGTCTCAGCTAGGGACTCATGCGTGAGTTCTTCATCGTCACTGTCTGAGAGGTCTTCAGCTGGGAGTTCCAACTGAGATGGAACTGGTTCACTGGTGTTACTGCATTCACCCAGAGTTGTGACGAAAGCCACAAAGTTGGTGGTTTCACCTCTTCTTTTTCTTCGTCTGACTCGCTGTCGCTGAAGCTAGCAACCATTGCCTTCTTCTTCATGAGAGTATTTGCACATTGTGAAGCAATATGACCGAAACCCCTGCATTCATGGCACTGAATTTCTTCATTTCCTTTGTCAGAAGAGTCTTGTCTCATGTCTCTGGACCTTGATCTGCCGGTTTTCCAGTTTCGGAAGTTATTTGATGAAGGCTGACCTTGTTCTGGTCCACGAATGTTGATTTTCCGTACCATTCTACCAAAATTCTGAGCCATCATAGCCAGTTGTTCAGTAGTGCAGCCACCGTCCAGTTTGTCTTCAGATATGTCCGCTTTTAGGGCGATTCCCTTTACTTCTCCGGGTTGAAAGTCATGATTGATCTCGTAGGTTCTGAGAGAGCCCATCAGCTCGTCCAGCTTTAGTTTGGCGATGTCGTGCATTTCCTCTATGGCAGTGACCTTCATGGAAAATCTCGGAGGGAGTGATCTCAGGACTTTACTGGCCAATCTTTCTTCATCAATGGGTTTCCCTAGTGCAGACGCCTCGTTGGACAGTTCCAGAACTCTGGTGTTGTACTCAGTGATGGTTTCACTTTCCTTCATCTTCATCTCTTCAAACTTGGTTGTGATAGCCTGCATGCGTGAGTTGCGAACCTTGTCTGTGCCTTCAAAGGCTGTTTGGAGGATGTCCCATGCTTCCTTGGCCACTTCACAGTTGATGATTAGGTTCATTACGTTTTCATCTACGGCAGAAAAAATTGCGTTCATAGCCTTTGAGTTTCCCATAGATGCTTTGTCCTCCTCTTCTGTCCACAGTGCTTCTGGTTTCGGGATCGGTTCTCCAGTGAGATTGTTCATCATGGGTTCCATCCAACCTTTCAGAATAGCCTTCCACGCTTTTTCGTCTAGAGATTTCAGAAAGGATCTCATCACGGGCTTCCAGGTGGCATAGTTCGATCCTTCGAGTAGCGGGGGTCTAGTGATGCTTTGTCCTTCCTTCAGAGTCATCTTGAACAGTTCAGGATCCCACTTAGTGTGTCGAGTGTTTGCTCTGATACCAATTGAAATTATATCCCATGTTCAAGCTTGTGTTCAAGGTATAGTTGAGACAGACCTTGAACTCCTTTCTCAACAGTTCAGCAGACAGAACAAATAATAGGAGCACACACAGAATGATAACCCAGTTCGGCCACGCCTACTCTGGAGGGTTTCCCACACCCTAGAAGGGACATCAAATCTTTATTACGAGTTAGAGCTTATACGTGGACTTACACTTACACCTTGTAATTGCCTAGCCTCTAACACTGCGTCTCTCAGATTTGCAACCGAAGTTTACAGTAGTTAACCTCGATCCCTTTCGTCCGAACCTGCAGTCCAAGCGTTCTCGACCTTCTCTTGAAGCTTGGATGCTTTCTCTCGAATGCTTGTTCACCTTTGTGTGCGGCAGTTTGATCGCTTCCAGGCAGTCTAAGTTACACGTGATTAGACTGCTCTTGCACCGATGAGTTTCTAGTGGGGAAACACAAACGGCCGTCACTTTCTTCTTCTCCAATCTATAGGGTTTGGTCGTGTATATTTGATCTTTGAAAGCGATGCAGAATAAGGACGCCCTAGCAATGTATTTATATGCTGGCACGAAACCCTAATCTGCACAAGATAATCCCATCAAATATTTAGGAAATATTCCTAGATATTTGATGTATATCTTTCTCAAATCGGTTGGAAGAATATATGGAGATCTCTTGCCCAAGTCAGCTACGCCGCCTTCAATGTAGATATTCAGTCGAATATCTGTTGTTCAAATAATTCGCTGGCCGACTTCAAATCGACGAGATCTTCACTGTCCAATACCTTCCGGGAAATATCCCTGCGTCTGTTCCACGCTGTACATGAGTGCTAGAATATGTTCGAACTCCTCCTGAACTCCTGCTCGAACTGTCTAACTACGTTTTGCCAAATACATGCCACTCAAGGGAACATCAAGATCATTAATACTAGAGCTATCAAATGTCTCATCCAAAGATCCACTCATTTTCAAGGCAATACAATAGAAGCAAGTTAATAGTTTTGCACAAAAGAGTATCACCCGATCACCTATGCTAGCTAAGGCTAGTCCATGGGTTCGCGACATGGAAACTCATTTCCAAGTTTTAGGCGCTTAAGCCATAATCCATAAGGGAAGAGGAGTTCGACACTAGAGTTTCTTAATAAACAAGCATAGACCAAATGATAGCTCCCGTGCAAGCACATGGATCGTCCAAAAGTCGTTCAAACTAGCACACAATACAAATGATGCACCCGCGCAAATGTAGGATGATGGAAAAACATAAAGTCAAGTTTTAAGTGCTTTTTATTTTCTTTTCAAATGGCCTTTGGCCTACAAATGCTTTCGAGGGGGAACTTTTCTTCCTAACCCCCGGCATTTGTATCATTTTTGAAGCAAAACTTCTCTAGCTTTGAGAAAGTTTTTAGTCGGGGCTTTGCCCTCTTTGACCACAAACATTTGACGAACTATTCTTTTTCACCTCTAAATAGTATCAATGAAGAGAGGATCGAATGTAGTCAAAACATTTATATTAACCTGTAAAGTACCGGGTCGAACCAAGAGGAGCAAGCCAAGCACATGCACTATGTAAGATTTGTGTTTCCGTTCGGCTATTCTAAACAAAAAATGTATAAAGGGGTTTGTATATTCTAAATCCTATGTGGCGAGTAATTAGAGATAAAAGAAAAGTAAGAGGTGTTTTGAGGGGTTACTCCCCTCCTTAGCATTTCCCAATGATCACATACATGATATTCAAACATTTCATGGTAGTCAAATAACATTGAACCTAGTTCACTTCAATCCCGTAGAAATGATTATATTCACTACATCCAAACTATCCCTAAGGTCGTTCGATTCTTAAGTCTAGTTTTAAGATTCAACATGTTACTTAGGCATTTCATCAAACACTTAGTAGCATGGCATGTATAAAGAGCATAGTGAACATAAATTTGACACCATTTAATGGGATTAATTGATGATTTGCTAATTGACCAACTCTAATGATATAAACATTCAATCCTTAGTCAAGCATCATATCATAAGGTTCACTTTCATGCTTAAGATATGAACATTTTCTCCATCCTAGAACTATTCCCTAACTCTCTCAAGTCATAGGTTCAAGTTTTAGTCTAAGTTTTCAATTAGGCATTTTAACAAACACCTAGAGTGCATAACATTCATAACACAAGAGAAAATGAAATCAACAATCATCCATATGAATATCAATGTATATATGTGATCAAGAGTACCAAGGAGAGTCATAAGACCCTCAAAACACAAGATCACTACTCACACATCATGTAAGACAACATGGTGTGAGTAGGATTTATAGCACAACAAGTAGAATGGAAAAGATGTAGAAGAAGAAGGATGGTTAATCCTTGAACTCCCTTTTGATCTTCTCTTCTTCTCCTTAGTTGGATCTTTTGATGATTGATGACCTTGGTTGGACCTCTTTTCTAATCTTCTTCTCCCCAAAAACCTCCACACTTTGTCCAAAACCCTTGCTTTCTATTTATGGATCCGACTGGCAGAATCTGAGTTTTTTGATCCAGTCGGTCGACTGGCTGAAGCTTGACACCCAGTCGGTCAATTGGGATGTGCAAAATTTGATGAGCTCCTGAGGTTTATTCGTGTCGGTCGACTGGACTTATCAGTCGACCGACTGGGGCTGTTTTGGTGGTCTTCCCGTCCGAATTTGGTCTTGGCGTTAACTAGAGAGTTGTAGCCCTTTGAAATACCTTTACAACAAGCTAAAGATCAGCCAAATCGGAAAGGTCAAATATGCTCGGTATTGCCCCAGAACTCCCAATTTTGCGCCGAAACCTCTATTTTTCAACCAATCTTGATATTTAGGCCTTGACAATGGGGGGAACTTGTTTTCTACCTGAAATGTAGAGATAGAGGTCAAATGACATCAAAATAATATCGGAAACGACCCAAAACTATACTGAAGAATGACCATAAATGAGTCGAAAACTCGACTCATCAACACTCCTCACTTAAGTTTTGTTCGTCCCGAACAAAGTATGAAAATATGTCAAGGTCATGCAAATGTCGAAATCCTAGTGGTGCTATGTTTTTCGTCTATTTGCCTCACTAGATTTCACAAGGTCTCGATCATTATTTCCAAACATATTATTGAAAGGTAAATGACAAGTATGTACAATCTAACTAGCACCTTTTTGTAGGCGTTACGAATGCATTTAGTGTATGCATTAAGCCATTAAACCCCTAGGCTACCCTAGTGGACGAGTTATAGTCTAGTGAGAGTTTTCAGAAAAGGGAATACTCACAAATCCCAAATGCACATATCCCATGAGAATGAATGCAAGAGTGCTTAACCAAGGCGAGGATTTCTCAAAACAAATCCCTCACCCCAAGCTAGGATTACCATCACAATATCATCAAAAGAACATTTGAACCATTTGAGTACCCATGAGGTTGTGCATTTACGATCATTAATACTAGAGCTATCAAATGTCTCATCCAAAGTTCCACTCATTTTCAAGGCAATACAATAGAAGCAAGTTAATAGTTTTGCACAAAAGAGTGTCAACCGCTCACCTATGTTAGCTAAGGCTAGTCCATGGGTTCGCGACATGGAAACTCATTCCCAAGTTTTAGGCGCTTAAGCCATAATCCATAAGGGAAGAGGAGTTCGACACTAGAGTTTCTTAATAAACAAGCATAGACCAAATGATAGCTCCCGTGCAAGCACATGGATCGTCCAAAAGTCGTTCCAACTAGCACACAATACAAATGATGCATCCACGCAAATGTAGGATGATGGAAAAACACAAAGTCAAGTTTTAAGTGCTTTTTATTTTCTTTTCAAATGGCCTTTGGCCTACAAATGCTTTCGAGGGGGAACTTTTCTTCCTAACCCCCGGCATTTGTATCATTTTTGAAGCAAAACTTCTCTAGCTTTGAGAAAGTTTTTAGTCGGGGCTTTGCCCTCTTTGACCACAAACATTTGACGAACTATTCTTTTTCAACTCTAAATAGTATCAATGAAGAGAGGATCGAATGTAGTCAAAACATTTATATTAACCGGTAAAGTACCGGGTCGAACCAAGAGGAGCAAGCCAAGCACATGCACTATGTAAGATTTGTGTTTCCGTTCGGCTATTCTAAACAAAAAATGTATAAAGGGGTTTGTATATTCTAAATCCTATGTGGCGAGTAATTAGAGATAAAAGAAAAGTAAGAGGTGTTTTGAGGGGTTACTCCCCTCCTTAGCATTTCCCAATGATCACATACATGATATTCAAATATTTCATGGTAGTCAAATAACATTGAACCTAGTTCACTACAATCCCGTAGAAATGATCATGTTCACTACATCCAAACTATCCCTAAGGTCGTTCGATTCTTAAGTCTAGTTTTAAGATTCAACATGTTAGTTAGGAATTTCATCAAACACTTAGTAGCATGGCATGTATAAAGAGCATAGTGAACATAAATTTGACACCATTTAATGGGATTAATTGATGATTTGCTAATTGACCAACTCTAATGATATAAACATTCAATCCTTAGTCAAGCATCATATCTTAAGGTTCACTTTCATGCTTAAGATATGAACATTTTCTCCATCCTAGAACTATTCCCTAACTCTCTCAAGTCATAGGTTCAAGTTTTAGTCTAAGTTGTCACTTAGGCATTTTGACAAACAACTAGAGTGCATAACATTCATAACACAAGAGAAAATGAAATCAACAATCATCCATATGAATATCAATGTATATATGTGATCAAGAGTACCAAGGAGAGTCATAAGACCCTCAAAACACAAGATCACTACTCACACATCATGTAAGACAACATGGTGTGAGTAGGGTTTATAGCACAACAAGTAGAATGGAAAAGATGTAGAAGAAGAAGGATGGTTAATCCTTGAACTCCCTTTTGATCTTCTCTTCTTCTCCTTAGTTGGATCTTTTGATGATTGATGACCTTGGTTGGACCTTTTTTCTAATCTTCTTCTCCCCAAAAACCTCCACACTTGGTCAAAAACCCTTGCTTTCTATTTAGAGATCCGACTGGCAAAATCTGAGTTTTTTGATCCAGTCGGTCGACTGGCTGAAGCTTGACACCCAGTCGGTCGACTGGGATGTGCAAAATTTTATGAGCTCCTGAGTTTTATTCGAGTCGGTGGACTGGACTTCTCCGTCGACCGACTGGGGCCTTTTTGGTGGTCTTCCCGTCCGAATTTGGTCTTGGCGTCAACTAGAGAGTTGTAGCCCTTTGAAATACCTTTCCAACAAGCCAAAGATCAGCCAAACCGCAAAGGTCAAATATGCTCGGTATTGCCCCGGAACTCCCAATTTTGCGCCAAAACTTCTATTTTTCAACCAATCTTGATATTTAAGCCTTGACCATGGGGGAACTTGTTTTCTACCTGAAATGTAGAGATAGAGGTCAAATGACATCAAAATAATATCGGAAACGACCAAAAACTATAGTGAAGAATGACCATAAATGAGTCGAAAACTCGACTCATCAACGCTCCACACTTAAGTTTTGTTCATACCGAACAAAGTATGAAAATATGTCAAGGTCATGCAAATGTCGAAATGCTAGTGGTGCCATGTTTTTCGTCTATTTGCCTCCCTAGATTTCACAAGGTCTCAATCATTATTTCTAAACATGTTATTGAAAGGAAAATGACAAGTATGTACAATCTAACTAGCACCTTTTCGTAGGCGTTACGAATGCATTTAGTGTATGCATTAATCCTTTAAACCCCTAGGCTACCCTAGTGGACGAGTTATAGTCTCGTGAGAGTTTTCAGAAAAGGGAATACTCACAAATCCCAAATGCACATATCCCATGAGAATGAATGCAAGAGTGCTTAACCAAGGCGAGGATTTCTCAAAACAAATCCCTCACCCCAAGCTAGGATTACCATCACAATATCATCAAAAGAACATTTGAACCATTTGAGTACCCATGAGGTTGTGCATTTACGATCATTAATAATAGAGCTATCAAATGTCTCATCCAAAGTTCCACTCATTTTTAAGGCAATACAATAGAAGCAAGTTAATAGTTTTGCACAAAAGAGTGTCAACCGCTCACCTATGCTAGCTAAGGCTAGTCCATGGGTTCGCGACATGGAAACTCATTTCCAAGTTTTAGGCGCTTAAGCCATAATCCATAAGGGAAGAGGAGTTCGACACTAGAGTTTCTTAATAAACAAGCATATACCAAATGATAGCTCCCGTGCAAGAACATGGATCGTCCAAAAGTCGTTCCAACTAGCACACAATACAAATGATGCACCCGCGCAAATGTAGGATGATGGAAAAACATAAAGTCAAGTTTTAAGTGCTTTTTATTTTTTTTTCAAATGGCCTTTGGCCTACAAATGCTTTCGAGGGGGAACTTTTCTTCCTAACCGCCGACATTTGTATCATTTTTGAAGCAAAACTTCTCTAGCTTTGAGAAAGTTTTCAGTCGGGGCTTTGCCCTCTTTGACCACAAACATTTGACGAACTATTCTTTTTCAACTCTAAATAGTATCAATGAAGAGAGGATCGAATGTAGTCAAAACATTTATATTAACCGGTAAAGTACCGGGTCGAACCAAGAGGAGCAACTCACATGCACTATGTAAGATTTGTGTTTCCGTTCGGCTATTCTAAACCAAAAATGAATAAAGGGGTTTGTATATTCTAAATCCTATGTGGCGAGTAATTGGAGATAAAAGATAAGTAAGAGGTGTTTTGAGGGGTTACTCCCCTCCTTAGCATTTCTTAATGATCACATACATGATATTCAAACTTTTCATGGTAGTCAAGTAGCATTCAACCTAGTTTACTTCAATCCCGTAGAAATGATCATATTCACTACATCCAAACTATCCCTAAAGTCGTTCGATTCTTCAGTCTAGTTTTAAGATTCAACATGTTACTTAGGCATTTCATCAAACACTTAGTAGCATGGCATGTATAAAGAGCATAGTGAACATAAATTTGACACCATTTAATGGGATTAATTGATGATTTGCTAATTGACCAACTCTAATGATATAAACATTCAATCCTTAGTCAAGCATCATATCTTAAGGTTCACTTTCATGCTTAAGATATGAACATTTTCTCCATCCTAGAACTATTCCCTAACTCTCTCAAGTCATAGGTTCAAGTTTTAGTCTAAGTTGTCACTTAGGCATTTTGACAAACAACTAGAGTGCATAACATTCATAACACAAGAGAAAATGAAATCAACAATCATCCATATGAATATCAATGTATATATGTGATCAAGAGTACCAAGGAGAGTCATAAGACCCTCAAAACACAAGATCACTACTCACACATCATGTAAGACAACATGGTGTGAGTAGGGTTTATAGCACAACAAGTAGAATGGAAAAGATGTAGAAGAAGAAGGATGGTTAATCCTTGAACTCCCTTTTGATCTTCTCTTCTTCTCCTTAGTTGGATCTTTTGATGATTGATGACCTTGGTTGGACCTTTTTTCTAATCTTCTTCTCCCCAAAAACCTCCACACTTGGTCAAAAACCCTTGCTTTCTATTTAGAGATCCGACTGGCAAAATCTGAGTTTTTTGATCCAGTCGGTCGACTGGCTGAAGCTTGACACCCAGTCGGTCGACTGGGATGTGCAAAATTTGATGAGCTCCTGAGTTTTATTCGAGTCGGTGGACTGGACTTCTCCGTCGACCGACTGGGGCCTTTTTGGTGGTCTTCCCGTCCGAATTTGGTCTTGGCGTCAACTAGAGAGTTGTAGCCCTTTGAAATACCTTTCCAACAAGCCAAAGATCAGCCAAACCGCAAAGGTCAAATATGCTCGGTATTGCCCCGGAACTCCCAATTTTGCGCCAAAACTTCTATTTTTCAACCAATCTTGATATTTAAGCCTTGACCATGGGGGAACTTGTTTTCTACCTGAAATGTAGAGATAGAGGTCAAATGACATCAAAATAATATCGGAAACGACCCAAAACTATAGTGAAGAATGACCATAAATGAGTCAAAAACTCGACTCATCAACACTCCTCACTTAAGTTTTGTTCATCCCGAACAAAGTATGAAAATATGTCAAGGTCATGCAAATGTCAAAATCCTAGTGGTGCTATGTTTTTCGTTTATTTGCCTCACTAGATTTCACAAGGTCTCGATCATTATTTCTAAACATATTATTGAAAGGTAAATGACAAGTATGTACAATCTAACTAGCACCTTTTCATAGGCGTTACGAATGCATTTAGCGTATGCATTAACCCTTTAAATCCCTAGGCTACCCTTGTGGACGAGTTATAGTCTTGTGAGAGTTTTCAGAAAAGGGAATACTCACAAATCCCAAATGCACTTATCCCATGAGAATGAATGCAAGAGTGCTTAACCAAGGTGAGGATTTCTCAAAACAAATCCCTCACCCCAAGCTAGGACTACCATCACAATATCATCAAAAGAACATTTGAACCATTTGAGTACCCATGAGGTTGTGCATTTAAGATCATTAATACTAGAGCTATCAAATGTCTCATCCAAAGTTCCACTCATTTTCAAGGCAATACAATAGAAGTAAGTTAATAGTTTTGCACAAAAGAGTGTCAACCGCTCAACTATGCTAGCTAAGGCTAGTCCATGGGTTCGCGACATGGAAACTCATTCCCAAGTTTTAGGCGCTTAAGCCATAATCCAAAAGGGAATAGGAGTTCGACACTAGAGTTTCTTAATAAACAAGCATAGACCAAATGATAGCTCTCGTGCAAGCACATGGATCGTCCAAAAGTCGTTCCAACTAGCACACAATACAAACGATGCACCCGCGCAATTGTAGGATGATGGAAAAACATAAAGTCGAGTTTTAAGTGCTTTTTATTTTCTTTTCAAATGGCCTTTGGCCTTTAAATGCTTTCGAGGGGGAACTTTTCTTCCTAGCCCCCGGCATTTGTATCATTTTTGATGCAAAACTTCTCTAGCTTTGAGAAAGTTTTTAGTCGGGGCTTTGCCCTCTTTGACCGCAAACATTTGACGAACTATTCTTTTTCACCACTAAATAGTATCAATGAAGAGAGGATCGAATGTAGTCAAAACATTTATATTAACCGGTAAAGTACCGGGTCGAACCAATAGGAGCAAGCAAAGCACATGCACTATGTAAGATTTGTGTTTCCGTTCGGCTATTCTAAACCAAAAATGTATAAAGGGGTTTGTATATTCTAAATCCTATGTGGCGAGTAATTAGAGATAAAAGATAAGTAAGAGGTGTTTTGAGGGGTTACTCCCCTCCTTAGCATTTCCCAATGATCACATACATGATATTCAAACATTTCATGGTAGTCAAATAGCATTGAACCTAGTTTACTTCAATCCCGTAGAAATGATCATATTCACTACATCCAAACTATCCCTAAGGTCGTTCGATTCTTAAGTCTATGTTTAAGATTCAACAAGTTACTTAGGCATTTCATCAAACACTTAGTCGCATGACATGTATAAAGAGCATAGTGAACATAAATTTGACACCCTTTAATGGGATTAATTGATGATTTGCTAATTGACCAACTCTAATGATATAAACATTCAATCCTTAGTCAAGCATCATATCATAAGGTTCACTTTCATGCTTAAGATATGAACATTTTCTCCATCCTAGAACTATTCCCTAACTCTCTCAAGTCATAGGTTCAAGTTTTAGTCTAAGTTGTCACTTAGACATTTTAACAATCACCTAGAGTGCATAACATTCATAACACAAGAGAAAATAAAATCAACAATCATCCATATGAATATCAATGTATATATGTGATCAAGAGTACCAAGGAGAGTCATAAGACCCTTAAAACACAAGATCACTACTCACAGATCATGTAAGACAACATGGTGTGAGTAGGGTTTATAGCACAACAAGTAGAATGGAAAAGATGTAGAAGAAGAAGGATGGTTAATCCTTGAACTCCCTTTTGATCTTCTCTTCTTCTCCTTAGTTGGATCTTTTGCTGATTGACAGCCTTGGGTTGACCTCTTTTCTAATCTTCTTTTCCCCCAAAAACCTCCACACTTGGTCCAAAACCCTTGCTTTCTATTTATAGATCCGACTGGCAGTGTCTGAGTTTTTTGATCCAATCAGTCGACTGGCTGAAGCTTGACACCCAGTCGGTCGACTGGGATGTGCAAAATTTGATGAGCTCCTTAGTTTTATTCGAGTCGGTCAACTGGACTTCTCAGTCGACCGACTGGGGCCTTTTTGGTGGTTTTCCCGTCCGAATTTGGTCTTGGCGTCAACTAGAGAGTTTTAGTCCTTTGAGATATCTTTCCAACAAGCTAAATATCAGCCAAATCGGACACTGTATGCGCCTTTAGAGTCCATAACAAGTTGCTAAGGTCAAATATGCTCGGTATTGCCCCGGAACTCCCAATTTTGCGCCGAAACTTCTATTTTTCAACCAATCTTGATATTTAGGCCCTGACCATGGGTGAAACTTGTTTTCTACCTGAAATGTAGAGATAGAGGTCAAATGACATCAAAATAATATTGGAAACGACCCAAAACAATAGTGAAGAATGACCATAAATGAGTCGAAAACTCGACTCATCAACACTCCACACTTAAGTTTTGTTCGTCCCGAACAAAGTATGAAAATATGTTAACGTCATGCAAATGTCGAAATGCTAGTGGTGCTATGTTTTTTGTCTATTTGCCTCACTAGATTTCACAAGGTCTCGATCATTATTTCTAAACATGTTATTGAAAGGTAAATGACAAGTATGTACAATCTAACTAGCTTCTTTTCGTAGGCGTTACGAATGCATTTAGCGTATGCATTCAGCCTTTAAACCCCTAGGCTACCCTAGTGGACGAGTTATAGTCTCGTGAGAGTTTTCAGAAAAGGGAATACTCACAAATCCCAAATGCACATATCTCATGAGAATGAATGCAAGAGTGCTTAACCAAGGCGAGGATTTCTCAAAACAAATCCCTCACCCCAAGCTAGGACTACCATCACAATATCATCAAAAGAATATTTGAACCATTTGAGTACCCATGAGGTTGTGCATTCAAGATCATCAATACTAGAGCTATCAAATGTCTCATCCAAAGTTCCACTCATTTTCAAGGCAATACAATAGAAGCAAGTTAATAGTTTTGCACAAAAGAGTGTCAACTGCTCATCTATGCTAGCTAAGGCTAGTCCATGGGTTCGCGACATGGAAACTCATTCCCAAGTTTTAGGCGCTTAAGCCATAATCCATAAGGGAAGAGGAATTCGACACTAGAGTTTCTTAATAAACAAGCATATACCCAATGATAGCTCCCGTGCAAGCACATGGATCGTCCAAAAGTCGTTTCAACTAGCACACAATACAAATGATGCACCCGCGCAAATATAGGATGATGGAAAAACATAAAGTCAAGTTTTAAGTGCTTTTTATTTTCTGTTCAAATGGCCTTTGGCCTACAAATGCTTTCGAGGGGGAACTTTTCTTCCTAACCCCCGGCATTTGTATCATTTTTGAAGCAAAACTTCTCTAGCTTTGAGAAAGTTTTTAGTCGGAGCTTTGCCCTCTTTGACCACAAACATTTTTTTTTGTTGGGGCCTATTTTTCGCCCTCTTTTGACTCCACACTTAAAACTTGACAATATGTTCAAAAAGTGTATGGAATGTGCAGGAACAAACATGAACAAGGCACCATGTTAGAGAAACTCAAGTCACAAAGGAGCATTCAAAGGGTCTAAGTTTTTCATGATTTTTTTTAAAGTGCTTGGTAGAACTTAATGCAAGGTATTTCAACGAAAATACTTAGAAAATTAGATAGACAAGAGGTAGCAATGACATTGATTCACAAGAATGCACATTCAAGGGACTATGTCGGTTCTAGGTTCAAGATCCAATAAATGTGACAAATAGGCTAGATGTGATTTATAGAGATTTAGTGTTGATAGTCACAAGCCTATGTGGTTAAAAACATTCTCATGTTAGGGATAGAATACATGAATGCAAGTGTTCATTCTAAAATGATAAGCATGGCATAATATGAGTGAACTATGCGACTACCCCACCCACACTTAAAACATAGCTTAGTCCCTAAGCGCAAACAATAAAGGGAATGAGATTAAGGCGCATAGGAACTCCCCTCGTTTGTAGATGTGCCGCACCAATAGAAAAGACGCCATTGTGCTAAACATGATCATACATGGTGCAAATAACTTCCTTGATGACAAGGACACATGAGAGGTTAAAAGTAACAAGTGACATACAAGGTTATGCAATGCAAGTATGATCAAGAGAGCATCACAAGTCACATGATAACATCATGGCATAAGATTCTTAGAATACAAGCAAGGAAAGTAATCTACATCCTCCATAATGTGCACAAGATATCTTAAGTGCCAAGAAAATGTCAAACTAGAGTCATAGCATGGTATAACAATTTAGTTCCACTCTAGTAAACACCAATAAAGCACATGAGCACTAAGGGCAATCATCATTAAGCATAGAAAAATCAAGGGAAAATTGGAGGGGTGTGGTGATGTGGAGTGGAATTGGAGTGAGTAGAACTCACTCCAGACAATTTTACCCACTAATAACACATATCACACTCCACACTTTAGAGCCTTAGCTACTCAAAATCATGCCAAACACTTAAACATATAAAAGAACAAGAATTAAACACTTACAAACCGGGTTTCCTCCCGCGAGGGCCTAGTTTTTCCCGTCTTGGCAAGGACGTAGCAAAGCGCCTCATAGAATCACTTGTTGAGAAGTCCTTTGCTAGGATTCCTTCTCACGGGGCCTTGGATTTGGTCGTGTCAATCCACCTTTAAATCCCATTTGAATTTCTTCCCATCAAGTCTACAATGGACTTTCCTTTGGGAAGTTGACCCCTTCAATAATGAAGATCCCTTAAGAACTAAGGGGTCATGGGAGCTTTTTCCAAATGATTTTGGAAAATATGGCAAGAAGCTCCAAAACTTGTCTCGAGACGTCGTAATGAAGAAAGGGTCTTCATAACTTGTCTCGAGATTGATGGGCATCCCTTCCTTGAGGTTTTTAATTGTTTCCTTGGGTGCCCATCCCTCAATATCCTTCTCTAACCTTAGTTTCTCTTGTATGCGAGTTGTCCTTTAGTTTATTCCATGTAGGCCTCAACAAAGTCTTCATACCCCCGAGATACTTTTTTCACCATAAGCTCTTCCTCTATCTTATCCTCATCCAGAAGTTCGGGTTCACATTTAGGCTCTTCTATAGTGGGAGGGAGGAATTCTTCTTCATCAACAAAAGGTATTTCCTCTATGTAAGAGGCATCATCATTGAAGAATTCCTCATCGGAGAGCGTTAATGGGATGTTGAGCTCTTGTGTGTTCTCATCCAAATGATCATGAGATGTGCTAGTAGTGAAGGATGCTTCACTTTTACATTCCATCTCGTCTTCGCTACAAGATTCACCATCCCTATGGTTGTAATAAGTTTCGGTGGCGGCTCTCCAAAATTCATCCTCCGCTTTTTGATCCCATTCTTCCCTTGAGGCATTAGATTCAAGGACTTCTTCTTCGAATACCTCCTCTTCCTCATCCAAGTTTTCACTTTCCATTGCTTGTTGCGCCAATTTGCTTTCTAAAACTTGGTGTTGAGCCTCCAATCTATCAAATTGAGCATCCATCTCAATCAATTGAGCTTGCATGTCTTTATGCATCTTCTCTCAATTTTCAAGGAATGTGGCAAGCATTGATTCTATGTTGAAGGGCTCACTTGAAGGTTGAGGAGGTTGAGGGTATGGAGGGTAGGAGCCTTCAACTTCAAAGCCTTGACTATCATCCCAATTTGAAGTGTAGGTTTGTGATGGGTGCCAAGAGTCTTTCCAATAGGCGTTTGGTTGCTCCTCTTCTTGGTCATCCCCATTCAAATTATAATAACTAGTTTGATAGCCATGCTCTTGGTAATTCCAATATGGTTGCTCCTCCTCTTGATAGTATTCTCCATTATAAAAGACTTGTTGGTTATAGTGATTCATCCTCGCAAAAAAAAATTACCTTAAGTTAGTAAGGGATATGAGAGAATAAGAAGAATATACAAGTATAAGAAAAAAGAAAAATATTTACAAGAATAGTCGGAACTTTCACACAATCTAATCTATGGATGTGCTAAGTAGTTGCTCCCCGGCAACGGCGCCATTTGAAGAACTATTCTGTTTCACCTCTAAATAGTATCAATGAAGAGAGGATCGAATGTAGTCAAAACATTTATATTAACCGGTAAAGTACCGGGTCGAACCAAGAGGAGCAAGCCAAGCACATGCACAATTCAAGATTGTGTTTCCGTTCGGCTATTCTAAACCCAAAATGTATAAGGGAGTGTATATATCTAAATCCTATGTGGCGAGTAATTAGGGATAAAAGATAAGTAAAAGGTGTTTCGAGGGGTTACTCCCCTCCTTGGCATTTCCCAATGATCACATACATGATATTCAAACATTTCATGGTAGTCAAATAGTATTGAACCTAGTTCACTTCAATCCCGTAGAAATGATCATATTCACTACATCCAAACTATCCTAAGGTCTCTCAATTCTTAGGTCTAGTTTTAAGGTTCAACATGTTACTTAGGCATTTCCTCAAACACTTAGTAGCATGACATGTATGAAGAGCATAGTGGATATGAATTTGACACCATTCGATGGGATTAATTGATGATTCGCTTAATGACCAACTCCAATAAATAAAACATTCAATCCTAGGGAAGCGTCCATATCCTAAGGTTCACCTACATGATTTAAGATATAGATCATTTTCTCCATCCTAGAACTATCCCCAAGGGTTTCCAAGTCCTAAGTTCAAGTTTTAGTCCAAGTTGTCACTTAGGCATTTTATCAAACACCTAGAGTGCATAACATTCATAACACGAGAAAATTAAATCAACAATCATCCATATGAATATCAATGTATATATGTGATTAAAGAGTACCAAGGAGAGTCATAAAACCCTCAAAACACATGATCACTAAAAAACTCACACATCATGTCAGACAACATGGTGTGAGTAGGGTTTATAGCACACAACAAGTAGTATGGAAAAGATGTAGAAGAAGGAGGATGGTTAATCCTTGAACTCCCTTTTCATCTTCTCTTCTTCTCCCTAGTTGGATCTTTTGGTGATTGATGACCTTGGTTGAGCCTCTTTTCCAATCTTCTTCTCCCCAAAAACCTCCACACTTAGTCCAAAACCCTTGCTTTCTATTTATAGATCCGACTGGCAGAATCTGAGTTTTTTGATCCATTCGATCGACTTGTTGAACCTTGACACCCAGTCGGTTGACTGGGATGTGCAAAATTTGATGAGCTCCTGAGTTTTATTCGAGTCGGTCGACTGGACTTCTCAGTCAACCGACTGGGGCCTTTTTGGTGGTCTTCCCATCCTAATTTGATCTTGGCATAAACTAGAGAGTTGTAGGCCTTTGAAATACCTTTCCAACAAGCTAAAGATCAGCCAAATCGGACACCGTATGCGCCCTGAGCGTCCATAACAAGTCGCAAAGATTAAATATGCTCGGTATTGCCCCAGAACTCCCAATTTTGCGCCGAAACTTCTATTTTTCAACCAATCTTGATATTTGGGTCTTGACCATGGGGGAAACTTGTTTTCTACCTGAAATGTAGAGATAGAGGTCAAATGACATCAAAATAATGTCGGAAACGACCCAAAACTATAGTGAAGAATGACCATAAATGAGTCGAAAACTCGACTCATCAAATTACCACTGTCTAGATTTGAAAGGTAATAATGAGTGTCTTAGTTCCAATATTTTTTGTAATCCGGACTTGATATATGAATAGTGTGATGAATATACTTTAGAATATAATTTTTAACATTCTAATGCCCCAATGGACGATCTTAAAGAAGGATTTGTAAGTTCTGGATTTCTGATATAATGAATGAGAATAAAATGAGAAGACACGATCAAAATAAATTGATAGAAGGAGTGAACATTTGTAATTTGAAAGGGTAGTAGTGAATGTTTGTAATTTGAAAGTAAAAATGTTAAATTGGCAAAACTATAAGGTGCATGCACGTGAAGATTTTCGTGAGACTTTCCCTGCCAGGGAAAGTGAGATTCTGGGAAGGTCTTTCTATTTTGGACGATAAGAGTGTGGATTGTAAAAATGGTCAATTTTGCATCTACTTGCTTAGTTGCATATGAGCACTATTTTGTGTAACTACTAACTTGCACAAACAAAAGAAGAAGAACAGATGAACGGAAATCTGTAATTTTTTCATGGTGATGTGCCCCTTTACTTATGTTGCCACATAGTTCACTAGCCTTCTCTAACTATCAGTTGAATGCTGGTACTCAATAATAATGAAGGCAATGGAGCAAGGACCCTACAGCTGCTAGCAGACAATGAGAATGAGGATATATTCCAAGCAGACCTCAAGAAAGGATTACATCAAAGTCTGGGTAATGTTCAATTATGGTCATAGGAAAGCTGAAATTTTCTTGTTTAATAGTAGACGTGAATGACAAACCAATGTTAAGATTGCATCTGATACATGCTTACCTTTGTAAACGATGCAAACAAACCCTTCTACAAGATTGTTTTTCTGGCATTGAAAAGGACAATATATGCAAGTTACATGTAGGATTTAACAATACAACAGAATCTTTGGTCTATGGCCAGCCTTTTATCTCTACTTTTATGTCATGACATTATCGATAATGTGTTTCCGTATTGCTCTGGAAAACAATCATGAAACTTTGTCCAGAAATGGATGTTGAACTTGGTCAATTATTGGTATAAAATTCATCACCATGTACTTGATTTTCTTAAAAATGCACTCTTTTTAGGGAAGCTAGGCGGTGCTAGCAGTTTGCAGCAGAGGCAAATATGAATTGTTGTGTTTGAGAATTATTTTTTGTCGAGCTATGTTTCTTACCTTTTTTTTGTTTTTGGATATTTTCCTCAAAAATCTTTGAGAGACACATCAAGAACTTTCTGTTGGGTTTAGATGTGCTCAGATCGTGCCTCACTGCCTCATTCTAATTTGTCTTGCCTCATTATATATATATATAGAGGAGCGTTCAAATGAGGCAAGCCTCCCAAATGTGAGGCAGTGTGAGGAACGATCTCAGCCATCCATCAACCCCCCACCCCCCCCCCCCCCCCCCCCCGTCGTGCATTGTGGGCGCGCCACAAGGCAACAAATAGTAAAACACTATGCAAATAGTAAAAGCAGTGTGAACGCGTTTGGCGGCTCGTGCCACGTGGCTTCGCCACGTGCGTCCGATCAACTCCACAGACGGCTGAATTCGTGCCTCACTGCCTCATTCTTATACCCCTGCCTCAACCGAACGCCCCCTATATATATATATCAAAATTTTCATTTATCATTGTTAGCTAGGAATAGTTGTCTCCATAACTGGAACTAGAATTTTTACTGACATCAAGTGATGGAAATAGTTCTAGAAAAATGATTCTCATGTACGTGATTGCTCAAATCTGAGGAGAAAAAATAAGTTCTCCAGATGATAATCTGCAGTATCATCATATTTTGTTTATGCACACCCACATTAAATCCTTTCAGCAGCTTAACAGCTAGTGTTTCTGATGTTCCCATAAATGGCATGTATTTGGCAAAACGTCTTTAGATAGTTCGAGCAAGAGTTTAGGGGGAGTTCGAATGCATTCTGCACTAAGGTTCAGCGTGGAGCAGACGCAAGAATGCAATCCAAAAAGTTCTAAAGATCGAAGATCTTTTTGGTTGAAGTCGGCCAGCGAAGAAATCGAGATTCAGATATTCGAATGAATATCATCTCATCGGATTGGAGCTCGGAAGGGCTGACTTGTCATGGAAGATATCTTAATCTTCCCAAAGATTGGATTAAAGATATACATCGAATATTTAGGAATATTTCCTAAATATTTGATCTTGAGCAGATTAGGAGATCGCCCATGCATATAAATAGAACGCTAGGGCGCCCATAATCATCATCGCTTTCAAAGAGTAAATATACACGAGTGTATATTGTTGATCGGAGAAGAAGAGAGCGACGGCCGACTGTTCTTTCCCCACTAGAAAAACATCGGCACAGAAGAAGCCTATTCAGTGTGCTGTTTAGGCTGTCTGGGATTGATCTTATCGCTGCACACACCAGACACAACTGCTGGCTTTCAGGAGAAAGTCACCGAACTTCGGGAGAAGATCGAGCACCATAAATCTGACAGAAGTAGTGATAGAGGCTAGGCATATTGGGAATGTAAGAGTAAGTCCACGAATAGCTCTATACTATTCAATAAAGATTTATTTCCCTTTAGGGTCTGGGAAGCCCCCCAGAGTAGGCGAAGCCGAACTGAGTATCATACTGTGTGTGCTCCTGTTTTATTCTATTTACGGTACTGTTAGTCTAAGTGTTCAACCAGTGTTTGAACACTACCTCGGATAGTAGCTTGAACAGACAACCGTATTTCAATTGGTATCAGAGCTGACACTCGACACACTTAGTGGGATCGTAGAAGTGTTCTAGATGACTCTGAAGGAAGGACAAAGCACAACCAGATCCCCGCTGCTTGAAGGATCAAACTGTGCCTCTTGGAAGCCCAAGATGAAATCTTTTCTGAAATCTCTCGATGAAAAAGCTTGGAAGGTAGTCTTGATTGGATGGACTCAACCCGTGATGGAAAGTCTTACGGGAGAAGTTGTCCCTAAACCAGAAGTACTATGGGATGAGGCAGATGAAAAAGCATCTATCGAAAACTCAAAGTCTATGAATGCAATCTTTTCTGGAGTAGATGAGAATGTGCTCAAATTGATCATAAATTGTGAAGTCGCTAAGGAAGCTTGGGATATCCTCCAAACAGCTTATGAAGGTACAAACAAAGTTTGCAATTCGCGAATGCAGATGGTGACAACCAAGTTCGAGGATATAAAGATGAAGGAAAGGGAAAGCATATCAGAGTACAATGCAAGAGTTCTAGACCTGTCCAACGAGGCTACTGCATTGGGAAAACCCATTGACGGGGAAAGAATGGCCAGTAAAGTGTTAAGATCGCTCCCTCTGAGATTTGACATGAAGGTCACTGCCATTGAAGAAATGCATGACATCTCCAAGCTAAAACTGGACGAACTCATGGGTTCACTCAGGACATACGAGATGAAACACAGGGCCAAATCCAGAGAAGTGAAAGGAATTGCTCTAAAAGCTGAGGTGGCCGAAGACATGCTTGAGTCTGACTGCACCACTGAACAACTGGCGATGATGGCTCAGAACTTTGGTAGGATGGTCTGGAAGATCAACAGGCGTAGCCCTGAGCAAGGTCAGTCATCCACAAATAACTTCCGAAGCTGGAAAGCAGGCAAGACAAGGACCAGTGAAAAAAGGAAGGATGCTTCTGAAAAAAGGCAAGAGATCTAGTGCCACGAATGTAGGGGCTTCGGTCACATCCAGGCAGAATGCGCAAATACCCTTAAGAAGAAAAAGGCAATGGTGGCAAATTTCAGCGACAGTGAGTCAGATGAGGAGAAGGAAGGCAATGAAACCACCAACTTTATGGCATTCATCGCAACCACAGGAGAATGCAGTAAAGCCAGTGAAGACATGCCCTCTCAGTTGACTCACCGAGCTGACTACTCCTCAGACAGTGATGATGAAGAACTCACACAGGAGACTCTGGCCGAAACTTACTAAGACTTATATGAGAAGTGGCCGTTGCTGATCAAGGTCAACAAAAAACTGAACGATACAGTTGCCAGCTTGACTATAGAAAAACACAAGATGTGGCAGGAGGTCGAGATACTGGTCACACAGAGAGTGGAACTCCAAGGTAAGGTTGATTTGCTGAATACTCATCTAACTGAAATGAAACAGGAAAAGTCTTTTCTGCTTGCTCAGAAAATGGAACTCCTGGGTACAGTCTCTTCGCTAAAAGTTGACATGGAGAAAGATCGCGAGACTCACCCTATAGGCATGGCAGGTCTAAGGAAAACTATTTTAGATCTGAAACGCAAGGAGGTGTTTCTCTTAAATAAGGTAGAGTCGCTGGAACTCTAGCTAGAATCTGAAAGAATGGACAACTCAACTACTGAGAAGGAGCTCAATCGACTCAAATAGTCGGTAAGGATGTTAAACTCTGGTTCTAAGAACTTAAATGAGATTCTCAGGTCGCAGAGGATGGAGTTCGGACATTGAGGTTTGGGGTTTACAGAAGAAGGCAGCTCAAAAGGTACCACTTTTGTCAAAGTGAAACTAGTGACTGAACAGCACCCTGGACAGAAGGTGAAACAACACAAAGGAAAAACCCTAGCTGACCAGAGGAAGAGTCGCAATGCTCACTCAAAATAGACGATAGACTCATGCACATGCTGGTACTGCTACCAGATGGGACACATCAAACCTAAGTGTCGCCTGTTTCTTGCTGAACGAAGGGCCTATCAAGAAAGGACTAAACCTCGACTGAAACAGGTCTGGGTACCAAAGGCAAACCAGACCGTATGCATGGTTGCTTTTTGCTCATCAAGTCACATGGAGATAGACCATTGGTACTTCGACAGTGGATGCTCCGCCCATATGACAGGTAACTCTAAGTATCTCACACATGTTCAAACTATTATGAAGAAGTAGGTTGTCACTTTCGGAGATGGAGTAAAGGGTCAGGTGATCGGCTGTGGGACATTGAAGGTTCCGGATCTCCCTGCACTCAAGGACACTCTCCTAGTTGAAGGACTGAAGGTGAATCTTATCAGTATTAGCCAGCTGTGTGATGACGGACACCATGTTGAATTCACTCACGACTCCTGTCGAGTATTGGATAAGGAAGGAGGCACTCTTATGAAAGGGAGCAGGGCAGCCAACGACTACTGCCTCATATGATCTGCTGGAACAGTTGCTGTGTCAGTCTAGTTAACAAGTAGAGCGGGTGATATGGGTCTGTGACACAGGTGCTTGGGTCATCTCCATCACAACACCTCACAGATCAGTGACGGTAGACCGTTGGAACTGATCCATATGGATCTGAAGGAGCCAATGCAAGTTGAGAGCTATGACTGCAAGAAATACGTTCCAGTGTGTGTGGACGACTACACCCGATCTACCTAGACTTGACTCCTTCGAGACAAGACGGATGCTGCTCAACAGTTTATTCAACTTGCCACATTACTTCAAAGAGAGAGGGAGGACAAAGGAGAACACCTGGTAAGTATTAGGAGTGACAAAGGCACGATGGCCACCTACTGTGCAGACCACGGAATAGCCCATCAGTTCACATCTGCCATCACACCATAGCAGAATGGAGTTGTGGAACGCAAAAAACGTACAATTTATGAGATGGCTCGCATGATGATACATGTCAAGCAAATTCCTGAGAAGTTCTGGTGTGAAGCTATGGATACTGCATGTCACATCATAAATCGTGTGATGGTTCATGTGTATCACCTGCAGAAGGCACTATAAGGTCTCAAGCAGGTGCCCCGAGCTTGGTATGAGCGTCTCATCGTGCTTCTCGTCGACCATGGCTATGTGCGAGGGGGAGTGGACAAGACCCTGTTTGTTAAACACACAAGGTCAGATTTTATTATTGCACAAATCTATGTTGACGATATAGTGTTCGGTTCAAACACCCAGAAGCTGGTGGATCAGTTCATGGAACAGATGCAGAAAGAGTTCAAGATGAGCATGGTTGGAAAGATGAACTACTCTCTGGGACTCCAGGTGGTGATCCTAAAGCATGTGACAACAGACAAACAATTGGCAGATATTTTCACCAAACCGCTGGATGCTGCACAGGTTGAGACCCTCAGATCCTCCTTGGGTCTGTGTGTAGTCAAGAACTAAAGTGTTCCAGTCAGTGGTCAGTCACAGGCGGAATTCCAGCAAAACAGTTGTACCGATCACTTAAGGAAGGGATCTGGAACAGAAGGTGCATTTTAAAAGGGTGAATTTTTTTAAATATTTTTTGAAGATTTGTTCGTGCCATTATGAGGAAAGAGGGGATTTTATCGAAGACGTTTTTGGGAAGTTGAAAAGGCCAACCTTGGTTTGAAAATCAAATCTGTTTCGTCTGCATTTTTACTCTCTCCCAAACCCTAGAACGGCAACTTTCTACGAAGTCTCTCGTTTCTTCATCTGCTCGACGACGATAGTGAACACCAGAAAATCCTCCAAGTCCGTGGTCAAGACTTCTCCAGAAACAAAGAAGGCGGACATGAAATCATCCAAAGCCTTGGCGGCAAAGCCTCAAATCTCGAAATCGAAGGTGCCGAAGATGTCGAAGGAGAAAAAGGCATCATCTTTAGATGCTGAAACTGCAAAAATCTCGACTGTCAAAATATCAGACGGAGTAGCGGTTTCAACAAATCCTAAAGCTGGGGTGGTGGAGAAGAAAGGACCAAAACCTACTGAAAAGCAGAAGGTGGTGCCCTCGCATGCTGTGGTGGGGACTCCTAATCCAATCGGTGCTAGTTCGACATCAACGAGTCGCATTCCTCCATCGGTTGAGCCCCAATCTGAGGTAATCTCAAACCCTAATGCTCCGATTGTTGTTTCTTTGCATAAGAAAGACGAGACTATAGGAAATAAAGTTGTTGTCAAGGGAGTGAATGTTGTGGATGATAAGATTGGAGAAGCCATTAGGGCTTTTATTTGTGAGCGTGGTCTTGAAGTTGTGAAAGAAGGCACATCAACCAAGCCTGTGTCCAAGGCATCTGCTGGTCCAAGTGTGTGGAGAGACAAGATTCATGCATCAGGCTATGTTAGGCCGCCAGGACGTAGCAAGAAGGTGGTCTCTAGAAAAGTGTCCCCAAGGAAGTATTTAGCCAAGATCACTGCTGTGAGAGGCCATCTAGTTGCCATGTCAGTCTCTGAATCTGAACAACTCCTCAAAAACACTAGGAGGCGAAAAGTGCCTCTGGGTGAAGGTGCTGAAGAAGACTCAGGAGAGCTGGTTGTAGGTTCAGGGGGTGAGCAGACAGCATAATAAGTTGCAGTTGAACCTGATGTGTCAGACCCATCAGAAAGGGATGATGACCTTGACAAGATTTACAAGGACATAGACGAGCTGGTCCAGAATTTACAGAAGGAGGTGGAGACTGAGCAAGCAGAAAAAGCACTGGATCAATGTCAAGATGCTGAAAAATCAAGTAAACTTATTAGCAGTGATTCAGTGGCTCAGCTAGGAGTTGCAACAGTTCAGTCTCTAGTGAGCTCTGTTCCAGAGCAAGTGCCTATTGAAGAATCGGTTGGTATGCCAACTCAGTCCGATCATGTAGATGTGCAGATGAATGTAGACTTGGCTGAATCCCCTCAACCTAACGAGGTCCCAGTTGATGTACCAAGTGGTGTCCGTGATTCTGATATGATGAGGAGTGTATCAGGTGCATCAGTCAATGTGGAAACCCTGGTTACTCCAGATGTAGAAATGGGAGAAGCCACTCTGGCGGATCCAAAGTCAGTCATCTCAGCGGATGATGTTCAGGATTCCTTTCCCCTGTCTAAACTCCAGAGGGCTGAGAAGGTAAAGGGTAAGAAGAAGGTTCTGTTTCAAAATCCAGTTGAACAAGAGGTCGCCAACCAAGCAGAAGGAAACCACTGTGCAGGGGGAGCAGATGTTTCCAAGAAAAGGAAACGTGAGGTTCCAATATCGGTTTCAACAGATGCTAGCCAATGTGAAGCAACCAACCCTGCTTCAACAGATGCTCCAGCTGGTACTGTCAAGAATGGCGTATGGTTCATTAATAAGGCTGCAGCAAAGAAGTGGAAGTCTGTTCTGAAGAGGAATATTATCCCAGAAAAGCTTCTTGAAGAGAAACGGTATAACGGGAAGGAGGTCATCCATGTACTGAAGTAGACATGCCTGATAGGGACCATGACCAAGAGCAAACCGTTCAATGACCAGTTGGTTCGTGAAGCTATTGCCAATCTTGCTCTGCAGTTTGGTGTGATTGGTGTGACAAAGACTATGGGGTAGTCTACGTTTGAGGAAGACGGATTGAAATCAACCCAGATCTCATCGACACTTATTTCCAGATGGATGATCCAGAAGTCGATGAGGAGGAACTCGACTATGACAAGATTGCTGACAGTAATACTGCGGGTTAGTTCCCTTGGTGGCCGGAGACTGCTATTCCTACGGCAGATTTACAACCTTCTACTCAATGCTCTTTTGCATTGCCATTGTCAATTAGATGCCGACCTCTCATCGTTCCTCAGTCAGCAAGGACATGGCTCAGCTACTGTATCAAATTGGGAAAAAGATGTTGTTTAATCTGGGCAGGGTCATGTTCAATCAGATTACAGAACATGCCACGTCGACCCGAACCCTTCACCAGATTATGTTCCCGTCCCTCATTTATGAACTGATCCTCTACCAAGCTCCGGAACTGAAGACTCCAAATGATCGTCTTACCAAGGCCCCGTAGAAATTCTCCGTCGATCACAAGCTCTTCAAAGGACGCCATGTGAATGATCTCAAAGAGCCGGGTCAGAAAAGGAAGGACATTCCAGAGTCATCAAGGAGAGGGGGAGCTAGGATGGGTCGTGATGAGAGGAACAAGCTAATAAAGGACCTGGATACCATCATTGCAGCCGACAAGGAGTAACGCAAGCGCATCAACAAGCTGGCTCGTGCACTCCGCTACCCGAGCGATGATGAGGATGATGATGCAGGTACTGATGGTGATTCTGATGATGGGATGTCTGCGTAAAGGTCCATAACTTCAAACTCCCTGAACAATGCTTCCTTTTTGAACATCCGCTCTGTTTAGTGCATGTTCTGGCACAGTCTATTTTTCTATTTGAACTAGATTGTACCCCTTGCCAGTTTATGGCAAAAAGGGGGAGTATTTTGAGGTGACCAATTTTTGTTCCCTCCAATATGCTTAAAGTCTAGATAGATAGATAGATCTAGTAGATTCGGTTTTGCCAAAATGCCAAGGGGGAGATTGATGTTCCCATAAATGGCATGTATTTGGCAAAACATCTTTAGACAGTTCGAGCAAGAGTTCAGGGGGAGTTTGAACGCATTCTGGAACTAAGGTACATCGTGGAAAAGACGCAAGAATGCAATCCGAAAAGTTCTAAAGATCGAAGAAATTTTCGGTTGAAGTCGGCCAGCGAAGAAATTGAGATTCAGATATTCGAATGAATATCATCTCATCGGATTGGAGCTCGGAAGGGCTGACTTTTCGTGGAAGATATCTTAATCTTCCCAAAGATTAGATTAAAGATATGCATCGAATATTTAGGACAGCCAATGGGTAAGTCCTGTCCACGTGGTCCCAAAGAAAAGTGGGATCACGGTCGAGGAAGATGCCGAAGGAAAAATGGTGACAACAAGGGTCAAGAACGGCTGGAGAATGTGCATCGACTATAGAAAATTGAACGCTGTCACAAGGAAGGACCATTTCCCACTACCATTCATTGATCAAATGTTAGACCGACTGGCAGGAAAGCCATACTTTTGCTTCCTGGACGGGTTCTCAGGCTACAACCAGATCCCCATAGCACCTGAGGACCAAGAGAAGACTACATTCACCTGCCCATTCGGCACATTAGCCTTCAGAAGGATGTCGTTCGGCCTATGCAATGCCCCAGGGACTTTTCAAAGGGTAGTGACCAGCATCTTTTCAGACATGATCGGAGAATTCATTGAAGTCTTCATGGACGACTTCACCATCTATGGAGACACATTCGACGCTTGCTTAAGCCATTTGAGCACGGTTTTGGCACGATGTGTGTCCATGAACTTAGTGCTCAATTATGAGAAGTGCCACTTCATGGTAACACACGGAATAGTCTTGGGACATATCGTCTCACAAGAAGGCATGGAAGTGGACAAAGCAAAGATCGACCTGATCATGACTCTACCATACCCATCCACGGTCCGAGACATCCAATCATGCCTTGGCCATGCGGGATTCTACCGACGATTCATCAAGGACTTCTCCAAAAAGGCGTTGCCTCTATCCACTCTTCTCCAAAAAGAAGTTCCTTTTGAATTCACCAATGCATGCAAGGAGGCCTTTGATGATCTGAAGAAAGCCCTCACTAGCACACCCATCATCCAAACTCCGGATTGGGGAAAACCATTCGAAATCATGTGCGACGCAAGCGACTTTGCTGTGGGAGCAGTTCTCGGCCAAAAAATAGATAAGAAGGCGGGTGTGATCTACTACGCCTCACGAACCCTAGATTCTGCCCAACGAAACTACTTGATGAGCCGTATTTATACGACTCATCGAGTCATCAAATCCCACCAATTCCAGTACTTTTATATGCAAACAGTTACTTCTTAGTGTTGTTTCGCATTTCAGGTAATTTGGACGCTCTAAGAGGAATCGCATTCAAAAGACGGCTTTTGGAGCCAAAAACATCACAAGGAGTTTATGGCCGGTTTATATGCACTTAAAATGGAGAATGGCCGAGAAGAATGAAGAATGGCCCGAGGAAATCAAAAGATGGCCGAAGAGAAGCAGGCCACGTCCGAGAAAAGGCAGGCACCCGATCGGCTGTCCGAGCCATGCGCCCGGCCATGCGCCCGGCCATGCGCCCGGCCATGCGCCCGGCCATGCAAGCGGGCATGCGCCTGGCCATCCGAGCACTCCAGCGCTGATCCATCCGAGCTCCATCCGTCCGGCCAACCGAGCCTCATCTCATCCATTCGCACGTCCAAAGTCCAGCAGCCGGCCCAATGTGCATGCGATGCTAGGGTTTCGTAGCTTATTCACCAAGTTAGGGTTTCTCAAACCCTATAAATACAGGAGATCCTGCAGTCTTCAAAGCATCTGAAAATCACAGAGAAATCCATCGATCTCACAACACACACAGCCGTGCCTTGCTCCTCCTGTTCTTCATCTCGGTCAATTAGTGAAGTTTCTTCCTTTTATTATTTGCATTGTTTACTTATGTCGATGTGTAACTAATCCAATTATTCGGGTTAGGGTTAAATAATTGTGACGATTGTTTTGAGATCCTGTTCTTCAACATTATTCATGCTTTCTATTTAGTTCTTGTGCACATTATTAGTTTGAATTTATTAGGTTAAGGGGAGATCCGAAAGGATACAACTTAACATAGTAATCCTTACTATCTTTTCACTGCTTATTTGATACCGACCCAGTTAGAATAAGTAGTTGCACGAAACCTAATATAACCAGACCAGGAGTATTAGGTTTGCTAGAATTAAACGGTTATAACCAGACCAGGAGTAACCCTAAGAAAGCTAGAATAAATACTTAGAAATCAAGGATAAACGAAGTCACAATTGAATAATACCCTAACCTGAATATCTTCTCTGATTGATAAATCCCTTAGCAATTTTCGATCATTACATTAACCTTTACTTTCACACTAGTTTCTTGTTTTTTCTCTATTTCAGAACGAAGTAGTAACCATCTAGCTCCCTAGGGTTCGACCCTTGCTTGCCATTGTGCTAACCCACAGCCAAGAGCGAGGAAAAATATAAATTGTTTTTGCACAGGTACGACGACAGCCTGTTCAAAATGGCGCCGTTGCCGGGGAGCTAAGCACGGTGAAACTTTTGTTCTTCTTTTATTTTTCGTTTATTTTTTCTTCTTGCTATTTCGAAATTTGTTATTCGGTGAATTCATATTCAACTGTTCGAGATTTTGTTTTCCATTCTATTCAATTTCCGTTTTCTAGCTCTCAGAGGGTTCTGTCACCAAGACTTACGAGTCTAAGGATTTTGGGTTTTAAGTGGGACCGCTGTGACCCCTCCACTCTCCTGGGGACCCTTTGTTGCTAGTCTGTTCTTGCTATTACGGTGTTTGCTAGACCGGTGCTTGTTATTTTTTGTAACATGTCTCACGCAGGAAGTAGCGTAGGTGGTAACAGTCACAATAATGATGAAGTCAACCAGAATGTTCAAGGAGTACAAAATCAGGGGCCTATGGTCCAGAATGGAGAAATCAGGGGGGCTATCCCTGAACAGCTTCAGCAGCAACAACAACCACCACTCAACCCCCACCAATACCCCCAGTACCCTCAGTACCCGCCGCCATATCAGCAGTATCCACCACCACAGTACCCACAGGATCCGCAACCGCCCTACCCTCAATACCCACCACCATATCCACCACTACCATATCATCCACAACATCCATACCCACCCCCTCAGAGACCTCCACGCCAGCATGTAGTTAGAGACGATGAGGAGGACGAAAATGAAGGACCTACTATGGGCGAGCTCTCGGTTCCTAGTTTCAGAGACCAGTCATGGCCAATTTATGAAGGACCAGACATCGCAGCCATCACAATCAGCACCTCAGTCGTCCACCACTTGCCTAAGTTCTCAGGAATGAAGGGAGAGTCTGCCACGTCTCACTTGACGCGTTTTCACGGGATATGCTTGAACCTCAGGCCACACGGAGTCGAAGTGGATGACTTCAAACTGAAGGCCTTCTATTTCTCACTACAGGATGCCGCTACAGATTGGTTCCTATCTTTACCCTCAGGCAGTATTTATACGTGGGAGCAGATGCAGAGGCAGTTCTTCAGCAAGTACTATCCAGCACGGCGTGCAGCGCAAGTCCGGAGACAGTTACAAGAGCTCAGGCAAGGCCCAAACGAGACCATGTACGAGTACGTGGAGAAATTCCTTGCCTTGGAGAAGAGTTGCTGCAATCTGGAGCTCCCGGAGAAGTTGATCGTAGAATATATGCTGGACGGACTTCGCAGGATGGACAGGAAGTTACTAGAGGCCTCGGCTGGGGGCCAACTCATGAACATGACCCCAGCCAGAGTAAAGCAGAAGATCATATCAGTGGCAGAGGGTGAGCGATTCCAGGATGAGACCACAAAAGAGGACGAGTATGCCCGCACCAAGAACGTATCAGCCGCTGAGCCCTCTATCAGCGCTGTGTTCGCAGAACTCAAGGAGATGAGGGAGCTGATGAAGCATGTAGTCCGAAGGACACCGGTCCAGGCACAGCCATGTGAGTTCTGTACGTCTACAGATCACAAGACAGACGAGTGCCCCACCTTACAGACAGACGTTCAGGGCGATGTGAATGCAGTAGGCAATTATCAGAATTATGGCAACCAACCAGGTCCAGTCAAGCAGTATGGCGCAGCAGCACCTAATCAAGGCGCCTGGAGAAATAACTATCAGCAGAATCAGCCTCAGCAAGCACGACCGAATGTGCCTCAGCAGAATCAGCAGACTCAGCCGCCGTACAGACATCCTAACAGTCAGTACCAGCCGAATGCACCAGGGCAGTACCAGCAGAAAGGGCCGAACACATGTCAGGCAGGTCCGAGCAACCAAGGCCCTAACAAAGCCCTCGAGGACATGATAAAGGATCTGGCTTCAGCCGTGATCCAGGATCGGGCCACGACCAAAGGAGACATTGCTGAATTGAAGAAACAGATGTACCAGCTCAATACGACAGTCTCAGGTCTCGCAGCCACTCTGAATGCAGGACGACTTCCCTCACAGACAGTTGAGAACCCAAGAGGGAACGTCAGCCAAGTAGAGATAGTAGCTACAGATGCAGCACTCGAGGAGCCCACAGAAGAACCTAGCTCGGGCACCCTCAACACGACTCAACCAGACTCAGCCCTTATGGCTCAGGAGGCCGAAATTCACAGTTCCTCTTATGCTATGCAGGTAGTCGCTCCCGAAAGCCAGGTTACTAAGGAAGTTGAACCAGAGATGAGCTTGGTGGTGAGGCCTACGCAGAACGACCAGATGATGAGGCGTGCACCCACTGCGAGCCAGGAGACACCTTCAGGAAAGAGTAAGGACCCAGGGGCCTTCACGGTTACCTGTGGTATCGGTAAGACCCAAATACCTCACTGCTTAATTGATTTGGGTGCTGCTATTAATGTCATGCCTTACTCTTTGTATTGCTCGCTGGGTCTTGGACCATTGAAACCACCTAGGTTGTCTATAGAATTAGGGGATAAGTCTTGTGTTCGCCCTACTGGATTGCTTGAAGATCTAACCCTCCGAGTAGGAGATCTTGCTGTGCCTGCAGATTTCTATGTCTTGCAGATGGAAAAATCCAGAAAAGTCGAACCACCTGGGCTCATTTTGGGACGGCCATTCCTCTACACCACCAAAACCCGGATTGACATGGGCATAGGATTACTGTCACTATCATTCGGTGGAAAGGAAGCTGACTTCTACGTCTATGAGGATGCGAACCGCCCATGCACAAGGAAACCGCCAGACATTGTGCACACATCAGAGTATGACACCCTAGTTCCAGACTCACCAGAGCACGCTCTACAGACTACCAGGCCAGCAGCTATGGCCAAGATGTCCACATCTTCTCGAGGCTATAACGGGAAGAAACCATCTGAATCTTGGAGAGTAGAGCAGAGCGCACAGCTAGATGCGCACACTGGACGAACAGAGGGAGTTGCTGAGCAGAAATATGACCTCACACGCCCATGGGACCCTAACTTGTGATCCCTACAGAGGTACTATCGAGCCAACGACATTAAACAAAGGCGCTCGCAGGGAGGCAGCCCTGCATGGTTTGCACGTCTTTACATTTCAGTTTGTTTATTTACTATGTTTATTTTTGAGTCATTATTGTCACATTGTACCTTGGAAAGGATTTGGTTTCATTTTGCAGGGATTGGACTTAGTCGGCCGGAAAATCCCCTTGGAGCTACGCATTTTAGCCCCCGGACTTGATCCGAGTTCAGCCGACCACCGTCTACATCCCAGGGGAGTCTCGTTCTACCCTTTTCCTTACCTTATCTATTTATTGCATGCATTTGTGTGTCTAGATTTGAGTCGTGCCGTGAGGACACGGCTCATTTCAAAAGTGTGGGGTGGGAGAGTCAGTTATGAGTCAGTTATCGAGTCAGCATGCCCACCATACAGAGTCAGCACGTTTCGAGTCATTTTTAAATTTTTGTACATGATACTTCACTATTTCCTAGACTTGCAGTAGTGGATAATGATTAGGTGAAATAGATATAGCCGATTTTACATGCATGTCTTTGACGAACCTTGATTTGTGCGACTAACATGTGATCTTAAAATCTTTACGTGCCTTTGTCAGTTGAGATAAACAGGGATGTGGAGTTGATAGAAACGCCCTAGAGAGACTTGACAGATCATTCAAAGACCGAACTCAGGATGTATGGTTATGTAGAGCTCGTGGAGGCTAGCACTTCGAGACGACATAAGTACGAGTCTGCTCCGCCACTGCGGCACCCTTGCGGTTGGTCGGGACGGGAAAACTTCACACCGTCCAAGCTCTAGTCCAAGTGGCCGAGAAAATAGGCAAGCGACCCTTGACTTGACCCGTGTCAAAAGGACGATGATGAGTGAGAGCAGGAAGGTTTCTAATCCGAGTAACCGGGAAAATAGACGAGCGACCCTCGGCTTGACTCGCGTCAAAAGGAGAAGAAATCACGGTTCGAGCAAGTCACAATCCGCACTACAAAAGTTCAAATCCATCATCATTGTGAAGGTTTACACCGAAACAAGTGAAGAGTACCACTGATACATCAAAATCAGACACTATAGCTGACCGAAAAACACTCAACACTTTGAAGCTCGAATCAATCACGTGCAAGAAAAAGCGGCAAAGCATAACCATATAGCAGCGAGTTCGAGTCCGAGAATGAGGGTTCATGGGTCTGAAAAGGGCTATCTCCCGAGACATCCGAATTGGTTTGCATCTCGGCTTCAAAGGTAACACGTATCATTAACCCCATGTTTTTCGCACAATGACATTAGTAGCAAGCATGCATAACAGGCGAGATCTAGAGTAATCGATTCATGTCCATGTAGCACGTCTAGGATGACCGAAGCTTTGTGATGTTTGTACTTCATTTATTTCCTCTTATGACCTAGCCCTTGTTCGGGACGAACAAGTTTAAGTGTGGGGTGGTTTGATGAGCCGTATTTATACGACTCATCGAGTCATCAAATCCCACTAATTCCAGTACTTTTATATGCAAACAGTTACTTCTTAGTGTTGTTTCACATTTCAGGTAATTTGGACGCTCTAAGAGGAATCGCATTCAAAAGACGGCTTTTGGAGCCAAAAACATCACAAGGAGTTTATGGCCGGTTTATATGCACTTAAAATGGAGAATGGCCGAGAAGAATGAAGAATGGCCCGAGGAAATCAAAAGATGGCCGAAGAGAAGCAGGCCACGTCCGAGAAAAGGCAGGCACCCGATCGGCTGTCCGAGCCATGCGCCCGGCCATGCGCCCGGCCATGCGCCCGGCCATGCGCCCGGCCATGCGAGCGGGCATGCGCCTGGCCATCCGAGCACTCCAGCGCTGATCCATCCGAGCTCCATCCGTCCGGCCAGCCGAGCCTCATCTCATCCATTCGCACGTCCAAAGTCCAGCAGCCGGCCCAATGTGCATGCGATACTAGGGTTTCGTAGCTTATTCACCAAGTTAGGGTTTCTCAAACCCTATAAATACAGGAGATCCTGCAGTCTTCAAAGCATCCAAAAATCACAGAGAAATCCATCGATCTCACAACACACACAGCCGTGCCTTGCTCCTCCTGTTCTTCATCTCGGTCAATTAGTGAAGTTTCTTCCTTTTATTATTTGCATTGTTTACTTATGTCGATGTGTAACTAATCCAATTATTCGGGTTAGGGTTAAATAATTGTGACGATTGTTTTGAGATCCTGTTCTTCAACATTATTCATGCTTTCTATTTAGTTCTTGTGCACATTATTAGTTTGAATTTATTAGGTTAAGGGGAGATCCGAAAGGATACAACTTAACATAGTAATCCTTACTATCTTTTCACTGCTTATTTGATACCGACCCAGTTAGAATAAGTAGTTGCACGAAACCTAATATAACCAGACCAGGAGTATTAGGTTTGCTAGAATTAAACGGTTATAACCAGACCAGGAGTAACCCTAAGAAAGCTAGAATAAATACTTAGAAATCAAGGATAAACGAAGTCACAATTGAATAATACCCTAACCTGAATATCTTCTCTGATTGATAAATCCCTTAGCAATTTTCGATCATTACATTAACCTTTACTTTCACACTAGTTTCTTGTTTTTTCTCTATTTCAGAACGAAGTAGTAACCATCTAGCTCCTTAGGGTTCGACCCTTGCTTGCCATTGTGCTAACCCACAGCCAAGAGCGAGGAAAAATATAAATTGTTTTTGCACAGGTACGACGACAGCCTGTTCACTACTCCACCACCGAAAAGGAACTCCTGGCAGTGGTATTCGCTATGGAAAAGTTCAGATCATATTTGCTTGGAGCAAAAGTGATAGTTTATTCTGACCATGCTGCCATCCGTTACCTGATGAAGAAGAAAGAGGCCAAGCCAAGACTCATTCGGTGGATACTACTACTGCAAGAATTCGATGTGAAGATAAGGGACGACAAGCGGATTGAGAATACTTTTGCCGACCATCTAAGCAGGATTGTCCGGGAGGAAGAAGAAGGGCACATAACCGAGTCATTTCCAGACGAGCACCTCTATGCAGTCTCAACCAAAGTGCCGTGGTATGCCTCGATCGTCAACTACCTTGTAGGAGGTACATTTCCTCCTTCTTTTACTAATGCACAATGCATGAAACTTAGGCATGATGCTAGACATTACTTATGGGATGATCCTTACTTATGGAAAATAGGAGCAGATCAAATACTTAGGAGATGCATCCCCGATAATGAAATAGCTTCTATTATTAGCTTCTGCCATGAGTTTGCATGTGGAGGACATTTCGGGCCGAAAAGAACCGCTAGAAAAATCCTAGATAGCGGCTTCTTTTGGCCGAGTTTATTTAGAGATGCCTTTGAGAAGTGTAAAAAATGCGATAGGTGTCAAAGAGTAGGAAATGTGTCAGCTAGAAATGAAATGCCTCAAGTACCCGTATTAGTCAACGATGTTTTCGACATTTGGGGTATTGATTTTATGGGACCATTCCCAATTTCATGCGTTTATACTTACATTTTAGTTGCTGTAGATTATGTGTCAAAATGGGTAGAAGCTACAGCCACAAGGTGCGACGATGCAAAAACTGTCATAGATTTTTTGCGCACTAACCTATTTTGCAGGTACGGGGTACCCAAGGCCATAATAAGCGACCAAGGAACTCATTTTTGCAACCGCACGATGGCTTCCACCTTGAAGCACTACCATGTCCACCACCGGACATCCACGGCATATCATCCCCAAACCAATGGTCAAGCGGAGATCTCCAACCGTGAAATCAAAGGTATTCTAGAAAAAAAGGTGAAGCCAGGTAGGAAAGATTGGAGTCAGAGGCTAGATGAAGCTCTTTGGGCTTATCAGACAGCATACAAGACACCAATTGGAGCCTCCCCCTTTCGACTTGTTTATGGAAAGGCATGCCACCTTCCGGTGGAATTAGAACATAAAGCCTATTGGGCGCTCAAGCATTGCAATCCAGATTTGAAGGCTGCTGGACTAGATAGGAAGCTTAATCTGTGTGAGCTTGAGGAATTGCGGCTTGAGGCCTATGAAGGGCAAACAGACTACAAAGCGCGGACCAAATTGTATCATGACAAATTCATCCTCCGTCGCTCATTTTGAGGAAGGACAACAAGTGCTACTCTTCTCCTCACGGTTGAAGCTGATGCCTGGCAAAATAAAATCAAGATGGACCGGCCCTTATACTCTGACTAAGGTATTCAACCATGGGATGCTTGAGTTGGAAAGCATAGAGGATGGAAGTCGATTCAATGTGAATGGACAGCGAGTCAAACACTACCATGGCGAGGTCAACTTGACAACGCACAAATACGACCTGAGCCACCCATGGGATCCAAACCTGTGATCCCCATGCGTCGAGCCAATGACGTTAAACAAAGGCATTGGTCGGGAGGTAACCCGACACCTATCTTACTTTCAGTAATTTTCTTTTCTGTCATTTAGTTTTTACCATAAGTCGCTCTCACCCACTTTTTGTATAGAAGGAATGACCCCTTGTAGGAATCGATTTTTGGAGCAAGATCAGATCAGCCAGGCGGCTTCCGAGAAATTACCGGGCCTGCGCTGAGAGTTCAAGGCCCCAGCCGAACTCCCTCGATTATCCAACTCCGGGGCATGTCGTTCCACGACACGACACAGTAAAAGGGAGTGCAGTACTTCTCTTTTCCTTAATGTGATTTCCTTCTCTTGTATATATTTACATGACTTTTGAACTAAGTCGTGCTGAAAGGCACGCCTTCGTTCAAAAGTGTGGGGTGAGAACCGCCTGTGTACATAACGTGCTTTTTCTTTTCCTTTTCCCTTAATATTATCTTTTTGAAAATATGAACTTGAGAATGTGAAAAAGATAGATCATAATTCATGCATTTACCTTGTGAAAATTCAACTGTCTAAAAACTTAGAATGTAACTTCTTATTTGTCCCTTTGTTCTGAGATAAACCGGGGATGTGGAGTTGACATAAACTGCCCTAGAGAGGCTTGGCAAGCACTCGAAGGATCGAATCTAACTATATGGTTTTCGAAGTCAGTGGAGGCTGCACTTCGGGTTTCAGTAAAGATTGAAGTCATCTCCGCCGTGCAGCATTTATGCAAGAGGCGGGACGGGAATCAAACCGTCCTATCTCTAGTCCTAGTAGCCGGGAAAATAGATGAGCGACCCTCATCTTGACCCGCGCGAAACGGCGAGGAAGAGAAAAAGTGGGGAGGTATTTCCATATGCTTGCGGGCGACGATTGGACCTCCCAAAAAGGCTGAGAAAATGGACTAGCAAGTCACAAAGAAGCTAATCAAAGGGCAAAGGCCAAAATTGTGAAGGTTTTAACCAAACAAAAGTGAAGAAACTCCAACTCAATATCAAAGGCCAAAGGCCGATTCACTACCAAATTGCTTCTTTCAAGAACCGGACGTGGAATCACTCAAAACAAATCCAACCGAAGGGCAACCAGAGTGAGTCCGGAACTGAAAGGACCGATGGCTTTTTGGGATAAGCTCACAAAACACACTCCACCACTCCCCTTCCTCCACATGGGCGGCGGCTAAAGGCTTCTCCTCTCCTCCATGGACATGTGGCCGGCGGCTAAGGGGAGGATGACATCATCCGATGGCTTTTGAAGCCTCCTCCCATCTCATGCCATGTGGTCTCATCCCATCCACATCTTCTCCTCTCCCTTAGCCTATAAATAGAGACACCCTCCTTCCCTTTGTAATCATCCCACATCCCATCTCATTCCAACATCCCACAATTCACAAGTTAGTGAGAGAAGCTCTCACTTCTCTCTAGAGTTTGGGCACTAATCTTGTAATCACTTTACTTTGGAATCAAAGCTTGATCTTTAGCACTTTCAACGGTTTTTGTAAGTACTCTCTTTTTTACTTTACTGTCTTTTCAATTCAACAACTTTACTTTCCTGTCTTTACTTTCGAAAACTTTATTTTCTGTCTTTCAAAAACCTTTACTTTTCAAGCACTTAGCTATGATGTCCTATTCCATGAATAATCGTAGCTAAACCCTTCATTCAGTTGAAGGGGTGTACTTGTGTCATAAAATGTTTTAGACCCTTATATTAGTGCCTCTATGTGTTCAAAACTTGTTTTATGTGCCACTTACTAGGTTAGAACTTCCAAGGTTGAGTGGATGCTTTAACGGGCAAAGCTCTTCCGTGGGGTTCGTGAACATACTCGGGTAAGTGGATGCTTTAACGGGCAAAAATTATCTGAGAAGTTCGACCTCTTTTAAAAAACCATTTGGTTGATCGTAACTGAAGATCTAATGGATGCACATAAGGCTAAGATACTTCGAAAGGAGGAATTAGTCTAAAATAGAACAAGTGTTCTAAATGATGTGGCAAGTCATGTGCTAGAAATAGCCTTGATTCATCTTTGAACACATAGTATGATCATTAGAGGTCAATGATAAACAGACTATGATACAAGGCCCCTAAAACCGAATACTTTCCTTTAATTGTAATATCAACTGTTGCTTTACCTTTCAGTACCAAAAAACAAAAAATAACCCCCCAACTGCTTTATTTAATCCCCCCTTTTCAAAAGAACAACTATTCACCTAATTCCCTTGGGTTCGACCCGTACTTACCACTTACAACCAAAAATAGTTAAGTCACAAGTATCGGAGATATAAATTTATTTTGCACAGAAAACATCGCACCTTAACGACAGTGCAGTGGGCTCCGTCAGAGAGCCGAGCACCCCTACCGAGAGAGCCGAGCACCCGTGCCGAGAGAGCCGAGCGCCCGTGCCGAGACCCACATCCGAGAGCGCCGAGACCCACATCCGAGAGCGCCGAGACCCACATTTGAGAGCGCCGAGAGCCGAGTCCGAGAAAACCAGGGCCGCGCCGACCAAGGGCCCGAGGAAAACTTCAACCCCGGGCCATGACCATGCTCCGGGAAGAATCTGACCAAACATCCTTCATGGATCAGTCTTAGAATCTTCTCAACATTCTAAATCCATGGTCAAACACCCAATCACCTCCGGCCGAAATTCCGGCAGCTCCGGCCATATTCCGGCCATGGTCCAATCAACTTCCAGCGATGCTCCGATCAAGCCAAATCCAACCACCACCTTGCTCCGGTCATTCTAGCCCAACTCCGGTCAAAAATCCGGCGAAGTCCAACCAAACTACTTATTTCCCGGTTAGGGCATACTATTCACATCGGTTGATCTTTTGGTTTGAAACCAAACCTCAACCAAGTTCAAGAGACTTGCCCAAAGCTCAACCAAGCTCATGTAGTTGGCCTTTGGCACATCTCAAGCTCAGACGCCCATGTGCACTCCATGTGCCACCCTTTGGCTCATCCAAACTCCAACCAAAGAGCAACCAAGGAGCAACCAAGGCCAACCGGAGTTGTGGGAGGACTAGAGGCGGTTGGGAGGACAAATATCCTCTCCTCCACCGCCTCTTTGGCCTATAAATAGAAGGGCCTAGCCCTTGAAAACTCACCTCATATCATCCTTTGTTACTTAGATAGAAAAGCTCTCTAAAATCCTTCACTAAAATCCTTGTAAACAATTGTATTTTGATATCAAAAGCTCTACCTTCTCTCTTGATCTTGAATACTCTTGTTGGTTCTTGAGTATTCTTGACTGTTCTTGAGTTTACTCTTGTTTGTTCTTGAGTATTCTTGTTGTTCTTGAATTTTACTTTCCAAAACCTTTACTTTTATTGTCTTTGCTTTCAAAAACATTTACTTTTCTAGCACTAGCTATGGTATCCACTTCTATGGATATTCGTAGCTAAACCCTTCATTCGGTTGAAGGGGTGTGCTTGTATCATGCAAACGTTTTAGACCCTTTTCTTAACGCTTCTATTATGTTCAAACTTGTTCTATGTGCCATATATTAGGTAAGAACATACATGGTTGAGTGGAGGCTCGAAAGAACAAAGCTCTTCTTCCATGGGGTTCGTGAGCATACATGGTTAAGTTGAGGCTCGAAAGAGCAAAGCTTTTCCATGGAGTTCAACCTCTTTAAAACACCACTTGGTTGATCGGAAATGATTGATCAAGTGGATGCACATAAGCTAAGATACTTCGAAAGGAGGAATTAGCCTATCTATAACAAGCGTTCTATGTATTGAAATGGACTAGACGGTGTGGCAAGTCGAGTGCTAGAAATGGCCTTGATACATCTTTGAACACTTAGAACGATCATTAGAGGTCGATGATGAACGAACTATGATACAAGGCCCCTAAAATCGAATCCTTCCATTAATTAAAACACCACTCGTCACTTTACTTTCAGTCCTATTATCAACTGCTTACTTTCAGTACCATTTACTTTCAGTACCTTTACATTCCGCAACTAACTTTACTTTCAGTACCTAACATTTACTTTCAGTATTTTACTTTCCCCAACTAACTTTACTTTTACGCACTTTACTTTTACGCACTTTATTTTCAGCACTTTACATTTCAGCACTTTACTTTACGCTATTTACTTTCAGTCTTTACTTTTATGCACTTTACTTTATGCACTTTATTTTCAGTCTTTACATTTCCGTACGCTTACTACAGACTTGTTCAACATCAATGCAACATAACTTTGGCACGCATTGCGCTTGAAATATAGCGTGCGCCCAGTGCCAAAAGTATGTTGCTTGGTTGATATTGAACTCGACTGTTCCAGCAATTTACTTTTCAGTATTTACTTTCAGTCCTGTATTTACTTTCTTTACTTTTCAGTATTACTTTCAGTACTAAAACCACAACCAACCCCAATCACACTTACATTTATGTACAAATCCCTTAAAGAACAACTATCCACTAATTCCCTTGGGTTCGACCCCTACTTACCGCTTGCTAATCCAATAGTAAGTCACGAGTAGCGGACTTATAAATTAACTTTTGCGTTGCACACGACGACTGTGCTCCATCACCCATCCCTATGGTATAGCAGTTATTTGCACCCCTTCTTCCTTTCATCACAATACCACCATTTTTGTCTAAGACGAGGCATGACTCGCAAGAGAAGGACACATATTGTCCATCGTTACACAATTGACTGATGCTAATAAGATTTATTGTCAGACCTTCAACAAGGAGGGTGTCCTTGAGTGCAGGGAGATCCGGAACCTTCAATGTCCCACAGCCGATCACCTGACCCTTTCGACCATCCCCGAAGGTGACAAACCACATCTTCTCAATAGGTCTAATGTGAGTAAGGTATTTGGACTTACCTGTCATGTGGGTGGAATATCCGCTGTCGAAGTACCAACCGTCTTGAACTGTGTAACTTGAGGAGCAACATGCCACCATGCATACCGTCTGGTTTTCTTTGGTACCCAAACCTGTTTCTGTCGAGATTTGGTCTGTTGTCTGTATGCCCGACGTTCAGCAAGAAACATGCGACACTTCAGTTTGATGTGTCCCATCTGGTGGCAGTACCCGGAAGTGCGCAAATCCATTCTTTGCATTATGGGAGTGTGATCAAGACTTTGGACGGGTGTTCCACGGGTCTTTTTGTGATCAGCTAGGTTCTTTCCTTTGGACTATTTCACCTTCTGTTCAGGCAGCTGATCCATCACTTGTTTCGCTTTAACAGCGGTAGTGCCTTTTGAGGTGCCTTCTTTCGTAAACCCCAAGCCTCGATGTCCAGACTCCATCCTTTGAGACCTGAGAATATCATTTAAGTCTTTAGTGCCAGAGTTTAGCATCCTTACCGATTGTTTGAGGTGGTTGAGTTCCTTCTTGGTGGTTGAATGATCCATTCTTTCAGATTCTAGCTGAAGTTCCAGTTGTTCTACCCTCCTTAGTTGGAACACCTCCTTGCGCTTCAAATCTGTGATGATTTTCCTTAGACCCTCCATGCCTACAGGATGAGTTTCACGGTCCTTCAAGCAGGGGCCCAATGAAACCATGTACGACTACCTGGAAAAATTCAACCGCCTGGAGAGAAGCTGCTGCACCCTCGGACTGCCTGAGAAACTCATCATCGAGTACCTCATTGATGGATTGAGACCCTTAGACAAAATGCTCCTGGATGCCTCAGCTGGAGGATCCATGATGAATCTATCACTGAGCGGCATAAGGCGACTCATCACCGACGTTGCTGAAAATGCCCGATTTAGAGAGGAGACAACTCGGCAGGAAGAATTTTCCCGAACGAAGAATGTGGCAAAGGCTGAAACACCGATGAACTCTATGCCAGAGGAGATGAAACAAATGAAGGAGATGATGGTTCAGATCCTACGAAGGCATCCAGTTCAAGTGAAGCCTTGCAAGTTTTGTAGTTCTACGGACCACAAGACTGACGCATGCCCAACATTAATAGTAGAAGAACCGGCAGAAGTGAATGCAGTGGTAGGATACCAAGGATACAACAACAACAACAGCAACGACAGAGCCGGACCAAACCGGCAGTATAATCAAGTAACCAACCCAACTTGGCGGAACGATAACCACCCTCCGAGGGAGACACAACAAGCCGCACCTCAATTAGCTCAGTCATTCTATCAACCTCCCCACCGGCAGTACAACCAGAACGCTCCATCAGCAGGCCAATATTAGCAAAAAGGACCAAACCAGTACCCGATGGGTCAGTATCAGCAGAAGGGACCGAATCAGTACCAAGCCGGCCCGAGCAATCCGTAAGGACCGAACAAATCCCTTGATGATGTGGTGAAGGAACTCATGGGCTCGATGCATCGATTCCAAGTAGAGACAAAGGGAGATATCTCGGACTTGAAGAAGCAAATGTCCAAGCTAGCCACTGACAGAACCGCTCGTCGTCAAAGCGATTGTGCAAATAAATTTATAGTCCGCTACTCGCAACTATACTACTGGGTAGTACTTGGTAAGTAGGGGTCGAACCCAAGGGAACCAGGGGAATAATTGTTCTTCGAGGGGATTACGCAGCGTGGGAGCGTGTTTAAGGTCGGTTGGTTGGTTTTAAAGCTACCAGCTATTTTGATTGATTGATTGGTTGGTTGGTTGATTTTAATACTGGAAAGTAAATTACAGTTTATAATTAAAGAGAAATGTTTGGTTTCAGGGGACTTGTATTATATCCTGTTTATCATTGACCTTTAGTGACTCTCCTAAGTATTCAAACGGTGTATCAAGGCCATTCCAAGCACTCGATTTGCGTACACTGTCTAGCCTATTCCAAGGACGTAGAACACTTATTCTATTTAGACTAATACTCCATTCCCGGTTATATTAGCCTATGTGCATCCATATGATCAATCATTCCCGATCAACCAAATGGTGTTTAAGATGAGTCAAACTTCTAAGATAAGCTTTGCCATTCCAAGCATCCACTTATCCGTACAAGTTTACGAACCCCGCTGTAGAGTTTTGCCATTCCAAGCATCCACTCTACCTTGCACGTTCTGACTTAATATATGGCACATAGAATAAGTTTTGAATACTTAGACTAGACACTAAGTTAATAGTCTTAAAACATTTTATAATACAAGTGCGCCCCTTAGACCGAACTACAAGTTTAGCTACTATTCATCGCGCTAAACATTATAACTAAGGAAATAAAGACAACAGTTAAATAAATAAATACTAAGAATTACTTACAACCGTTGAAGCGCCAACGGAGCTATCCTTTATTTCCAAAGCCAAGATTACAACGTTACAAATGTTACAACTTCTAGAGAGAGAAGTGAAATGAGATTGAGGTGTGTTTGAAATGAGGAGGAGGAGGCTTGTATTTATAGCCAAAATGGGAGGAGATGGGTGGTGGAGATGGGTGGCAAGTGTTGCATTTTGATTGGAGGAGAAATCAAGGGAGGAGATGGCCACATGTGGAGGAAGGGGAGGAGGCCGGCGGCTTTTGGTGGAGGAGGTGGCGCCGCCGGTTGCCGGTCACCCAAGGGGGAGGAGCTCCTCCCTTGCCCACCTCCTTGAATGGTGGCCGGTCATCTTGCCCAAATGTGAGTTTTGTACAGTTTTGTGCAGTCTTTTCACAAAAACTGTCAATGTGTTGGTTCCTCGGCCTGTCTTGACTCCACTCCTGATTCTTCTGATTAATTTGTTATGGTCAATTCAACGTCAGGATCCTTGATATTTCTTCAGTTGGCATATGATCTTGACCTTGGATTGACTCTTGTTATCTTTTCAGCATAAAATCCTCTCCTTAGCGTGTTTTCACTTCAGTCTCTAAAATGCCCTGTGGAAATATATCGGGACTAACATATAGAAGTTAGATAGACAAACAGTCTAAATAAGGGGGTTATACTGTGTTTCTGATTCGTATAACTTTGGTCCATCAGCCACCTCAATGTCCGCGCTCACTAATGAACCTGGCAGACTTCCTTCACAAACCATCCAAAACCCAAAGGCGAATATTAGCATGATAAGGAGGTCAAACATGAAGGCAGCACTGGAAGAAGCAGCACGATCCACAACTTACAAACCTATGAACAAACACTTCACCCGTAGGCACCGTCCTGACTGGAATCAAGAGGAAGACCAACCCAATGATGGCAGAACGTGGGTCACGCATGCTGACAATGGACGCTGTGCGTTCACCGTTAGCATGACACCACCACCAATCACACACTTAAACGTACCAGCGTCTGGCTGGGATGACAATGACAATTTAGACTCTGATGGTCCCAGATGGGATTCCCCAACTAACATCTATGCGTCGGAGCAAAACATTTACCTAGAAAATCAGGAGCTAAATGGACCCGATCCAGAAAATCTTGAATCAGAGGAAGATGCCGAATCAACTGATTACAAAGGCAGCAATGAGCAGGCATACCCCGAAGATTTTTTATACTCCATACAGATGGTCGCCTCCAAGGGCCATGCGACCCAAAAGAACGAGGAAAAAACAAAATCAGAGCCAAAGAAAGGGCAGAATGGCCCGATAATGGAAAGATCCCTCACTACGGATCATGAGTCACAACCGGAAAAGGATAAGGACCCGGGGGCCTTCACGGTCACATGTGGTATTGGTGAAGCCCAAATTCATTAGTGCTTAATCGATCTTGGGGCCGCCGTCAATGTCCTGCCTTATCCTCTATATTGCTCATTAGGGCTTGGTCCATTGAAGCCACCAAGGATATCCCTCGAGTTAGGGGACAAGTCGTGTGTCCAGTCGGTTGGAGTGTTTGAAGATCTAATACTCCGTGTGGGAGAGCTCGTCGTTGCTGCGGACTTTTATGTAATACAAACGGGAGATACCAGAAAAGATGACCCTCCAAGACTTATATTGGGACGACCATTCCTCTACTCTACCAAGGCAAGGATCGACATGAGCAAGGGCTAGTTATCACTCGCATTTGGCGGCAGAATTTCAGATTTCTACATCGATGATAATGATGGCCGTCCAGGTACAAGGAAACCGCCAAACATTGTGCATACCTCGAATCTCAGAACTCTGGTTTCTGACGTACCAAGAGAGACCGTAAGAATAGCTAGGCCAGCAGCTATGGTCAAAAGATCTTCACCAACTTGGGAGGATATGAAGGAAAAACCACCGGAACAATGGAGTCCTGACCCGAGCTCATCATCCCACAAGAACTCGGGGAAAGTCAAGGCAAGAATAAAGGTAGGCGCTGCGCAGAAATACGACCTGAACCGCCCACGGGATCCAAACTTGTGATCCCCAATCGTCGAGCCAACGACGTTAAACAAAGGCACTGGTCAAGAGGTAACCCGGCATTTTTTCTTTTCAGTCATTTAATTTCTGTCATTTAGGTTTTACCTTGTCAGTCGCTCTCACCCATTTTGTGTATAGAAGGAATGACTACTTGTATAGGAATCAGCTTTGGGGAGCGCCGAGAGTTCAAGGCCCCAGCCGAACTCCCTCGATTATTCCGCTCCGAGCCATGTCATTTGCTCGCATGTCCTCGACATGCAACGACACCGTAAAGGGAGTTCAGTTCTTCCCTTTTCCTTAATGTCATTTCCTTCTCTTGTAAATATTTGCTTGCAATCGGCTTTTGAACTAAGTCATGCCGAGAGGCACGCCTTCGTTCAAAAGTGTGGGGTGAGAACTACCTTTGCACATAATTAGTTTAACATGCTTTCCTTTTCCTTTTCCCTTAATATTATCTTTTTGAAAATATGAAATTGAGAATGTGAAAAAGATAGATCTAAATTCAAGCATTTACCTTGTGAAATCTCAACTGTATAAAAACTTGAGGATGTAACTTCTTAATTGTCCCTTTGTGCTGAGATATACAAAGGATGTGGAGTTGATATAAAATGCCCTAGAGAGGCTTGGCAAGCACTCAAAGGATCAAATTTCACTATATGGTTTACGAAGTCAGTGGAGGCTGCACTTCAAATTTCATTGGAAATTAGAGTCATCTCCGCCGTGCAGCGTTTATGCAAGAGGCGGGACGGGAATCAAACCGTCCTAACTCTAGTCCTAGTAGCCGAGCAAATAGATGAGCGACCCTCATCTTGACCCGCGCGAAACGGCGAGGATGAGAAAGAGCTGGGAGGTATTTCCATATGCTCTCGGGCGATGATTGGACCTCCCAAAAGGTTGAGAAAATGGACAAGCAAATTACAAAGAAGCAAAGCTCGAAGAAGAAAATCAAAAGCCAAAGGCCAAATTCTGTGAAGGTTTTAACCGAAACAAAAGTGAAGAAACTCAAATTCAAAATCGAAGGCCAAAGACCAAATCACTTCAAAAGCTATCCCTCATCAAAGGAAGTCAAAGTGCTCAACTCATTGAAACACGAACCAAGTCATGTGCTAGAGAAAGCTACAAGTTAACCATATAGTGTGAATCGGTCACGAGAATACAGTCCAGGAGCCTGAAAAGGGCTATCTCCCGAATCATCCGAAATAATTTGCATCTCGGCTCGAAGGTACAAGTATCAAGTTTCTTATAAGTATTTACACGGTTTAGTTTGGTAACAAGTAAGTATTGCATGGATAGGATAAATCTAGTTCCACATTCTCACTTTTCTATTTAGAGCTTATTACTTGGATTTTGTGTTTCTCCCTCAAATAGCATTGTTCGGGATGAACAAGTATAAGTGTGGGGTAATCTGATGGACCATATTTATATGATTCATTAAGATAGTTAAACCCACCAAATTAGACACTTTGTCTTAACAACGTTTACTTGTTAGTTCCATTTTTGTTGTACAGGCTATTTTGAGGTTTATAGAAGAAACGAGCTAAAAAGGGGGTTCTTAAACCAAAAATGGATTACAAGTCAAGAGAGCCCAGTCGGGGACCGAGAAAAATCAACCAGGGACCGAGGACCCCAGTCGAGGACCGAGGAAGCTCAGCCGGGTACCCAGGCCCAGTACCGAGAACTTCAGGTCCCTGCCAAGAGGTGCCAGGCCCAAGTACCAGGAGTGTCGGGAACCAAGTCCCGAGAACCAAATCCCGAGAACCAAGTCCCGAGAACCAAGTCCCGAGTGCCGAGTTCCGAGTGCCGAGAAGACCAGGTCCCCGCCGAGCACCCGTGCCGAGAGAGCCGAGCACCCCTGTCGAGAGAGCCGAGCACCCGTGCCGAGAGAGCCGAGCACCCGTGCCGAGAGAGCCGAGCGCCCGTGCCGAGACCCACATCCGAGAGCACCGAGACCCACATCCGAGAGCGCCGAGACCCACATCCGAGAGCCGAGTCCGAGAAAACCAGGGCCGCGCCGAGACCAGCGCCCGGGCCTAGTCGACCAAGGGCCTGAGGAAAACTTCAACCCCGGGCCATGACCATGCTCCGGGCAGAATCTGGCCAAACATCCTTCATGGATCAGTCTTAGAATCTTCTCAACATTCCAAATCCATGGTCCAACACCCAATCACCTCCGGCCAAAAATCCGGCAGCTCCGGCCATATTCTGGCCAAGCTCCGGCCATGGTCCAATCAACTTCCGGCGATGCTCCGATCAAGCCAAATCCAACCACCACCTTTCTCCGGTCATTCTAGCCCAACTCCGGTCAAAAATCCGGCGAAGTCCAACCAAACTACTTATTTCCCGGTTAGGGCATACTATTCACATCGGTTGATCTTTTGGTTTGAAACCAAACCTCAAACAAGTTCAAGAGACTTGCCCAAAGCTCAACAAAGCTCATGTAGTTGCCCTTTGGCACATCTCAAGCTCAGCCGCCCATGTGCACTCCATGTGCCACCCTTTGGCTCATCCAAACTCCAACCGAAGAGCAACCAAGGCCAACCGGAGTTGTGGGAGGACTAGAGGCGGTTGGGAGGACAAATATCCTCTCCTCCACCGCCTCTTTGGCCTATAAATAGAAGGGCTTGGCCCTTGACAACTCACCTCATATTATCCTTTGTTACTTAGATAGAGAAGCTCTCTAAAATCCTTCACTCACAAATCCTTGTAAACACTTGTATTTTGATATCAAAAGCTCTACCTTCTCTCTTGATCTTGAATACTCTTGTTGGTTCTTTAGTATTCTTTAGTGTTCTTGAGTTTACTCTTGTTTGTTCTTGAGTATTCTTGTTGTTCTTGAATTTTACTTTCCAAAACCTTTACTTTTATTGTCTTTGCTTTCAAAACCATTTACTTTTCTAGCACTAGCTATGGTATCCACTTCTATGGATATTCATAGCTAAACCCTTCATTCGGTTGAAGGGGTGTGCTTGTATCATGCAAACATTTTAGACCCTTTTCTTAACGCTTCTATTATGTTCAAACTTGTTCTATGTGCCATATATTAGGTTAGAACATACATGGTTGAGTGGAGGCTCGAAAGAGCAAAGCTCTTCCATGGGGTTCGTGAGCATACATGGTTAAGTGGAGGCTCGAAAGAGCAAAGCTTTTCCATGGAGTTCAACCTCTTTAAAACACCACTTGGTTAATCGGAAATGATTGATCAAGTGGATGCACATAAGCTAAGATACTTCGAAAGGAGGAATTAGCCTATCTATAACAAGTGTTCTATGTCTTGAAAAGGACTAGACGGTGTGGCAAGTCGAGTGCTAGAAATGGCCTTGATACATCTTTGAACACTTAGAACGATCATTAGAGGTCGATGATGAACGAACTATGATACAAGGCCCCTAAAATCGAATCCTTCCATTAATTAAAACACCACTCGTCACTTTACTTTCAGTCCTATTATCAACTGCTTACTTTCAGTACCATTTACTTTCAGTACCTTTACATTCCGCAACTAACTTTACTTTCAGTACCTAACATTTACTTTCAGTACTTTACTTTCCGCAACTAACTTTACTTTTACGCACTTTATTTTCAGCACTTTACATTTCAGCACTTTACTTTACGCAATTTACTTTCAGTCTTTACTTTTACGCACTTTACTTTACGCACTTTATTTTCAGTCTTTACATTTCCGTACGCTTACTACGGACTTGTTCAACATCAATCCAACATAACTTTGGCACGCATTGCGCTTGAAATATAGCGTGCGGCCAGTGCCAAAAGTATGTTGCTTGGTTGATATTGAACTCGACTGTTCCAGCAATTTACTTTTCAGTATTTACTTTCAGTCCTGTATTTACTTTCTTTACTTTTCAGTATTACTTTCAGTACTAAAACCACAACCAACCCCAATCACACTTACATTTCTGTACAAATCCCTTAAAGAACAACTATCCACTAATTCCCTTGGGTTCTGTACTTACCGCTTGCTAATCCAATAGTAAGTCACGAGTAGCGGACTTATAAATTAACGTTTGCGTTGCACATGACGACTGTGCTCCGTCACCCATCCCTATGGTATAGCTGTTATTTGCACCCCTTCTTCCTTTCATCACAATACCACCATTCTTGTCTAAGACGAGGCATGAGTCGCGAGAGAAGGACACATATTGTCCATCGTTACACAATTGACTGATGCTAATAAGATTCATTGTCAGACCTTCAACAAGGAGGGTGTCCTTGAGTGCAGGGAGATCCGGAACCTTCAATGTCCCACAGCCGATCACCTGACCCTTTCGACCATCCCCGAAGGTGACAAACCACATCTTCTCAACAGGTCTAATATGAGTAAGGTATTTGGACTTACCTGTCATGTGGGCGGAATATCCGCTGTCAAAGTACCAACCGTCTTGAACTGTGTAACTTGAGGAGCAACATGCCACCATGCATACCGTCAGGTTTTCCTTTGGTACCCAGACCTATTTCTGTCGAGGTTTGGTCTGTTGTTGGTATGCCCGACGTTTAGCAAGAAACATGCGACACTTCAGTTTGATGTGTCCCATCTGGTGGCAGTACCAGCAAGTGCGCAAATCCATTCTTTGCATTATGGGAGTGTGATCAAGACTTTGGACGGGTGTTCCATGGGTCTTTTTGTGATCAGCTAGGTTCTTTCCTTTGGACTATTTCACCTTCTGTTCAGGCAGCTGATCCATCACTTGTTTCGCTTTAACAGCGGTAGTGCCTTTTGAGGTGCCTTCTTCCGTTAACCCCAAGCCTCGATGTCCAGACTCTATCCTTTGAGACCTGAGAATATCATTTAAGTCTTTAGTGCCAGAGTTTAGCATCCTTACCGTTTGTTTGAGGTGGTTGAGTTCCTTCTTGGTGGTTGAATGATCCATTCTTTCATATTCTAGCTGAAGTTCCAGCTGTTCTACCCTCCTTAGTTGGAACACCTCCTTGCGCTTCAAATCTGTGATGATTTTCCTTAGACCCGCCATGCCTACAGGATGAGTTTCACGGTCCTTCTCCATGTCGATTTTTAGCGAAGAGACAGTACTTAGGAGCTCTATTTTCTAAGCAAGCAGACACAATCTTTCCTGTTTCATCTCAGCCAGTTGAGTATTTAGTGAGTCTACCGTGCTTTCGAGCTCTACCTTCTGAGTAAGTAGTATCTCGACCTCCTGCCAGACCTTGTCATTTTCTATAGTGATGCTTGCAACTGTGTCATTCAACTTTTTGTTGACCTTGATCAGTAGCAACCACTTCTCATACAGATCTTTATATGTCTGAGCCAGAGACTCCTGCGTGAGTTCTTCATCGTCACTGTCTGAGAGGTCTTCAACCGGAGTTCCAACTGAGATGGTACTCCTTCACTAGTATTGCTGCATTCTCCTAGAGTTGTGACGAACGCCACAAAGTTGGTGGTTTCACCTCCTCCTTTTTCTTCGTCTAACTCACTATCGCTGAAGCTAGCAACCATTGCCTTCTTCTTCATGAGAGTATTTGCACATTGTGATTGGATGTGACCGAAACCCTTGCATTCATAGCACTAAACCTCTTCCTTTCCTTTGTCAGATGAGTCTTGCCTCATTTCACTGGACCTTGACTTGCCGGTTCTCCAGTTTCGGGAACTAGTTGATGAAGGCTGACCTTGTTCTGGACCACGTCTGTTGATTTTCCACACCATTCTGCCAAAGTTCTGAGCCATCATAGCCAGTTGCTCAGTGGTGCAGCCAGCTTCCAGTTTGTCTTCTGACATGTCTGCTTTTAGGACGATTCCCCTCACATCTCCAGGTTGGAAATTATGATTAATCTTGTAAGTTCTGAGAGAACCCATCAGCTCTTCCAGTTTCAGTTTAGAGATGTCGTGCATTTCCTCAATGGCAGTGACTTTCATGGCAAATCTCGGAGGGAGTGACCTTAAGACTTTACTGGCCATCCTTTCTTCCTCAATAGGTTTCCCTAGTGCAGCAGCCTCGTTGGACAGTTTCAGAACTCTAGTGTTACATTCAGAGATAGTTTCACTTTCTTTCATCTTCATCTCTTCAAACTTGGTTGTGACAATCTGCATTCGGGAGTTGCGAACTTTGTCCGTGCCTTCATATGCCGTTTGGAGGATATCCCAAGCCTCCTTCGCCACTTCACAGTTGATGATTAGCTTCATAACATTTTCATCTACTCCAGAAAAGATTGCATTCATCGCTTTTGAGTTTCCCATGGATGCTTTGTCATCCTCTTCAGTCCACAAGGCTTCTGGTTTCGGAACAGGTTCTCCAGTGAGATTGTTCATCATAGGTTCAGTCCCACCTTTTAGGACTGACTTCCAAGCTTTTGCGTCTAGGGATTTGAGAAAGGATTTCATCATGGGTTTCCAGGTGGCATAGTTTTATCCTTCAAGCAACGGAGGTCTGGTGATACTTTGTCCTTCCTTCAGAGTCATCTTGAACAGTTCAGGATCCCACTCAGTGTGTCGAGTGCCAGCTCTGATACCAATTGAAATTCTACACCCTGTTCAAGCTTGTGTTCAAGGTACAGTTGAGACAGACCTTGAACTCCTTTCACAACAGTTCAGTAGACAGAACAAATAACAGGAGCACACACAGAATGATAACCCAGTTCGGCCTCGCCTACTCTGGGGGGTTTCCCACACCCTAGAAGGGACACAAATCTTTATTACGAGTTTAGAGCTTACACGTGGACTTACGCTTACACCTTATAATTGCCTAGCCTCTAACACTCTGTCTTTCAGATTTGCAACCGAGATTCACAGCAGTTCACCTCGATCCCCTTCGTCCGAACCTTCAGTTTGACCGTGCTCGACCTTCTCTTGAAGCTCAGTAGCTTTCTCTCAAAAGCGTGTTCACCTTTGTTATGTGCAGCAGTTGGATCGCTTCCAGGCAGACTGAGTAGCATGTTGATAAGACTGCTCTTGCACCGATGAATTTCCAGTGAGGAAAAACAACCGGCCGTCACTTTCTTCTTCTCCAATTGGTAGGGTATACTCGTGTAAATTTGATATTGAAAGCGATGCAGATTATGGATGCCCTAGCATTGTATTTATATGCCAGGACGATCTCCAAATCTACCCCAGATAATCCCATCAAATATTTAGGAAATATTCCTAAATATTTGATGTATATCTTTTTCAAATCAATGGGAAGAATATACAAAGACTTCTTTCCCAAGTCAGCCACGCCGCCATCAGATCTTGTCATGTAGATATTTATTCAAATATCTGATGTTTGAATTCTTTGCTGGCCGACATCAGATCGAAACGACATTCGATCTTTTTGAACCTTCCGAAAACCATCTTGGCGTCTGCTCCACGCTGTACTGTAGTTCCAGAATGTGTTCGAACTCCCCCTGAACTCCTGCTCGAACTGTCTTACTACGTTTTGCCAAATACATGCCACTTAAGGGAACATCAAAAAGAGTTCTGGAGGATTTGATCGAGGGTGGCGGTACAGGAGACATGGCCAGTAATGCATCAGATGGAGCCACGAGTCACCTCCCAGCAACTCTTCACAATGCGTGCTGTGATTTTATTTTTACTTTGGGCACAAGTTTGCAATGTTTGCTGGGTACTTGAACTTTTGTCAATAATGTTCATTTATCCATTTGTGTAACTTGGATGTTGTAAGGGTAAACATTTAATTTGTACCCTTTTTGATGCTATAAATTTTTGTTTTTTAAACATTTTGCAAACTGGTCATATTTTATGTCATTTTATGCCACAGAACACCTGTTATCAGCACAAATATATGTATATTTATGCGACATGATTTTGTTTGAAACACGCATAAATAAGTCATTTTAGGCGACAACATATGTCGCATATAACCGTCGCCTATGTAAGTTTACGTGACACATATGCCTATATATCCTAAGATATGTATGCTATAAAACTGCTTACGTGACAATAAAAATAGTTTAGAAGACGTGTGTGTCATATGCCTAATGCGATGCCAAATGATCATACGACACAAGTATATGTCAGCTGTAAAACCATTTTTGCGACGCGAAAACATTAAACACGACGTGTGTTCTATAATATTTATGCGACAAACAAATATGACGTCGCATTATGTGCGTCCACTTGCACGACATACGTAAATTCTCGCATCACTTAAACCCTCATGTCACAAAGATTAAGCGATGTATCTTAAGCGACGTTTACACTGTCACATTAGCCCTAAGCGACATTTTTGAACTTTAAGCGATGATTTTTTGAACTTGGCGTAAGAGCCAAAATGGCGAAGTGCTAGTTCCACCATGAGTTGCAACTTTATTGTCTACTTATGCTTATGGTGATGAAAGTGAAATGCCTAAGAGTGTTGATTGTTGGGAAATATCAAATGTTGATGAAGGAAAGGAATCGCAAAGCGACAAAGGTAACGAGCCTTGTTTGGTAGAATTAAAAACTCTACCAAGAAGCCTAAGATATGAGTTCTTGGGTTCCAGTTCTACTTTGCCCATTATTGTGAATGCTTCATTGAATGAGATCGAGACTTCAAAATTATTGCATGTGCTTAGAATGTATAAAAGCGTCATTGGCTATTCAATTAATGATTTGAAAGGGATTTTTCCTTGTTTATGCATACATAGAATTCATTTGGAAGATGATAGTGTACCTTATGGGGAGCATGCTAGGAGACTTAATCCTAATTTTGGTGAAGTTGTTAAAAAGGAAATTCTCAAAATGTTAGATGCGGGAATCATTTCCCATTGCGTAGCGGATTCGGAATGGGTGAGTCACATTCATGTTGTACCTAAAAATGGAAGAATCACTGTTGTCAAAAATGAAAAAGATGAGTTGATCCCCACGTGAACCGTCACCGGTTGGCGAATGTGCGTTGATTTTGGAAAACTCAACAATGCTACTAATAAAGATCATTTTCCACTTCTAGTTCACTGATCAAATGCTAGAAAGGTTAGCCAAAAATGAGTATTTTTGTTATCTTGATGGGTATAGCGGATTTTTCCATATTCCTATACATCCACAAGATCAAAATAAGACGACATTTACATGTCCTTATGGAACATTCGCCTACCGGCGAATGCCCTTCAGACTTTGTAATGCACCGGGCACATTTCAAAGATGTGTGATGGCTATACTTTTTGAATTCATAGAGAACATAATGGAAGTTTTCATGGATGATTTTTTGGTTTATGGTTCTTCATTTGATGATTGCTTGGATAATTTGATAGAAGTACTAGATAGGTGTATTTAGACAAACCTTGTGCTAAATAGGGAATATGTCATTTCATGGTGCTTGAAGGTATTGTTCTTGGACATTTGGTTACTAAGAGAGGAATTTAGGTTGACAAAGCAAAGGTAAAGGTCATTGAGAAATTGCCTCCCCCAAGAGATGTCAAAGGGATAAGGTGCTTTCTAGGCCACGCCGGTTTTTATAGAACGTTTATCAAGGACTTTTGAAAAATTGCAAGACCTTTGAAAAATCTATTGCGCAATGATTCCAAATTCTTATTTGATAAAGAGTGCTTATTAGCCTTTGAGAAATTGAAGAAGTCATTGGTTTCGGCACCAATTATTCAACCTCCAAAGTCCAAACTACGACTTGCCATTTTAGCTCATGTGTGACGCTAGTGACCATGCTATTGGGGCGGTCTTTGAACAAAGAGTGGACAAGAAACTTCATGCAATTTACTACACTAGCAAGGTTAAGTGAAGCCCAATTTAACTACTCTACAACCAAGAAACAACTCCTTGTTATTGGGTATGCCTTTGACAAGTTTCGTCAATACCTAGTGGGCTCAAAGACCATTATTTTAACCAACCATGCGGTTGTTAAGTATCTCTTGTCAAAGAAAGATTCCAAGCCAAGACTCATAAGGTGGGTTCTCCTTCTTCAAGAATTTGATATAGAGATTAAGGACATAAAAGGAATGGAAAACCTCGTAGCCGATATGAGGGAAATGAAGAGCTTGATGAAGACACTACCCTTGTTGATGACACTTTCATAGGAGAGCAACTTATGAGTGTAGAAGCGGAGTCCCTCCCTTTGTACGCGGATATGGTGAATTTTGTGGTGTGTGGGATCGTACCACAAGATCTAAATGCTCATCAAAAGAGGAAGTTCGTATCTGAGGCAAACAGATATTATTGGGACAAACCCTTCTTGTATAAGCTTTGCGTGGATGCCACATATAGAACATGTGTAGCGGAAGATGATATAAGGAGTATTCTACACCGTTGTCACGCCACACAATATGGAGGGATGGAAGTGGATCAAAGACGTCGTCCAAAGTTTTGCAAAGTAGTTTTTTATTGGCCCATACTCTTACGGGATGCCTATGAATTTGTTAAGTCTTGCGATCAATGCCGTAGGACAACGGGAAGTGTTTCAAAGAGGAACGAAATGTCCCAACAAAGCATCCTACCGGTTTAAATATTTGATGTTTAGAGTATAGACTATATGGGCGCTTTCCCATCCTCATATGGGAATCAATACATCTTAGTCGCGGTCGATTACGTCTCCAAATGGACAGAGGCCAATGCATCTCCTACTTCTGACGCCAAGGTTTTCATGAAACTCTTCAAGAAGATTATTTTCCCTTGATTTGGAGTTCCAAGAACCATCATTAGTGATGGAGGTTCTCATTTTAAGGAAAAACAATATTGAGTTAGCCACAAGATGGCGACGCCGTACCACCGTCAAACTAGTGGTCAAGTGGAAATATCCAATCGGGAGTTCTTGAAAAGATCTGTCATCGAAGCTAGACGATGCGTGTGGGCTTATCGTAGCGCATATAAGACTCCTGTTGGTATGTCCCCATATCGACTCATCTACAGGAAAGCATGTCATTTGCCGGTCGAGTTGGAATATAAGGCCATGTGGCAATTCATTATTTGAATATGGACCTACAAGTGGCGGGAGAAAATAGAATCCTTCAACTCAAGGAGCTAGAATAAATAAGGAATGACGCCTATGAGAGTGCAAAAATTTATAAAGAAAAGACCAAGAAATGGCATGACAAAAAGATTATCCATCGTGAATTCAAAAGAGGAGATAAAGTCTTGATTTTCAACTCTAGACTCAAGTTCTTTCCGAGAAAACTATGGAGCCGATGGAGTGGACCCTTTATTGTCCACGAGCCTCATGAAGGTGGCCATGTTGAGTTGAACAACGATGATTTTTTAAGGCAAATGGGAAAAGGCTCAAACATTATTTTGGAAAAACTCGGGATGAGTGTGGTTTAACTTATTCGTTGACCGACCCATGAAAAGATAACAATACCGTTTGAGGAGGGATCTTAGCACAAGACTTCTCAAGTGTGTTTCTCGCCCAAAAAGACTCGGCTCGGTCTTTGCCAAGACATTAAACTAGGCCCTTTTGGTAGGTAACTGACAGAACCGCTCGTCGTCAAAGCGATTGTGCAAATAAATTTATAATAGTCCGCTACTCGCAACTATACTACTGGGTAGTACTTGGTAAGTAGGGGTCGAACCCAAGGGAACTAGGGGAATAATTGTTCTTCGGGGGGATTACGCAGTGTGGGAGCGTGTTTAAGGTCGGTTGGTTGGTTTTAAAGCTACCAGCTATTTTGATTGATTGATTGGTTGGTTGGTTGATTTTAATACTGGAAAGTAAATTACAGTTTATAATTAAAGAGAAATGTTTGGTTTCAGGGGACTTGTATTATATCCTGTTTATCATTGACCATTAGTGAATCATCTAAGTATTCAAACGGTGAATCGAGGCTAGTTACAGCTTAAGACTTGCAACACCGGTTTAAAGCAACTCCTGTTCTATTTCAGTCTAGCACCAATACCCTAAGGTATGCTAGCCTGGGTTCATCCACCTGATCTCACAGTTACGCTCGACCAGATGGGGTTTAGGATGAGTCGAACTCCTCAGATAGCTTTGCTTGTTACAGCTTCCACTACCTGAGTATGATCACGAATTCCCACAGAAGAGCTTTGCTTGTTACAGCATCCACTCAACCTTGGAAACTCTGACTATATATGGCACATAGAACAAGTTTTGAATACTAAGACTAGACACTAAGTTAATAGTCTTAAAACATTTTATAATACAAGTGCGCCCCTTAGACCGAACTACAAGTTTAGCTACTATTCATCCCGCTAAACATTATACTAAGGAATTAAAGACAACGGTTAAATAAATACTAAAAATAATACTTACAACCGTTGAAGCGCCAAGGGAGCTTTCCTTTATTTCCAAAGCAAACTTACAACATTACAAGTATTACAACTTCTAGAGAGAGAAGTGAAATTGGATTTTGGTGTGTTTGAAATGAGGAGGAGGAGGCCTCCTTTTATAGCCAAAAGGGGAGGAGATGGGTGGTGGAGATGGTGGACATGTGCATTTGATCCAAGGGAGGAGAAGGGAGGAGGAGGAGGAGGTGACATGTGGCGGAATAGTGAAGCCGCCGGTCACCACCACCCAAAGCCGCCGGTAGGCGGTGGTGGAAGGGGAGGAGCTCTTCCCTTGGCCACCAATTCATCAAGTGGCCGGTCATCCTTGCCCAATGTGTGAGATTTGTACAGTTTTGTGCAGTCTTTTCACAAAACTGTCAATGTGTTTCTTCTCCGGGCTGTCTTGACTCCACTCCTGATTCTTCTAATTAATTTGTTATGGTCAATTCAACGTCAGGATCCTTGATATTTCTTCAGTCGGCATATGATCTTGACCTTGGATTGACTCTTGTTATCTTTTCAGCATAAAATCCTCTCCTTAACGTGTTTTCACTTCAGTCTCTAAAATGCCCTGTGGAAATATATCGGGACTAACACGTAGAAGTTAGATAGACAAACAGTCTAATTAAGGGGGTTTTACTGTGTTTCTGACTCGTATAACTTTGGTCCATCAGATTACCCCCCACTTTTAGTTGTTCATCCCGAACAATGCTATTAAAGGGCGTAAGTTCTAAGTTTGGCTTTGGAATATGAAAATTAGACTGTGGTACTCGATCTATCCTAATTCATGCATTGCTTACTTATTACCAAATTAAACTGTGTAAATAAATAGAAGAAACTTAATACTTGTACCTCCGTGCTGAGATGCAAATTATATTGGATGTCTCGGGAGATAGCCCTTTTTAGGCTCCTGGACTGCAATCTTGGGATCGTCTCTTACTATATGGTTTTCTGGTAACTTTCTCTAGCACGTGATTCGGTTCAGGTTTCAGTGGTTTGAGTACTTTGATTTTCTTTTGGCGAGGGACTGCTTTTGTAGTGAGTCGGCATTTGGCCTTTGTTTTGACTTTTTGAGTTCTTCACTTTTTGTTCGGTTAAAACCTTCACAATTTTGGGCCTTTGGCCTCTTGATTTGCTTCATTGAGATTTTCACCTTTTTGTGACTGCTAGTCCATTTTCTCGAGCCTTTTTGGGAGGTCCAATCATCGCCCGCAAGCCTATGGAAATACCTCCCCGCTCCTCTCTTTTTTGCCGTTTTCGCGCGGGTCAAGATGAGGGTCGCTCATCTATTTTCTCAGCTACTTTGACTGTCGTTTTCGCGCGGGTCAAGATGAGGGTCGCTCATCTATTTTCTCGGCTACTTTGACCGGAGATAGGACGGTCTGATTCCCGTCCTCGCCTTTTGTATTGCATGGCGGAGATGTCTTCAATTTTCACTGAAACCCAAAGTGCAGCCTCCACTGACTTCGAAAACCATATAGTTTGATCTGATCCTTCGATTGCTTTCCAAGCCTCTCTAGGGCAGTTTATGTCAACTCCACATCCCTAGTTATCTCAGCACAAAGGACAAATGGAAAGTTACATTCTAAGTTTTTAAACAGTTTGAATTTTCACAAGGTTAATGCATGAATTATGATTTATCTTTTTCACATTCTTAAGTTCATATTTTCAAAAAGGTACTTATTAAAAAAGAAAAACAGCCGCATGTTATTTATGTACATAGGTGGTTCTCACCCCCCACTTTTGAACGAAGGCGTGCCTTAGTTCAAAAGTCATGCAAGCTTAAAACTAAATACTGAATTTAAATGACAGAAATTAAAGTGCGGAAAAGTAAGATAGTGTCGGGTTACCTCCCGACCAGTGCACTTGTTTAACGTCGTTGGCTCGACGATACCTCGTTGTGGATTACTGGTTTGGGTCCCATGGGTGGCTGAGGTCAAACTTTGCCGCGGCAAAGTTGACTTCGTCATGGTAGTGTTTGACTCGTTGCCCATTTACATTGAATTTGCCTCCATTCTCCATGCTTTCCAACTCAAGCATCCCATGGTTGTATACCTTGGTTATTGTGAAGGGGCCGGTCCATCTAGATTTAAGCTTCCCGGGCATTATCTTCAGTCGTGAGGAGAAGAGTAATACTAGTTGTCCTTCCTCGAATGAGCGCCGGAGGATGAATTTGTCATGATATAATTTTGTCCGTGCCTTGTAGTCTGTTTGCTCTTCGTAGGCTTCAAGCCGCAACTCTTCAAGTTCGCATAGCTTAAGCTTCCTATCTAGTCCGGCAGCTTTTAAATCTGGATTGCATTGCTTAAGCGCCCAATATGCCTTATGCTCTATTTCTACCGGAAGATGGCATGCCTTCCCATAAACAAGCCGAAAGGGAGAGGTTCCAATTGGCATCTTGTGTGCCGTCCGGTAAGCCCAAAGGGCTTCGTCTAACCTCTGGCTCCAATCTTTCCTGCTTGGTTTCACCATTTTTTCTAAAATTCCTTTGATTTCGCGGTTGGAGATTTCTGCTTGACCATTGGATTGGGGGTGGTATGCCGTGGACGTCCGGTGGTGGACATGGTAGCGTTTTAAGGTAGCAGCCATCATGCGGTTGCAGAAATGAGTTCCTTGGTCGCTTATTATGGCCTTAGATACCCCATACCTACAAAACAGGTTAGTGCGCAAAAATTCTATGACAGTTTTTGCATCGTCGCACCTTGTGGCCTTAGCTTCTACCCATTTCGACACATAGTCTACTGCAACTAGAATATAGGTATAACCGCGTGAAACTGGAAATGGTCCCATAAAATCAAGACCCCAAACGTCGAAGACATCGTTGACGAATATGGGGACTTGAGGCATTTCATTTCTAGCTGACACATTTCCTACTCTTTGACACTTATCGCATTTTTTACACTTTTCGTTGGCATCTTTAAATATTCTTGGCCAGAAAAATCCGCTATCTAAGATTTTTCTAGCGGTTTTCCTAGGCCCGAAGTGTCCTCCACATGTAAACTCATGGCAAAAGCTAATAACAGAAGCTATTTCATTATCAGGGATGCATCTCCAAAGTATTTGATCTACTCCTATTTTCCATAAATAAGGATCATCCCATAAGTATTGTTTAGCATCGTGTTTAAGTTTCATGCATTGTGCTTTAGTAAAAGAAGGAGGAAATGTACCTCCTACAAGGTAGTTGGCGATTGGGGCGTACCATGGCACCTTGGTTGAGATGGCGTATAGGTGCTCGTCAGGGAATGACTCGGTTATGTGCCCTTCTTCTTCCTCTTTGACAATCCTGCTTAGGTGATCTGCCACAGTATTCTCGATCCCCTTTTTGTCCCTTATTTCCACATTGAATTCTTGCAGTAGTAATATCCACCGAATAAGCCTTGGTTTAGCCTCCTTCTTCTTCATTAGGTATCGGATGGCGGCATGGTCTGAATAAACTATTACTTTTGCTCCAAGTAAGTAGGGTCTGAATTTTTCCAGAGCAAATACTACTGCAAGAAGTTCCTTTTCAGTGGTGGAATAGTTCCGTTGGGCAGGATCTAGGGTTCGTGAGGCGTAATAGATCACTCCTGCTTTCTTTTCAATCTTTTGGCCGAGAACTGCCCCCACAGCGAAGTCGCTTGCGTCGCACATTATTTCGAATGGTAGTTCCCAATTTGGTGTTTGGATGATGGGTGTGCTGGTAAGGGCTTCCTTTAGATCATCAAAAGCCTTTTTGCATGTACTGGTGAATTCAAATGGAACTTCTTTTTGTAGAAGAGAGGATAGGGGCAATGCTCTTTTGGAGAAGTCTTTGATGAATCGTCGGTAGAATCCTGCATGGCCAAGGAATGATTGGATGTCTCGGACCGTGGATGGGTATGGTAGAGTCGTGATCAGGTCGATCTTTGCTTTGTCCACTTCCATGCCTTTTTGTGAGACAACATGTCCTAAGACTATTCCGTGTGTTACCATGAAGTGGCATTTTTCATAATTGAGCACTAAGTTCATGGATACACATCGATCCAAAACTGTGTTCAAATTGCTCAAGCATGCATCGAATGTGTCTCCATGGATGGTGAAGTCGTCCATGAAGACTTCGATGAATTCTCCGATCATGTCTGAAAAGATGCTGGTTACAACCCTTTGGAAAGTTCCAGGAGCATTGCAGAGGCCGAATGACATTCTTCTGAAGGCAAATGTACCGAATGGGCAGGTGAATGTTGTCTTCTCTTGGTCCTCAGGTGCTATGGGGATCTGGTTGTATCCTGAGAACCCGTCCAAGAAGCAAAAATATGGTTTTCCTGCCAATCTGTCTAGCATTTGATCAATGAATGGGAGCGGGAAGTGATCCTTTCGAGTTACCGCGTTCAGCTTTCGATAATCAATGCACATGCGCCACCCATTCTTTACCCGTGTTGTGACCATGTTTCCTTCAGCATCTTCCTCGACTGTGATTCCACTTTTCTTTGGTACTACATGAACAGGACTCACCCATTGACTATCTGATATGGGATAGATAACATCTGCATCTAGAAGCTTTTGTATTTCCTTTTGGACGGTCTCCATCATGATTGGGTTGAGCCGTCGTTGGGGCTCTCTTGATGGTTTTGCTCCATCCTCAAGTAGAATACGGTGCATGCATACAGCCGGGCTGACTCCCCTTAAGTCGGCCAGAGTCCATCCAATAGCCAACTTGTGTTGCTTCAGGACTTTTATCAAACTTTGTTCCTGGCTTGTTTCCAAGCCACTTTTGATGATTTCTGGGAGTGTGTCCTTATCCCCCAGGAAGGCGTACTTCAGATGTCCAGGAAGGGGCTTTAATTCTGTTTTGGGGGCTTGCACCACCGAGGGCAGAAAAGTATTCGATTTGAATAGTTTTACCTCGTTGACTTCAAATTCTGGTGTGAGAGGCTCTGAGATCGTTAAGTGGGCCACTGTTTCGTGCAAGTCTTCGGTTAATTTGTATGGGCTTATGGCTCCATTGAGCACGGCTTCCAAGGGATCTGTTCTAAGTTCTGGTCGAATTTCTTGGACCAGGTCGTCCAAAGTATCGAGTGCGTGTATTTCCTCGAATTCCATAGGGTGCTTCATTGCTTGGAATATGTCAAAGCTGTAGACCTCTCCTTCTACTTCCATTGAAAGCATTCCACTTCCACAATCTATCTTCATTTTTGATGTTTTGAGGAATGGACGGCCGAGAAGAATAGGTGCATGATCAGTAGGTCCGCCATTTTCCATCTTTAAAACGTAGAAGTCTGCTGGAAACACTAACTTGCCTACTTGAACCAGGACGTCTTTTATTTTGCCCTCGGGTTGTTTGCAGGACCGATCCGCTAGTTGAATAGTGAGACCGGTGGGTTTGAGTGGTCCAATCTTAAGGCATGAGTAGATAGTTGGGCAAATAAATTTATAATAGTCCGCTACTCGCAACTATACTACTGGGTAGTACTTGGTAAGTAGGGGTCGAACCCAAGGGAACTAGGGGAATAATTGTTCTTCGGGGGGATTACGCAGTGTGGGAGCGTGTTTAAGGTCAGTTGGTTGGTTTTAAAGCTACCAGCTATTTTGATTGATTGATTGGTTGGTTGATTGATTTTAATACTGGAAAGTAAATTACAGTTTATAATTAAAGAGAAATGTTCGGTTTCAGGGGACTTGTATTATATCCTGTTTATCATTGACCATTAGTGAATCATCTAAGTATTCAAACGGTGAATCGAGGCTAGTTACAGCTCAAGACTTGCAACACCGGTTTAAAGCAACTCCTGTTCTATTTCAGTCTAGCGCCAATACCCTAAGGTATGCTAGCCTGGGTGCATCCACCTGATCTCACAGTTACGCTCGACCAGATGGGGTTTAGGATGAGTCGAACTCCTCAGATAGCTTTGCTTGTTACAGCTTCCACTAACTGAGTATGATCACGAATTCCCACAGAAGAGCTTTGCTTGTTACAGCATCCACTCAACCTTGGAAACTCTGACTATATATGGCACATAGAACAAGTTTTGAATACTAAGACTAGACACTAAGTTAATAGTCTTAAAACATTTTATAATACAAGTGCGCCCCTTAGACCGAACTACAAGTTTAGCTACTATTCATCGCGCTAAACATTATACTAAGGAAGTAAAGACAACAGTTAAATAAATACTAAAAATAATACTTACAACCGTTGAAGCGCCAAGGGAGCTTTCCTTTATTTCCAAAGCAAACTTACAACATTACAAGTATTACAACTTCTAGAGAGAGAAGTGAAATTGGATTTTGGTGTGTTTGAAATGAGGAGGAGGAGGCCTCCTTTTATAGCCAAAAGGGGAGGAGATGGGTGGTGGAGATGGTGGACATGTGCATTTGATCCAAGGGAGGAGAAGGGAGGAGGAGGAGGAGGTGACATGTGGTGGAATAGTGAAGCTGCCGGTCACCACCACCCAAAGCCGCCGGTAGGCGGTGGTGGAAGGGGAGGAGCTCTTCCCTTGGCCACCACTTCATCAAGTGGCCGGTCATCCTTGCCCAATGTGTGAGATTTGTACAGTTTTGTGCAGTCTTTTCACAAAACTGTCAATGTGTTTCTTCTCCGGGCTGTCTTGACTCCACTCCTGATTCTTCTAATTAATTTGTTATGGTCAATTCAACGTCAGGATCCTTGATATTTCTTCAGTCGGCATATGATCTTAACCTTGGATTGACTCTTGTTATCTTTTCAGCATAAAATCCTCTCCTTAGCGTGTTTTCACTTCAGTCTCTAAAATGCCCTGTGGAAATATATCGGGACTAACACGTAGAAGTTAGATAGACAAACAGTCTAATTAAGGGGGTTTTACTGTGTTTCTGACTCGTATAACTTTGGTCCATCAGTAACCCGTTATGAGTGTTCATTTTCGTTCTTAAATTTCACATGCTTGTTATGACCCTTGTGGACAATGGACTTGAGCTTGAATGTTTGAATGTCTTGAGATGCATGGATGGGAATGTTGCATGAATAGTGAGGTTGTGGTCTTAATACTAAATGTCTAGGTGGTTTGGGTGCATGATTGTTGGTGTTTTGGCATTTTTAATTTTGCGGTCATAGGTGTTTAATATGAATTGTTGGGGTGGTTCGAGAATGCATGCAAATGTACGTGCATGCATGCGAAGAAATTAATTTTAGTCCCTGCCTTCCAAGCTCTAGTCACCTCTAAGGACACCCTTGAAAGGTCCAAATCCTACAATGTCACTCCTCACAAATCTCAAAAGTCATTTGCTCCCTCCTTCTCCTCCATCTCCACCCTATAAAAGCCTTACTCCACACTCCCCAAAGCAAGCTCATTGATACACTTCCTCTCTCTTCTTCCTCTTCCCATGCAAAATGAGTGACGAACCTTTGGTTAACGAACCCTCTAGAAGAGGAAGAAAAAGAGGGTAACCAACCCTCACCTGTAACACCCTTGCCTTGCCTAGTGCGCTGCCCTTCGCGGGCCCAATGCCCTATCCTTCTATCGACACAATGCTTCAGGCCCTCAGTCCCCAAGAAAATGAAATGTACCAATACCTTAGGCGCCTCATAGTCGATGTTAAAGCCACACCTTACCCGGACTTCAACGAAGTGAGAGAGCTAGGTCTCTACTATGAAATTTTCAACAAGTTCTTAGACTCCAGTCTACAATTCTTTGTAGATGAAGACCCGGGCACCTACCCACCAATGCTGTTGGAATTCATTTCGTCTTTTAAGGTATGCACCGATGAGAATACTGGGATAGTGATTTCTTGGGATTTCAATGTAGGAAGGGTGCATTTGTCGCTTTTGAAAGAGGAAGTTTGCTATTACGTGGTGATACCAAGTTTGAGGGAGAATAAGGTCTACGATTATGATACGAGGCGCAAGTTTTAGTTATTGATTGTCGACCACCCATCTAACGGGTTTGGAGAAGACCTCCCCACTTACTTGATCTTCCCCCTATTTGGAAAATCCTACACTTGGTGGCGAATGCGATCAACGTGAGGGAAGATGAAGGAGCAAGTGTGACGATGGAAGACCTCGATATCCTCATTTGCATCTACGAGGGACATGTGGTGGATTGGTTCAATATACTCTCCAAGAAGTTTAAGATATACACAAACCCAAGGGTGCGGCCTAGTCTACTGATGGGGGGAGGTTCCCTCATGTCAAGGCTTGCACTTGCAATGGGGATACGCGTTGGTGATTCCATGCAAAGATAACTCAAGAAATCGGTGGTGCACTTCATAGCCAATGAAGGGGGTGCGACAATGATTTCTTTATCTACCTAGAACTTGGGGAGTGTATTCTAGAAGTCGGCTTGTGACTTGGTGATATCTTTGTTTTGCTTTCAGTGATGCTTGTTTGTAGGGGTTTGTTTTAAGTGTGTGTGCTTTAAGTGCCATGTTTTTTGTGTTTAAACTCGCAAACCACAACTCATGGCACTTCAAGCACCCACACTTAAAACAAACCACAACAAACAAGCATCACTCAAAGCAAAACAGAGATAGCACCAAGTCACAAGCCGACTTCTAGACTCCACTTCCCACGTTCTAGGTAGATGAAGAAATCATTGTCACACCCCCTTCATTGTCTACGAAGTGCACCACCAGTTTCTTGAGTTCTCTTCGCATGGAACCACAAAAGTGTATCCCCATTGCAAGTGCGAGCCTTGTTATGAGGCAACCTGCCCCCATCAATAGACTAGGCGCACCCTCGGGTTTGTGTATCTCTTAAGATTTTTGGAGATTATATTAAACCAGTCCACCACATGCCCCTCGTAGATGCAAATGAGAATATCGACGTCTTCTATCGTCACACTTGCTCCTTCATCTTCCCGCATCTTGATTGAATTCGCCAACGAGTAGTGCAGGATTTTCCAAATTAGTTTAATCGTGCAGTTTACCTTAGAATAGAAGCTCGCGAAGAAGAATCTTAATGGTGGGTGTGCAATAAGTACGGACTAGAGCTATAAACAACAAGAACAAATTAGTAAACAAGGAAAAATAAATTCAAATCCCCATGTTCATAGGAAAATAAGAAAGATTGATAAACATCAAATACCAAGAATTGAAGAATTGAAGAAGTGAAGAACCACCAAAGGAAAGACGATGTAATAATGTTCAGAGGATAAAGTTGGAGAGGAGAAGCCTTCTCTTGCAAATCCACTAAGAATGACTACAAGTAGTTAACAAATACAAGTTAGAAATTAAGAACAAACGGATTCAACAACCAAAAATATATACCAGCAGCCATGAGCGACCTAAACACAGTGGCAAAAGATGAATGGCACTGCCATTTTTTTCTCGCTCATTTCATCATCAAGCACCAAAATATGAATTGATGATGGCAACACAAATCCTACACATACACTCATACCTAAACACAGTGACTGCGTCGAGCGAAGTGGAGCGAATTACGAATTCGAGCGATGGAGTCTATTGGCGATGAGTAGCAAAGCCGTCAAAGTCGAGGGGCGACGTGGACCGGCGTCTGAGCAGGCGGCGACAGACAAGAAGGTGGCAAGAGACGAGAAGCAGTCGGCGAGAGACGAGCGGAGGCGAACGACGGGGATAGTGTGCGTCTGAGCAGGTGGCAAGAGACGAGAAGCAGGCGGACTGAGTTCAAAATTAAACCTAAGTGTTCTTTTTACTCACTTTATGCATCTTGCTTACTGGCAACACCTATGCATCGGTTATTTGTAAACCGTTGCATTATGCATCGGTTTTTTATAAACCGATGTATAAAGTGTAGGTTATGCATAAGGTACACATTATGCAACGGTTCATTGAAAACAGATGCATAATGTATACAATATGCAATGGTTTCCTTGAGAACCGATGCCTAAAAACGATGCATGAGTTCGAACCGATGCATAATGCATTTTTCGAACCGATGCATAATGCATCGTTTGTAGTAGTTGATGTATTTGAGTCTCACTGATACCACAGGTGACTTTAAAAGCACCTGGGTCCTTACACTTTCCAGGCGGTGCCTCAAGACTCGTGGCAAGTGGGTGCTTCATTGTTGGCTTTTCTGGCTCGTCCTTCACCTCCAACTGCTCTTTCGGAGCTCTTACATGCATAGAAAACGAAGGCAAAGGATCAGTTTTGGTACGTGTATCTGTGGGGACTGCATATGCAGTAGACGTTACGGCCGCGTCTGGCTTAGACATTATGGCCGCATCAACTTCAGACATTAGCGCCGAGCTAACATCTTCTGTAGGTGAAGGGCGTCGTTGTACCCGTCAAAAATAATATTTTCTTTATCTCCGACTAGCAAGTGGTAAGTCGGGTCGTATCCACAGAGATCGGTATAAGAATCTGTTTCACTAAGTAAGAAAGTAACAATGGGGGGGTTTGAAATTCAACAAGTAAATAAAAACGCAAGTAAGCAACAATGATCACTAGAGAAATCGTCACACAAATTCAAGTATAATAATTAAAGAACAGTGCAAGCTAGAACTCTCGACTGTGATGCAAGACTAAATCATTGACCAAACCGTTTTGAATTCTAATGTTCTACAACTTAGAGCTCCCCACTAGGTTGCACTCCCCGTTCTTATTCTAGTCTTAATCTCGCGCTAGCGATAATCAAGACCCTAAGTCGCTAGAGTTGCATGAAGATTTAAACAAGTTGTCCTAGGGTTTTTAATCCTAGTGGTATATTACTCGCGTCCTAGTTTGCTATCCCCGCTAGGTTGCTGGTAAACTTTGACAATCGGAATCAATAAACAAACAGAAGCTCCCCCGCTAGGGTTCCACTTATGCTAGCACATCAATTCCATAAACATTGCATAATAACATAACGCAAAACATAGAAATCAATATAGGTCTCAAGTCAAAACATCACAATGTCGAGTTCTAGTCTACACATGTGAATTTAGCTACTCATCGTAATGGAATACATCATCAAGTTGTTTGAATAGAATGAAACAAAATTACTAATGATGAATTCTCCACCAAGCTGCAGCTCAACTCTAACACTTGAAATCAGCACGTAACCAAGCTATCTTCACCAAAATCGGGTCAAACCCTACTTCTCCAAACTCTCGAACGTATCTCTTGTTTCTTCTCAAACCGTGTATCTTTTCCACACTGAAACTCGAGGTCTGGACGCCTAGGGTTTCGCTCGTCTTATTCTATCTATATCCTTCCCAAGATGCCAAATCTGAAATTATGAAATTCGACTGCCAGCTGTCATCCGCGGACGTCTCTTGATTTATATTCCGCGGAGGTCTCAACAATTATGGAAATGCAGAAGACCTCCGTGCCTTTAATGCTTCAGCCCTCCACGGTTTGCACTGACTCAAACTTCGGACTTCATTTCTTTCGACGCCAAACATCTTCAAACAGGCTCCCTTTAGCCGATATTCCTTCCATGGTCTCCGAATGCACCTGAGAATGAAAACTACACACAGGTAGTGAAATAATATACAGGCAACCACTAAGAGACGGGGTTTTAACATATATATAGTCGTACAACTACGACTCATCAAACTACCCCACACTTGAACTTGTTCGTCCCGAACAAGAACAAAGCCACAGAACGAATTACAATGTACTGGTCATGCTAATCCTTACATCTCAAACCCAAATCCAGCAATTAATCTTATCATGCTTAAGATTCTAACAATGCGAGTATAGATAGATTTTCGATACTTGTTACCTTGCGAGTTGAAATTCAAATGACCTTGGATGATTGGGAGATAGTCCCCTATAGGTACCACGGACACTACATTCTTTTCTGAGTTTTGGTCTTTTGATTGAGTCAGCGGCTTTCTCTGACACATGATTAATTCACTGCTTTCGTACCGTTGAGTCTTGAATTCTTAGAGTTGTATGGACCTTAATAAACGACACATCTTTTCTTGAATCAATCAGATTTGTGATTTTTTTCTTTTTCTTTTTTTCTACTTGATGGTTTGCCTTCGGCTTTTGAATTTGTTTCTTGTCTACATAATCATTTGCGCCCTTGAACCACTCCAATCATAGCCTCCTGATAACAGCACAGAAGTGTGTCCCGCTCTTTTCTCATCCTCGTCTTTTCTGCATGAGGCAAGGTAGGGGTTACCCACCCATTCCCAGCTACTTCGACTAGAGATGGACAGTTCATTTTCTCTGTCCCGCCACCACTTCAAACGCATGAATAAACTTGTATACTTGGTGACGGAGCTACTCTCAGGACTAGGCTAGTGAAGCGTCAACCTCCACAGCTTTTCTCAATCATCAGAACCAAAAACTCAAAACTTCCTGCAATTTTCCGTACCTTTCTAGGACATTTCTGTCAACTCCACATCCCTGCGTATTACAACTCACAAGAACAAAGCATCGAAATTTTTTGAAATTTCGCATTTTTAGTCAATTGAGCACAATAGTCATAAAAAGCTGGAAATAAGATTTCGACATATGAAAAAAGCATAGCAGTGCATCATCAGTTCATTACGAGTTCATCAAGACACAAAACATGAAACAGACACGACACACGACTGACTCTATAACATCCCACCCCACACTTAAATTGACCCGTGTCCTCACGGTACAACTCAAGAGATAAGACGGACAATAAAACAGACTCAAATAAAAATAAAAATAAAAGACAATAAAATAAAAATAAAAACGAAGGAACTGGTACTCCCCTAATAGTTTGGTGGTGGTGGTTGCTGCGATTTACCATCTGCCATTTTCCGCGGACGGCTTCTTCGTTTAATGCCGCGGACGTCTCTTGAATTAGCTTAATTGCTCAGGCGTCCGCGCAGATATTTGTTGAGACGTGCGCGAAATACACTGATGTAGAATTCCTTTCTTCATTTAATCACCTGAAACCACCAGAAATAGAAAAAGAATGCACTCGGGGCGCATTATCAGATTCTCAATTCCACTAATTAATCTACTCCTAACATGTGTAAAGTAAAAACACACCGGGTTGCCTCCCGGTAAGCGCCTTTGTTTTACGTCCTTGGCTGGACATTACCTCTTTAGGGATCACAAGTCAGGATCCCAAGGCTGCTCCAAATCAAACTTACTGCTCTCCTCAGCACTTCCACGAGTTAACCGTTTCTCAATGCTCAGCCCGCCATCAAGTGGCTTCAATCTCCAGTTCTTTTCTTTAGGTGTCCACCCCTTCTGCGTAGCCACCCCACACTTTTGTTTCTTAACTCGCTTTTCATCAGGTATCTCAGGTGGTTTTCCCGCACAAGGCTGGTGGTCATCCTCAAAGACACGAAACTCAGCCATCTTGCCACCATATTTGAGGATTACAATACCCTCAGTGACATCAATCTTCACCTTCGTCGCAAACAAGACAGGTCGTCCTAGAATGAGTGTTGGCGACTCCTTAGTCTGGGTGTCCTCCATCTGCAAGACATAAAAATCTGCAGGCACAACAACTTCTCCAACATTCACGGTTAAATTCTCAAGCAAACCATAGGGATGAACACATGACTTGTTGCCTAACTCAATAGTTAACTTGATCGGTTTCACCGGTCCAAGTTTTAATGAACAATATAAATCATAAGGCATCACATTAATAGACGCTCCCAAATCAATCAAACAGTAGGGAATAAGCGTGTTACCAATACCACAGGTCACCGTGAAGGCACCTGGGTCTCTAGTTTGATTGGTCAACGCTCCTTGTTGCCCTCGCTCCAATTCTTGCATTTGTACGTTGGTTTTCGTGTCCTCATACCCCTTCCGTTGAATTTCATCATTTATAGCTTCGTGACGCTCAATAACCTGCATGGGACATGGCGATGGCACGAGAGGGTTAGAATTCAAAATCTGGAAATCACTTACTTGAAATTCCGCGCACGTCTCTTGATTATTCTCCGCAGAGGTCTCTTCATTTTGTTGAAATTCAGCAGGCGTCCGCGCCTTAATTGCTGAGACGTCCGCGTTCTCCACTGAGGTAGAATCCAAATTTTGCTCTTTTTCTTTTCCTTCAGCCTTTATCACGATCACACTCACATTTTTCCTTGGATTGGGGATCGTTTGTGAAGGCAGCTTCCCTTTGTCTTCACGCCTTTCGTATACATCTTTGGCAATTTGAGACACTTGCTTCTTCAGCTCATTAACGTCTCCAGCTTGTTGCACCATCTTTTCAGTGAGTTCTTTGAACATGCCTCTCACTTCATCCCTAAATTCCTTGATCGGGTTGTCTTCTCCTTGTCTGATCTGTGGTGGTTTGTATGGCTGCTTTTGTGGGTACGAGGATTGCCCCGCATCGTAATTGTTGTTCCTTTGCCAACCACCATCATTTTGCCTTGGCTGCCATTTATTGTTGCCTTGATATCCATCATATCTCCTTGGTGGCAAATCTCCCTTGTTCATGTAGTCCACTACATTCACATCTTCCGTTCTTTCCTGAAAAATAGTGTTATCATTATTTATTGGATTAAAAGTGGACTTGTTTACCTTACACTCCACTTGTTGATTGCCTTGTGGTTGTTGCGTCATCATTTGAGCCATCATATTCTTCAGTTCCTGCAATTCATAATGTACAATTACGTTAGCAACTGGTGCAGTTCTGTTTGTTTCCTCTAAATACCTTGTGCCCTCAGCAACTCTCTCAATCAACTCCCATATCTCCTCGGGGTACATGTCAAGGATAGACCCTTGAGCGGAGGCACCTAGCATTCTCCTTTCCAATAGAACCATCACATCCATGAAGTATTCAAGCAACATCCTTTGTGGGATTCCATGATTCGGACAACTCTCTTCCAATAGCTTAAACCTTGCCAAATAATCGAACAATGTTTCTGCACATCCTTGTCTAAGCATAGAGAGCTCCTTTGTTGTTTGAGCCGCCTTCGAATGGGAGTAGTACTTGTCCATGAATTTCCTTTGCATTTGATCCCATGAAATAATTGAACCTGAAGGCAAAAGACATTAACCAAGATTTAGCTTGACTTATTAGAGAAAAAGGAAATGTCTTTAATTTAAAAATATCTTCCGGAACCGATGCTGATTTCATGGACATGCAAACTCCATGAAATTCCTTCAAGTGCCTTAGGGGGTTCTCATCGGGCATTCCTCCAAACTTGGGCAAGTGGTGTATCACCCCACTCTTTATCTCGATGTCATCTGCGTCCTCATCCAACCTAATGCACCAAGGTGCCTCATCAATATATGGCGCACAAACTCCTCTCATCGTGCGTCCCAAATCTCGACGCCTAGCTAACTGTCCATAGTGATTTCCTCCACCGAGGTATTGTCAATCCAACTCATCCTCGTAATCATCGTGTCTAGCTGCACGATGTCTAGCAAACTCATTCACAAATTGCTGATTTCTGGGGGGTGGTAATCTTTGATTAACAGCGGGCAGTCCTTGCCCCTGTTCTTGCATGTTGTCTCCTTGTACACTACTTCGTTCTTCATGATCACGTTCAACACTTCTCTGTGACATTGTTACTTAAACAGAAAATAATCAAGTGACAAAATAAAAGACAATAAAATAAAACTAAAAGAAAGAAAGAAATACTTAGTGAGCTTCTTCGTTACCAATCCCTGGCAACGGCGCCAAAATTTGACAGGTGTCGTTGTACCCGTCAAAAATAATATTTTCTTTATCTCCGACTAGCAAGTGGTAAGTCGAGTCGTATCCACAGAGATCGGTATAAGAATCTGTTTCACTAAGTAAGAAAGTAACAATGGGGGGGTTTGAAATTCAACAAGTAAATAAAAACGCAAGTAAGCAACAATGATCACTAGAGAAATCGTCACACAAATTCAAGTATAATAATTAAAGAACAGTGCAAGCGAGAACTCTCGACTGTGATGCAAGACTAAATCATTGACCAAACCGTTTTGAATTCTAATGTTCTACAACTTAGAGCTCCCCGCTAGGTTGCACTCCCCGTTCTTATTCTAGTCTTAATCTCGCGCTAGCGATAATCAGGACCCTAACTCGCTAGAGTTGCATGAAGATTTAAACAAGTTGTCCTAGGGTTTTTAATCCTAGTGGTACATTACTTGTGTCCTAGTTTGCTATCCCCGCTAGGTTGCTAGTAAACTTTGACAATCGGAATCAATAAACAAACAGAAGCTCCCCCGCTAGGGTTCCACTTATGCTAGCACATCAATTCCATAAACATTGCATAATAACATAACGCAAAACATAGAAATCAATATAGGTCTCAAGTCAAAACATCACAATGTCGAGTTGTAGCCTACACATGTGAATTTAGCTACTCATCGTAATGGAATACATCATCAAGTTGTTTGAATAGAATGAAACGAAATTACTAATGATGAATTCTCCACCAAGCTGCAGCACAACTCTAACACTTGAAATCAGCACGTAACCAAGCTATCTTCACCAAAATCGGGTCAAAGCCTACTTCTCCAAACTCTCGGACGTGTCTCTTGTTTCTTCCCAAACCGTGTATCTTTTCCACACTGAAACTCGAGGTCTGGCCGCCTAGGGTTTCACTTGTCTTATTCTATTTATATCCTTCCCGAGATGCCAAATCCGAAATTACGAAATTCGACTGCCAGCTGTCATCCGTGGACGTCTCTTGATTTATATTCCACGGAGGTCTCAACAATTATGGAAATGCCGAAGACCTCCGCGCCTTTAATGCTTTAGCCCTCCACGGTTTGCACTGACTCAAACTTTGGACTTCATTTCTTTTGACGCCAAACATCTTCAAACAGGCTCCCTTTAGCCGATATTCCTTCAATGGTCTCCGAATGCACCTGAGAATGAAAACTACACACAGGTAGTGAAATAATATACAGGCAACCACTAAGAGACGGGGTTTTAACATATAAAATTGAAATTATGTCGCCTGTTCAAGCAACTGTTCTAGGTTGTGTTTGGACAGACCTTGAACTCTTTCTACGACAGTTCCACAACGAGTACGAACAGAACAATAAAAACACGAGTACACACAGATTGATAACCCAGTTCGGCTACGCCTACTCTGGGGGGTTTCCCACACCCGGAAAAGGGACAACAAATCTTTATTACGAGTATAGAGCTTTTCAGTGGACTTACACTTACACCTTGTAATTGCCTAGCCTCTACTACTCCGTCTCTCAGATTTGCAACCAAGGTTCGTCGCAACTCCCCTTGATCCCCTTCGTCCAGACCTTCTGTCCGAACGTACTCGAACCTCTCCTGAAGCTCGGTCGCTTTCATTTGAAAGCTGGTTGTTCTGTTTGTGCTCTGGACTTGATCACCTCTGGTCAATCTGAATGGCACCTATCAGACTGAGCTCACACCGATGTTTTTCCAGTGGGGAAAACACAACGGTCGTCGCGTTCTTCTTTTCCAATCGATAGGATTTCTTCGTGTATTTTTGATCTTGAAAGCGATGAGCATTAGGGTTGCCTTTGCATTCGTATTTATAGGCTCGGACGAAACCCTAATTCCCACAAGATAATCCCATCAAATATTTTGGAATATTTGATGTATATCTTTCACAAATCTTTGGAAGAATATACGAAGTCGTCTTCTTTCCCAAGCAAGTCATGCCGTCTTCAATTGTGTATATTCATTCGAATATCCTGCTCGAATAAGTCGCACGCCATCTATAACTTGACGAAATCTTCGTTGCCAATATCTTCCGGAAAATATCCTTTGCGTCTTGATCACGCTGTACAGAAGTACTAGGATATGTTCGAACTCCCCCTGAACTCCTGCTCGAACTGTCTAACAACGTTTTGCCAAACACATGCCACACAAGGGAACATCAATCTCCCCCTTGGCATTTTGGCAAAACCAAATCACTAGATCTATCTATCTATCTCGACAGTAGACAAAATTGAGGGAACAAAAATTGTCGCCACTCAAAATACTCCCCCTTTTTGCCACAAACTGGCAAGGGGTCCGATCTAGTTCGAACATCAAAGCAAACTGTGCCAGAACAAGCACATACTACTGAAAGTTTTCAATGAAAAACGAGTTCAGAGATAGAGTTTTCAGGAGACCTTCAGGCAGACGACCCATCATTAGTGGCATCTTCAGAATCTGCATCATCAGATTCATCTTCACTCGGATAGCTGAGGGCACGAGCGAGCTTGTTGATGCGCCTGCGCTGCTCCTTGTCTGCTTCGATGATGACATTAAGGTCCCTGAGCAACTTGCTTCGCTCATCCCGCCCCATTCTGGCTCCCCCTCAACTGGACTCTGCCACATCTTTTCCTTTCTGGTGCTCCTCTTTGAGATCGTTCACGTGACGACCTTTGAACAAGTTATGGTCGACGATGAACTTGCTGGGAGCCTTTGTGAGATGGTCAGGCGAGGCCTTCAAATCAGGAGCTTGATAGATGATCAGCTCGTATATCAGGGACGGGAAGCAAATCTGGTGCAGAGATCTCGACGAGGTGGCATGTTCAGCAATCTGTTTGAACATCACTCTGCCCAGGTTGAACTTCAGTTTATTCCCTATCTGATAAAGTAGTTGAGCCATGTCCTTATTGACAGTAGAGCGAGGAGTGGACGGCCTCCAGTTGAAGACAGGAATGAAAAATAGCATGGAATAGAAGGTAGATAGCTCCGCTGTATTCACAACTGACTCAGGCCTCCACTGAACAGAGCCTGCAGTGATGGTGCTCACAACCTTCTCAAAACTTGGTTCTTCTTCATCAACAGTTGGGTCGTCCATGGCGAAGTATACATTGATCAGCTCAGGATCAATCTTGATCCGTCTCCCTCTGACGTAGAAGACCCCATACTCAGATTCTCCAACAACCCCAAATCCAAGGGGTAAGTTTGCCATAGCCTCACGCACCAGTTGTTCATTGAAAGGTTTGCATCTGTCCAACGGCCAGAACAGATCAGACTCCTTAAGCACTTTAATCACTTCCCTTCCCTTGTACCGGGACTCCTCCAGCAACTTCTCAGGAATGATCTTTCTTTTCTGCACACAGCTCCACTTCACCGCAACGTCTTTATTTACGAACCATGCTCCTTTCTTGACCTTACCAACTGGAACAGTCTCAGACTCAGGGGCTGGGACTTCGCATCGCCCAGCATCTTCAGAGATGGGAACTGCAGCGTCGCGCTTCCTTTTCTTGGAAGAGCCGACTCCCCCTGCACCAATGATGACCACAGCAACCTTCTGAACTGATCCTTTTGAAGACTTAGCAAAAACAACCTTCTTCTTCTCCTTGTCCTTCTTTGTCCTTTTGAGGTTGACAAGAGGAACAAGGTCCTGGTCATCTTCCGAAAGGTTACCTTCCTTTGAGGCTGGCGTTGCAGAATCCTCACGAACTGATGCACCAATATCCTCCATACGATCACTATGCAGATCATCTTGGCCAACTACTGGAGCAGCCATTGCTTCCTTAACGCCTTCTTCTGGAACACCCACTGTCTCACCTTCAGACTGGGCACAAGGTTCCACAGTTGGAGCACTAGCAACTATCTCAGTAACAAACTTTTCTGCACCAACACTCTGAGTATGAGGTGGTTCCTCTGATCTTATCACTTCGAGATCCTTGTCCTTTTCCAAAACCTCCATGACATTGTCAATGTCTTTGAACAGCTTCTCTAATTCTTCATCCTCTTCTATAGGAGAGTCTCCTCTAACTGTGGCTTCCTTCAATAAACCAAGATTTTCTGGTGGAAGAATCATCTCGGAAACATCCTCCTTTTGTTTACGGAATTGTTCACCTTCTGAAACTCCAATACTCTTCTCTGGGCCAACATCAGACTCCTCATTCATCACAGGCTTTTTCCCTGAGGCATCAAGAAGGTTTTCTATCTCCTCGTCAGACATTGCAATGAGCCTCCCTCTGACAGAGCTGATCCTGGCAAGGCACTGTCTTGGAGAAGCCGCTCGGCGAGTCCCCTTCTTTCTCCGTAAACCGTCTGGGCGAACATACCCGGACGCATGAATTTTCTCCCTCCATGCTGCTGGTCCTCCAGCCACCTTGCTGGGAATCTTGATGTCTTCCACAAACTTGATAGTTTCATCCCCAATAACTATCTTACTAGCGACCTTACCAGCCATATCTCTACTGGTTTTCCAATCAACAGCCCTACTGGCTTCGCCATCAACCACAACCTTATCCTTCTTCTCAACCCCCACATTCATATCTTTGACCACCACAATCTTGTCAATAACAGGAATATTTGCAGAAACTGAAGGAACAGTTTGAAATACCTCAGATTGGGGACGGTCTTCTTGAGACACACCAGCATCTAATGAGAAGGACGAATCCTCCGTGATCGACTAAGGGATTTTGACTGTAATTCCTCCGGCAGTCTTCTTTGTTACGGCCACAGATTCGGAGATAGAGCGTAAAGGCGACGCCTTTTTCTCCTTCGGAGCTTTCGCCTTCGGAATTTTGGGTTTTGCCGCCAGAACCTTTGAGGACTGCATGTTCGTCTTCTCAGCGGATTTGACGCCGGACTTCGCAGATTTCCTGGTGTTCACCATCGCCGTTTGGAGGATGTGCGGTTGAGAAAGAAATCGGTTCTAGGGTTTGAGAGAGTAGACTACGAACTGCTTTGTGTTTCAAAAGAAATAACTCTCCAGCCTTTTCAACTTCCCAAATTGGTCAACCCTCGTTTCAAATAACGGCATGAAAAATCTTCGAGAATATTCAAAAATATTTGTCTTCACGCACTGTACCTTCTGTTCCATCTCCCTTCCTTAGGTGGTCAGTCCAACTGTTGCAGCTGGAAATTCGCTTTTGACTGACCACCGCCTGGAACGCTTAGTGTTTGAAACCACACAGACCCAAAGAGGATCTGGGTGTTCCAAACTGTGCAATCTGGTTCAATATATAGTCTGATGAGGTGGCATGAATCTGATGATACAGTTTGAACTCTTTTTGCAACTTTGTTATCTGCTGTTCAAGCTCGTTCTGTAACTGTGACACCCTGTGATCCAACAGTCTCCTAGTACACTTACCAAACTGGATTTGTGCGATTCTCCTATCTGACCTTGTGTGCAGGGTCCTATTCACTCCCCCTCGCACAACTCTATGTTTGGTTTGAACATGGTCTAGAGTAGACCGCGGCTTGTTCAAGTCTTCGTCTCCCATTCTGATGGTGTAACAGTTATTTGCCCTCCGTTTGCCTTTCATCACAGAACATCCATTTTTGTCGAGGACAAGGCATGAGTCACGAGAGAATGACACATAGTGACCATTGTCGCACAGTTGACTGATGCTAATCAGATTCAATGTCAGACCTTCAACCAGGAGAATGTCCTCGAGTGCAGGTAGATCTGGAACCTTCAATGTCCCACAGCCGATCACCTGACTCTTCCTACCATCCGCGAAGGTGACAAAACGCATCTTCTCAACAGGTCTAATATGAGAGAGAAATTCAGAGGTACCTGTCATGTGGGCAGAGCACCTGCTGTCAAAGAACCAACTGTCTTGCACTGTGTCTCGTGATGAGCAGCAGGCCATCATGCATACTGTCTGTTGTTCCTTCGGGACCCAAACAAGTTTCTGTCGAGGTTTGGTCTATCGTTGATGTCCTCGACGTTCAGCAAGAAACAGTCGACACTGCCGTCTGATGTGTCCAATCTGATAGCAGTACCAGTATGCACGCAAATCTTCCCTCTGATTGGGAGTTGAACTGAGGTAAGTATTCGCGGTCCGTCTTTGACTACCTATAGACTTGTCTTGGGACAGATCCACTTTCTGTCTAGGGTGCTGTCTCAAGTGAGATATTGGGTATCGTGGCTCTTTGTCTCCTAGATGCTGATTCACTTGCTGTCTCTGGTGTAGTTTCAGCTGCTGTTCTGGGTACTGTTCAGCCACTGGGTTGGTTTTATCAACCACTGTACCACTTGAGCATCCTTCTTTAGTGAAACCAAGTCCACGATGTCCAGACTCCGTTCTTTGATACCTGAGAATATCATTCAAGCCTTTAGTGCCACAATTCAGCATTCTTACCGACTGTTTAAGGTGGTTGAGTTCCTTCTCAGTGTCTGAGCGATTTATCCTTTCAGAATCTAGCTGAAGTTCCAGCTGTTCTATCTTTCTGTGTTGGAACACCTCCTTGCGTTTTAGATCTGAGATAACCTTTCTTAGCCCAGTCATGCCAACAGGATGAGTTTCACAGTCTTTTTCAATGTCGACTTTCAGCGAGGAGATAGTGCCCAGGAGCTCCGTCTTCTGAGCAAGCAAACACAGTCTTTCCTGTTTCATATCAGCCAGTTGAGAGTTTAGGGAAGTTACCGTGCCTTCAAGTTCAGCCTTCTGTGTGACCAGAATCTCCACTTCTTCCCAGACCTTATCCTTTTCTGTAGTGATGCTTGCAACTGTGTCATTCAGCTTCTTGTTTACCTTGATCAGTAGCAGCCACTTTTCATATAGATCCTTATATGTCTCGGCCAGAGATTCCTGCGTCAGTTCTTCACCGTCACTGTCTGAGAGATCTTCAGCTGGGAGTTCCAACAGAGGTGGAACAGTTTCACTGGTGCTACCGTATTCCTCCATAGTTGAAGCAAAGGCCACAAAGTTTGTGGTTGTGCCTCCTTTTTCTTCATCTGACTCACTGTCACTGAAACTTGCGACCATTGCCTTCTTCTTCATGAGTGTGTTCGCACATTGTGAAGCAATATGACCGAACCCTCTGCATTCATGACACTGAATTTCTTCCTTTCTTCTGTCAGAGGAGTCTTCCCTTGAGTCACTGGACCTAGACCTGTCGGTTTTCCAGTTTTGGAAACCGATTGATGAGGACTGCCCCTGTTCTGGACCACGCCTATTGATTTTCCGCACCATTCTTCCAAAGTTCTGAGCCACCATGGCCAGTTGCTCAGTGGAGCAGTCAGCTTCTGATTTGTCTTCTGCCCAATCTGCTTTCAGGGCAATTCCCTTCACTTCTCCAATTTGGAAATTATGATTGATCTCGTAGGTTCTGAGGGAACCAGTCAGCTCGTCCAGTTTCAACTTGGAGATGTCATGCATTTCCTCAATGGCTGTTACCTTCATAGCAAATCTCGGAGGGAGTGATCTTAGGACTTTGCTCACTAATCTATCCTCGTCGATGGGTTTCCCAAGGGCAGACGCTTCGTTGGACAGTTCCAGAACCCTGGTGTTGTACTCAGCGATGGACTCACTCTCCTTCATTTTCATCTCTTCAAACTTTGTTGTGACAGCCTGCATACGAGAGTTTCGAACCTTGTCTGTACCTTCAAAGGCTGTTTGGAGAATGTCCCATGCTTCCTTAGCAACTTCACAATTGATAATCAGCTTCATGACATTTTCATCAACTGCCGAGAAGATCGCATTCATTGCCTTTGCGTTTCCCATAGATGCTTTGTTCTCCTCTTCACTCCATAAGGTTTCTGGTTTTAGAACAGGTTCTCCAGTGAGGTTGTTCATCATAGGTTCAGTCCACCCTCTCTGAACGGTCATCCAGGCTTTCTCGTCTAGGGATTTCAGAAAGGATCGCATCATAGGTTTCCAGGTCGCATAGTTTGATCCTTCTAATAGCGGAGGTCTGGTGATGCTTTGTCCTTCTTTCAGAGGCATTTTGAACAGTTCAGGATCCCACTCAGTGTGTCGAGTGTTTGCTCTGATACCAATTGAAATTATGTCCCCTGTTCAAGCAAGTGTTCTAGGTTGTGTTTGGACAGACCTTGAACTCTTTCTACCACAGTTCCACAACGAGTACGAATAGAACAATAAAAACACGAGTACGCACAGATTGGTACCCAGTTCGGCTACGCCTACTCTGGGGGGTTTCCCACACCCGGAAAAGGGACAACAAATCTTTATTACGAGTATAGAGCTTTTCAGTGGACTTACACTTACACCTTGTAATTGCCTAGCCTCTACTACTCCGTCTCTCAGATTTGCAACCAAGGTTCGTCGCAACTCCCCTTGATCCCCTTCGTCCAGACCTTCTGTCCGAATGTACTCGAACCTCTCCTGAAGCTCGGTCGCTTTCACTTGAAAGCTGGTTGTTCTGTTTGTGCTCTGGACTTGATCACCTCTGGTCAATCTGAATGGCACGTATCAGACTGAGCTCACACCGATGTTTTTCCAGTGGGGAAAACATAACGGCCGTCGCTTTCTTCTTTTCCAATCGATAGGATTTCTTCGTGTATTTTTGATCTTGAAAGCGATGAGCATTAGGGTTGCCTTTGCATTCGTATATATAGGCTCGGACGAAACCCTAATTCCCACAAGATAATCCCATCAAATATTTTGGAATATTTGATGTATATCTTTCACAAATCTTTGGAAGAATATACGAAGTCGTCTTCTTTCCCAAGCAAGTCATGCCGTCTTCAATTGTGTATATTCATTCGAATATCCTGCTCGAATAAGTCGCACGCCATCTTTAACTTGACGAAATCTTCGTTGCCAATATCTTCCGGAAAATATCCTTTGCATCTTGATCACGTTGTATAGAAGTACTAGGATATGTTCGAACTCCCCCTGAACTCCTGCTCGAACTGTCTAACAACGTTTTGCCAAACACATGCCACACAAGGGAACATCAAAAATAGTCGTACAACTACGAGTCATCACAAGGGGACACTGACTCCGGCTGTTTTTTGCTATTTTTCGCTTTAAGGTGCTTGTTAAGCGCGAGCAACTTATTCACTGCATCCGCAGACTCCCTTAGCGTTGCGTCCACATCTACCACTGCCATTGTGCTGATATTCCCTCTCGGATTAGGCACTGTTTGTGACGGTAGCTTTCCTGGATCTCTCTTCAGCTCGAAAACAGTCTGGGCTAAGATGGACATCTACTTAGACAGCTCCGCTAAAGTTCCATTGGTCTTCACCTGATGTTGTTGCACAGTGGTGGCTATCTGTTCGGTGCTAGCTGCCAGCTCCTTTACCACGTCTTCTAGAGACTTGCTGGAACTCTGATTACTAGGACTTGCCTGATTATAATTCTGCCCTCGCTGCTGGTATTGACTCTGATTAATGTAGCTACCCTAATGCAGACGATATGGTGGGCAATAGTACTGCTACTGAGGCTGTTGGGGTGCATGATTGTTGTAATGTTAGAATTCACCCACTACATTGACATTGGCCGGTGTATCCTCTTGTAAACTAGGGCAGGCATCCGTCTTATGGTTAATTGTACCGCAAAACTTGCAAGGCTTCACCTGGACCATCTGATTCATCATGAGCTTCTGCACCATCTCATTCATCTGTTTAATCTCCTCAGTCATCTGATTTGATGGGGTCTCAGCCTTCGCAACGTTTCTAGTCCTGCTGAATTCCTCATGATGACTGGCCTCCTCTCTGAATCTAGCATTCTCGGCCACCTCTACTATTAAATTCCGTCTTCCTGCTGGGGATAAATTCATGATCGTGCCTCCAGCTGAGGCATCAAGCAGCATCCTATCAGGTGGCTTAAATCCATCCAGCAAGTACTCGATTATCAGCTTCTCAGGGACTCCCAGGTTGCAGCAGCTCAGTTCTAGGGCATTGAATTTCTCTACATAGTCGTACATTGACTCATTAGGCCCCTGCCTGATATCCTGTAGCTGCTTACGAACCTGTCCTGCCTTGGCTGCTGGGTAGTATTTGAAAAATTTCTTTTGCATCTGGTCCCTTGTCCTGATGCTACCTGAAGGAAGAGATAGAAACCAAGATCGAGCCATGTTAGTTAAAGAAAAATGAAAAGTTTTAAGTTTAAAATTCTCCACTGTGGCTCCATAGGGTCGGAGAGTTTGGTAGATGCCGTGGAAATCCTGCAGATGCCTGGTGGCTGATTCCCCTTGCCGACCCAAAAACTTCGGTAGATAGTGCACTACCGCAGTCTTGATCTCGATTTCCTGTATGGCTGGCCCCTCATTGATGCACCACGGTATATTCTGAAAATTAGGGGTCGACAGCTCCCTCATCGTAAGCTGATACGGCGATATATGCTCATCATCACCTTCGTCGATTTGGCTATCTGCGCGAGACATAGCAAACAAGTAGCGAAGCGCAAAAAATAACTAAATAAAATATAAAATAGGAAAAAACAAAAAAGAAACAACTTCACCGAAGCGCAGCTCCCCTGCAACGACTCCAAAATTTGACGCGTCGTCTAACGCGTCAAATTTAATATTTATAATCTCCTGCTAAAAGCTAGTAAAGCGGCAAGCAGGGTCGAACCCAAGAGAGCTGGTTGTTGAAATTGTATCAGAAAACAAATAAAGAGAAGGGGGGTTTTAAGCAGTTGTGAGTGCAAAATTGAAAATAACACGAAGAATTCAATCAGAAAGAATATTCATCTTAGGGTTTATATTGTGACATGTTTATCATAGATATCTAATGATCAAATCTTTGTTTCTTAGTGTGGAATTTCGACAAAGGTAATTCTCAAAGTATCCCGACAAAAGGTGATACAACACATCTAACCCGACCAAGGGTTAGATTTCTAGTTCTTTCCTAAATATAATAATCCGACAAAGGTATTATTTATCTAGGTGTTATGATCTACCTTTACGACGAAGTTTCCAGTAGATATTAACGATAAGAATTAATTGTTTGATTAATCTTTGCGACAAAGCTTCCACTTAACCTCATAAGGTAATTCATGGAATAAGCACAAGAACTAGAGAAACATAAAATTGCATTAAGAATGGAATTTCAAAACATAGTCACAATATGCGAAACCCTAAACTGAATTAGGAGTTTAGCTACACGTTATGGAAATTAAATACATAATGAATAAGAAATTCTATTCTCTCGTCTAAAGTTTTGCCTTGACGTTATAGGTACTGGACGCGCCTTGCCTTGACGTTATCGGTACTGCTAATGTCTTCTGTTGTCGCGGTACCCACTGTGTCCCGTCTTTGGTCATTGATTTGAGCATCCAAATGACCTCGGATGCTCTCGGTGTGAACTAGAGAGTTGTATGGAATTGAGTCAGCTACGCAACGGCATGTAGGTCGTAATTTTCTAATCAGCGGTCCATTCCCAACACAACGTTGAAGCTCCAAAGGCCTAATCTGCCATTGTGATGTTTTCGGCATGAAATGCCGTCTTTTATGCACGTTTCCTCCTAGAGCTTCCGAAACACCTGAAATGCAAAACAATACTAAAAAGTAACTGCTTGCATAATAAATTTTTGAAATAAACGGAATTAGTTGATTCGACGAGTCGTATAAATACGACTCCTCACTCGTCGAATAAAATAATCCCATTTATTTCGACACTTTATTATGCGAACAATTACTTTTAGTATGGTTTTGCATTTCAGGTGTTTCGGAAACTCTAGGAGAAAACACGCATAAAAGATGGCATTTCATGCCAAAAACACCACAGTGGCAGATCAGACCTTTGGAGGTTCGACGGAGTGCTGGGAATTGACCACTGATCAGCAAAATACGAGCTACATGTCGTTGCATAGATTTTCTACAACTCTCTAGTTCACACCGAGGTCAGCCGAAGTCGGAAACAGTGGGGACCGCGGACGCAGACCATTTTATCTGTGCGTCCGTTGATGGTAATATGTACACAGTCCGTGCCTCAAATATGCAACGCGTCTGCGGCGAGCCAACGAGATGATGACATCAGCAACGCGTTTGATGGCGTCAGCAGTCCAAGAATTGGAAATTCAGCCCAAAAACAGACTTGGAAACCCAGTTTTTTGCGATAAATAAAAGGTTTGGGTTAGGATTTCCATCATCAATCATTCTACGAAGTTTGAAGACGGCTCTAGAGGAGAAAGCGAAGCTTTCAACGAGTGAACAGATTTTTCTACCTTTCATCATGCATTGTGTTTTTATTTCAATTATGCTTAGCTAAACTCTCAATTCAGTTTAGGGTTTCGCGTATTGTGACTCTTTTTTTAATGCTATTTCATGTTTCTCTAGTTCTTGTGCTTCATCCTATGAATTGAATTGTTAGGTTAAGTGGAAACTTTGTCGTAAAGCTTAATTTGACAACCAATTCTTATTGTTAATATCTACGGGAAACTTGGCGTAAAGGTAGATCGTAACACCTAGATTCAATAATACCTTTGCTGGATTATTGTATTAGGAAAGAACTAGAAGTCTAACACCTTTGTCGGGTTAGATGTAGTGTATCACCTTTGCCGGGATACTTTAGGAATTACCTTTGCCGGAATTCCACACTTAGAAACTTGAGATTTAATATTTAGCAATCGATGATAAACAAGTCACAATAGAAACCCTAAGCTGAATATTCTCTCTGATTGGAAGTTCTTGTTATTTTTTCTTTTGCACTCTTAATCACTAACCCCTCCCCCCCCCCCCCCTTTCTTATTTATTTTCAGAGACAACTTCAACAACCAATTCCCTTGGGTTCGACCCTACTTACCACTTGCTAGTAGTTACAGGAGAAATATAAATATTAAATTCTACGCGTCAGACGACGCGCGTCACCCTAATTGGCAGCTAATTGGGGTTGATTCCTAATAATACCTCATCTTAAGCAGTCTGCCAACTAAATTCTCAGGGCATTCCATCCCTCCATATTTGTTTGGATAGAAGGGCGTCACTAAAAATAGACAATTCTCTAAAACCCAAGACCCCCTCTAACTTCTCCTTGCACAGTTTCTCATACTTGCACAAATAAATATCATTTCCCACTTTACTGTTCCTCCAACAATAAATAGAAACAATGCTGACTATTCTCTTAATTAGCGTCTCAGGGATTTGAAAGCCGCTCATCGCATAAATAGCCATTGCTTGAACCACTGCATTGATTAGAATTACCTTCCCTGCGATTGAGAATGATTTTTCCTTCCTTGTACCTTCTTTTCATATTCTTTCCACCATGACTTACATAGATCTGTCCTATTATGCCCAAAAGCAACCGGTAATCTAAGATATCTAGTTATCGCACTAACCTCCCTTACTCCGAGAGTCTCACATATTCTCCTTCTATCATAAACAGTGACATTTCCTCCACACAAAAATTTCTAATTTTTTGACAAGTTCATCTTTTGACCAGAGTATAAATGCTATCTTTTTAAACTTTTTTTCTTTGCTTGAATCTTTCCTTTTAAACAAACTATTTATTTGTGTTAAAATGTTATTGATATTGTTGCATTGCTTGAAACTATAATATAGAGGCCAGTTAGAAAAATAATAAATAAATATTAGCAAACTACAAAATGCTCAATTGCATTCATAAGTATTACGTACGGGATATGTGGATCATGTGCACTTGATGATACGTATCAAATTTGGACCCACTAATCGAATCAAATTCAGAAAGACAATCCTGAACAATAGAAAAGTTGCTACGCGTCCACACATTGCTATGTGGTTCATTGCATCAATCGATCGGTGCATAATTTTTTCCCTTGTCGTTTCGTTAATTATACTTTCTCTTCATGTATTCAATTATTTATAAAATATAGAATCCGAATTCAAGTTCAATTCATTTATTAATAAGTAACAAAAAAATCTGATCCAAATGACATATTTTTGTAAAAAACAAAAAATTGATTAGGTCATTTGGATGGATGAGATTAGATCACATATTAAATTTCATTTTTGGTTAATTTCTCGGTGACGAATAATAAATTATTCGTGACGAACTATTTCGTACTTTTGGCTTCTCGGCGACGAATTATAACCCAATTTTGACAAACTGTGCATTTTCTACTAAAAATATGCTTTGTACCTGATCTCTACTCTATTTATAAAATATAGAGTTCAAATTCAAGTTCAAATCATTTATTATTAAGTGACAAAAAAAACTCAAACAAATTAAGTCGGAGGAATTAAACGAATATTCATATATCTTACAAATATTCAAATAAATTTATGTTCAGTATTAAGAAGAACAAGAAAAGGTGTACCTACAAGTAGGGGTTAATACTAAGCCCAAGGCATAAAAACTCTATCCGTAGCTCTGAACCCATCAATCCTAAGGCCGATTCGGCCCTAAATTCTGGCCTTAGAATCCGTAGTCTAAAAATTCAAAGTCAAAGACCATGATTTCAAAGTCATGTACGACCCTCAAGCCGACTTAACTATAACCTAATTAAGCCCAGCCCGCACTTTTTATTACATCAATTTATACTACCAAGTTTAGTGTTTGGATTGATTTTTATCTATAATTTTTTACATAATAATGGATCATAATTCCAAATATGTAATTGATTTTACACTTTCAATCTAATTTCATAGGTAATCAATTACGATCATTCATTTAATTGATGTTAATATGATTTCTTTTATCCAAAATTATTTCATTTGTAATTACATGGCCGGCACTAGGCTTGAAATTTTGGGGCCAGCATAGTCCCGCCCGACCCTAATACTTTTTTTAAAATCTTCTCAAAATGTTTATTATTTGATCCTAAACACTATTAGTAAAACTAGACCTATACAAATCCGGGTTCGAGTCGGGGTCGGGCTATTTTATATTTTATGACCCATGCAGTCGGACCGGGTTAAAACCGCCCCATCAATTCGGGCTCAAAATCTTGTTCAATCCCGCCCTATTTATTGGGACGGACAGCCCATCGGGCCAACCTGATACATTTATGTATTAAGGAAAAGGGTCAGGTACAAAGCTGATATTTTGGTACAAAATACAAACTAATCATAGCCCTTGATCTTGTGATTCAATGAATGCGATTAAATCTTAATTTTTTGGGTTTTTTTGTGTGTGACGAATTATAAAATAAACCTGACGAATTATGTCGTCTTTTTATTTTTTGGCTCGTCTTTTTCATTTTTCGGCTCGAATTTTGACGAATTATAAAATGATTTTGAAATTTTTTGTATTTTGTACCAAAAATTTACTTTGCACCAGATCTGGCCTCTATGTATTAATACATTTTAATTTTTCTACATAATGAATATCTTAAATAAAAATATTATAATTTCAAAACATGTATGTCCTTCAAATTAACAAGTCCATAGAAAATAGAAATTTAAGAAAATAATTAAGTCTCATATATTTTGTGTTCTAGTGTAGCATCATTTTAATCTTCATCGTATGCACTTATCTCTGACTCTCTGCATCATAGGAGTACCTAATGTCATACAAAAATAAGCTAAAGTCAAGTTAACCTCAAAATTTTGCACTGATGTAGAAGGAAAAGCTCGAAGCAAAAGCATATTGAATTCTTCAAGAAGATGTACTCTTTTAAACTGAAATAGAATTAAAACAGTAATGTATAGCACTCATATAGCGGCAAGAGAAACGGAAGATCGTAGGTTAGTAGTGGGGAGGTCACAGATCCGCAAGTCAGTACTCAGTACGCAAGTAGCAGGTTAACACTTGTATTTTCCTCATATTAAAAAATGAATAAAGTTAATAATAAAAATTAGTGTTTAAATTTGTAGCGGGCTAACAGGCAGGCCTACCAGTGAACGCTTGTAGATTTTCACACGCAAATGAATGCGATAAAATCTCTTTGGTCAAACACAATTTATAATGACCGGTAAGACCGGGTCGAACCCAAAGGAGCAAGCCAAGCACATGCACTATATAAGATTGTGTTTCCGTTCGGCTATTCTAACCAAAAAAATGTATACGGTGTGTATCTAAATCCTAAACGGTGAGTAATTGGAGATAAAAGATAGATAAGAGGAGTTTCGAGGGATTACTCCCCTCCTTGACATTTCTCATTGATCACGTATACCAGAATTATACAAATCAAGGTGTCAAATAGTTTTGAATCTAGTTTAGACTATGGTAGACCAAGTCTCACGTGAATCTATTCCTAGCCAAACCATCTTAGCTAGAACCTCACTCTATTGAGATTGTTGGTTCATTCCATTGCCTTTACCATCCTACGGTTCACTTCCTACCCATGCATTTACCATCGTAAACACTAGATAAGATCATATTCACTATATCCAAACCTTTCCTAAGGTCTATCGATACTTAGGTAAAGTTTTAAGATCAACATTCACTTAGGCATTTCATCAAACACTTAGTAGCATGTCATATATGAAGAGCATAGTGAACATGAATTTAACACCATAGATTATTGAATCAAATGTTTATACATGATCATAGAGTACCACAGAGGGTTGTAACACCCTCAAAACATAAGGTCACTACTCACACATCATGTAAGACAACATGGTATGAGTAGGGTTTATAGCAACAACAAACAGAATGGAAAAGTGTAAAGGAAGGAGGATTGTCAATCCTTGAATCTCCCTTTTGTTCTTCCCTTCTTCTCCTTGGTTGGATCTTTGGTTGATGATCGTTCAAGAGTTAATTCAACCGGCACACAATGCAAATGATGAATCCCGCACAAATGTAGGATGGGGGGAAAACATAGAGTCAAGTTTTAAGTACTTTATATTTTCTTTCCAAATAGTCGTTGGCCTACAAATGCTTTCGAGGGGGAACTTTTCTTCTGGACTCCGGCATTTGTATCATTTTTGAATTAAAACTTCTCTAGGCCATCGAGAAAGTTTTTAGTCGGGGCTTTGCCCTATTTGACCACAAATTTTTTTGTTGGAGCCTATTTTTCGCGCTCTTTTGACTCCACACTTAAAACTTGACAATATGTTCAAAAAGTGTATGGAATGTGTGGGAACAATCATGAACAAGGCACTAAATTAGAGAAACTCAAGTCACCAAAGAGCATACAAGAGGTCTAAGTTTTTTGTGAAAATTTTAAAAGTGCTTGCTACAACTTAATTCAAGGTATTTCGATGAAAATACTTAGAGAATTAGATAGACAAGAGATAGCAATGATATTGATTCACAAGAATGCACATTCAAAGGACTAGGTCGGTTTTGAGTTCAAGATCTAATAATTGTGACAAGTAAGCTAGATGTGATTTATAGGTATTTAGAATCGTTAGTCACAAGCCTCAAATGGTAGGAATAGAGTACACGAATGCAAGTGTTCATTCAAAAATGGTAGCCATGGCATGATATGAGTGAACTATGCGACTACCCACTTAAAATATAGCTTAGTCCCTAAGCGCAAACAATGAAGAACAATGAGATAAAGACGCATAGGAACTCCCCTCGTTTGTAGATGTCCCCACCGATATAAAAGACGCCATTGTGCTAAGCTTGATCGTACATGATGAAAATAACTTCCTTGATGACAAGAACACATGCGAGGTTAAAAGAAAAAAATGATATACAAGATCATGCAAAACTCAAGTATGAGCAAGAAAGCATCACTAGTCACATAATAACATCATGGCATAAGTTTAATAGAGTTCAAACAAGGAAGTTAACCCACACCCTCCATAATGTACAAGGTGTCTTAAGTGCCACGAAAATGTGAAACTAAAGTCATAGCATGGTATAACAAAATAGTTTCAATCTAGTAAACATCAAATAAGGCACATGAACACTAAGGGGTGACATCATCATTCATAGATAAATTAAGGGTGAGGTGGAGGGGCTTGGCGATGTGAAGTAGAATTGGAGTGAGTAGAACTCACTCCACACTTAAAATTTGACCCAATAATCATAAATTTCACACCCCATACTTAGAGCCTAAGCTACCCAAAGTCATGCCAACCACTTAAACATAAAAAACAAGAATGAACAACTTACAAACCAGGTTACCTCCCATGAGGGCCTATTTTTACCGTCTTGGAAAAGACGTAGCAAAGCGCCCCATAGAATCACTCGTTGAGAAGTCCTTTGCTAGGATCCCTTCTCACGGGGCCTTGGATTTGGTCGTGTCAATCCACCTTTATATTTCATTTGAATTTCTTCCCATCAAGTTTACAATGGACTTTCCTTTGGGAGCATGACCCCTTCAAGAATGAAGATCCCTTTAGATTTATGGGGTCATGGGAGCTTTTTTTCAATTAATCTTTGAAAATAGGGCAAGAAGCTCCAAAACTTGTCTCGAGACGTCGTATTGAAGAAAGGGTCTTCATAACTTGTCCCGAGATTGATGGGCATCCCATCCTTGAGTTTTTCAATGACGTCCATGGGTGCCTAATCCTCAATATCCCTTTCTAAACCTTTGTCTTCTTGTGTGCGAGAAGGCTCTTTAGCTTGATCCATATAGAGGCATCATCATTATACCCTTGAAATCCTTTTGTCTCTATAAGCTCTTCCTCTATCTTATCCTCATCGAGAAGTTTGGGTTCACATTTATGCTCGCTTATACCGGGAGGGAGGATTTCTTCTTCATCAACAAAAGGTATTTCCTCTATGTAAGAGGCATCATCATTGAAGAATTCTTGATTGGAGAGCCGAGGCGGTGATGGAAATGGCGAACTCTTGTGTGTTCTCATTCGAATGATCTTGAGATTTGCTAGTAGTGAAGGATGACTCACTTTTGCGTTCCATCTCATCCATATTGCAAGATTTACCGTCCCATACCTTGTAGAAAGCTCTCCAAAACTCATCCTCCGATTCTTGATCCCATTCTTACTTTGAGGTATTTTTGATTCAAGGACATCTTCTTCGGATACCTCCTCTTCCTCGTCCAAGTTTCTATTTTCAATTGCTTGTTGCGCCAACTTAGCTTCAAGCATCTTGATGGATTGTTTCACTTCCATCAATTGAGCTTTTGCTTCAAGGAATGAGACAATCAAGGGATCCGAGTTTGCGGGCTCACTTGAAGGTTGAGGAGGTTGAGGGTATGGAGGGTAGGAGTCTTCAACTTCAAAGAATTGACTATCATCCCAATTCAGAGTGTAATAACTTGTCGGATAGCCATATTATTGATAATAAGAATTTAGTTGCTCCTCCTCTTCATAGTATTCTCCATTGTGCAAGACTTGTTAATTGTATAGATCCATCTTCGCAAAACAAGATAAACGTAAGCTAGCAAGAGTGAAAAAGGAATATACAAGTATAAGAAAAAAGTAAAATATTTACAAGAATAGTCGGAACATCCACACAATCTAGTCTAGGGATGTGCTAACTAGTTGCTCCCTGGCAACGGCGCCATTTTGAACGCTTCTAAATTTTCACACGCAAATGAATGCGATAGAATCTCTTTGGTCAAAAACAATTTATAATGACCGGTAAGACCGAGTCGAACTTAAAGGAGCAAGCCAAGCACATACACTATATAAGATTGTGTTTCCGTTCGGCTATTCTAACCCCCCAAAAAATGTATAAGGTGTGTATCTAAATCCTAAGTGGTGAGTAATTAGAGATAAAAGATAGATAAGAGGAGTTTCGAGGGGTGACTCCCCTCCTTGGCATTTCTCATTGATCACGTATACAAGGATTATGCAAATCAAGGTGTCAAATAGTTTTGAATCTAGTTTAGACTAGGGTAGACCAACTCTCACGTGAATCTAATCCTAGCCAAACCATCTTAGCTAGATCCTCACTCTATCGAGATTGTTGGTTCATTCCATTGCCTAATCATCCTATGGTTGGGAGATAAATGCAATAAACATAGGAACTAATTCACTTCTTACCCATGCATTTACCATCTTAAACACTAGATGTCATATTCACTACATCTAAACCGTTCCTAAGGTCTATCGATACTTAGGTCAAGTTTTAAGATCAACATGTCATTTAGGCATTTCATCAAACACTTAGTAGCATGTCATATATGAAGAGCATACTGAACATGAATTTAACACCATAGATTATTGAATCAAATGTATATACATGATCATAGAGTACCAAGGAGGGTTGTAACATCCTCGAAACACAAGGTCACTACTCAAACATCATGTAAGATAACATGATGTGAGTAGGATTTACATCAACAACAAAGAGAATGGAAAAGTGTAAAGGAAGGAGGATTGTTAATCCTTGAATCTCCCTTTTTATCTTCTCTTCTTTTCCTTGGTTGGATCTTTGGTTGATGACCTTAATTTGACCTCTTTTTCGGATCTTCTTCTCCCCAAGAACCCAGCACTTAGGTCAAAAACATAGCCTCGGGTAAAAATCCTGAAGTAGTAGGTCCAGCTGGTCGGCTGGCCTGATGCCCAAATTTCCAGTCGGTTGGCTGGAGGCTTAAATCCAGTCTGTTCTTGTTGTGTTCTTCCAGCCAACTGGTTGAGATGTTCAGCCGACCGACTCAAAAGTGAGAGATTGTGAGCCTTCTGAGATTCACTTCCAGTCGGTCGACTGGTGGATCCAACCGACCGATTGAGTATGTGATTGGGCAAGCATTCTGGAAGCTCTTCTCCAGCCGACCGACTGGCCAGTGAGCGTTTGGTAAGCCGTTTGAAGTTTTATTCCAGCCGGTTGGCTAATAGGTCCAACCGATCGACTCGATGTGGATGATTGCTTCCACTTCTGCTCCCTCAACCAACCGACTGGCTGGTTCAGGGGAGATTCTGAACCCGTCGGCTGGGAGTCCTCTTTGCTCACATTTTGCTCTAAATATTCCGCTTTTCCCCGACTTTTTGTATTTAGGCTTTGACCTTGAGGGACACTTGTTTTTCTACTTTAAACGTAAGGATAGAGGTCAAATGACATCAAAATAACGTCAGAAACGACCCAAAACTATAGTGAAAACGACTATTGGTCGGACTAAAATATGTGTCCAAGTCCAGTCCTACTAAAAATACGAATCGGGCTGAGCTGGCCCGTTGAGCTAATATGCTTTTAAAACCCGCTTTAAACATTGGGCGGGCGGATCAGTCTATGCAAACCAGCCTGAATTTGTATAGGTCTAAGTGAAAGTCAGACCAACCCTTCCCATTGTCGATTCTACCAATAAATATTACTTACGCTTTTGAAGATCACACATTCCTATCAACAATGTCGGGTGCACCACCCACATTAATATGGTTACATATATGACAGAACAACCCAAGTACAATTATTGGAGCTAGCGAGTAGTTGAAGAAATTAAAGCACAAGTTTTTCAATATTATGACAGCCACAACTTCAACAACCAATCCACGAGGAGTGGTGTTTATTAGAAAAAGAAAAAGGAGTGGTGTTTATTAAATTAAAGGAAAAAGTATAATTTGGGAATCTGAACTATTATCATTTTTTAACTTGTGGGCTGAAATAATGGTCGAACTATCAAACAATTATTCAAACAATGGGCACTATCTAACGCCGTTAGGGTTTTCACTAACGTCGTTGGACGGCTTAACTCTATTAGTTATTAAATTATATTAAAATTTAAAAAATCACAAAAATTTAAAAAAATTTAAAATTGTCAAGCTATTTTTTAATGTTAAAAAGTTGTAACAAAATAAATGAATTTATCAAAATTATCAAAAAAATTATTCGATAATTCGCCTATTGCTTTCAAATTTTTATAGTTCAGGTAACAAATTAAAAAATGGTGATAGTTCAGATCTCAAACTGTACTTTTCCCTAAATTAAATGCTCCAGCTTAAATAAATAAGAAGGCTTTGATTTTGGATCTGTAGGGCTTGACGTCTCTGACAGTTATATAAAAGTTAAAACTGTATATGCATTGATGTGTGCGCATCCGAAATCTGCTACTGAGCATGGGTAAGGTGAGGTGAGGCGAGGTGAGGTGAGGTGAAGTTTGAGATTCAGTTCAACCAGATTTGTTTTCCAAACTCGTAAACCCTAAACTAGGAGTAGGCATTTGATCCTAGGGTCAAAATACTCATACGGTCATCCTTATCCTGTCTGATCTGTACCTTGTCCTATCCTATCATCGTACCCTAAGGTACTCTGTTCACGAAGCCTAAGGCAGGGTAAGGGTCACGAAAAAATAGACCCTACCCTGCCCTACTACCCTAACCTCATACCCTGCCCTCCTACCATATCATACTCTGTCTTACCCTACTATTTTCATTCATAATATAAGTTTTTCCTCAAATTATGCTTAAATTTATCCTATCGGACCCTACCTTACCCGACCCTACGTACCCTACCTTACCCTAATTTTACTTTGCCCATAAATATCATGCGGGCATAGAAAAACTACTCTACTCTATCATGTACTATTCATTTGATCATGAAAAACGATCGTATCTTACCCATTACCGACTCCTACCCTAAACAACCAACACATGCTGGCAAGGTGAGGTGAGGTTGAGGGCCTCATGATAAATGACATACAGTGTCAGATGTCCTTTTGTATATTAAATTCATCCATTATTGTTATCGTCTTTTTCCTCCAAGGCATCGTCAGTTAGGGGTCGAATCGGGCGATATTAACAAAGAAAGAAACGTAATTAAATCATATTAAAACAATTAGTTACACATACATCAAGTGTAAAACTAATGAGATATATTGAATTATATCATCTATCATTATATGAAAGACTGTGAGTAAAAATTAGTTTAAGTGAAGTATAAATTGATATATAAAAAGTAAAATATAAATTAATCCAAGTGACGAGTATAAATTACTAACAAGGGTTGTGGCCTGTTGGTTAAAGAGTTCACCTTAAGATGGTTGGATCCTTACTCCCTGAGTTCGAACCCAGGCCATCTTTTTTTCTTTCTTCCTTTTCCTTTTCCTCTTCCTCGTCCTGCCTCGCGCGTGTATGCTTCCTACATCCATCGTGGCAAATTATGTGGCAAATTAAGTTGACAATAGCGCCTTAGGCTTATGTGGCAAATTATGCTGACTCAACATTACTTATGAAGTCAAAATGTCACGCAGCTTTAGCATGCATGCCTACAGACTGGGGATTTTGCATCGGTTTTCGAGGGCCTTATGCATCAGTTTCAATGGGATGCATAATCGAATGATGCGTAAGAGTCGGACCTTATGCCACACATAAACCTAAGAACCCCTTATCAACATCGTCTTAGGCCTATGTGACAATATCATGCCAAAGATGCGTGGCATTTTTACCTCATGAGTGACCCTGAGTCAGCATATAATACTGCCACAAAAGCCTAAGGTGTTGTTGCGAACAACGCCTTAAGCGTATGTTGTAACAACCCGACCAGAGAACCCGATCTGATCTGAGCCTTATAAGTAGCTATCATCCCACCGTCCTCCACTAGGTCATCACAACCTTAAGTCTATCACAAAAGATCATGGTAGATTGGTGACATGATAGCTTATCAAGTTAGTACAAGCACTAGTCTCAATTGATGTGGGATAATAGTCAATTCAGAATTCGGGGCGTTACATACACCCCTACTTACATAATCCTAACGTCCTCCCTCGTTAGGAGTAATCAGGACAGAGACACACAGGATCGTCCCTCCATTCGGAGACCGCTCACGATCACCTACTGCGGAGGTTCGGCTATTATACCATCTGTAACGACCCGACCGAAGGACCCAATCCGAGCCATTATAAGCCTTGCATGTCGTAACTGTCAAGCCACCACCCTCCCCTAGGTAACTAGAACCTAAAGTCTATCACAAAAGACCATGGTACATTAGTAACATGGTAGCTAGTAGGCTAGCTTATCAAGCTACCACAAGCACCATGATCGGTCGAATTCTTGACCTATTATTCACTTCATTAGATGATGGATTAGGTTTGTTTTCCAACATTTTGATATCATTTAACCTCTTTTCTAGTGTTTCAGGTCATATATCACATATCTAATACTTTTGGATTGATCCAAAGCAAAGCAAAGCAAAGTATTTGGTGAAGATTTGGGCAAAAATAGAACAAAATAGGGCAATGGATCTTTGCGACGTATGTTGCATGCCCAGAGCGCATATCGTGTCCAAATGGGTCACAATATAGCTTGTTGGAAAGCTAACTCGAAGGCCTACAACTTTGTAGTTGACACCAAGAGCAGATTCGAAGGTTTAGATTTCAAAAAAGGCAACAGAAGTCAGGTCCCGTGACACTTCTAGGTGTCACGGGATATCAGTAGTGTCACGGGACGTGCCCAAGCATGTGCAAAGTAGAGAAACCCGTGAAAGCCCGTGACACACCCTCTGTCACGGGCCCGTCTTCAATTGTGGGCTACAAATAGCAGTTTCTGACCAATTTTTGAGTACGCTGACTTTGAGGTTCGATTTTGACCTAGATTGAAGAAGGAGGATGACTAAGATCTCAATAAAGGCCAAGATTAGAGGCTACGCTTAATCAAACCACGATTTCCTCGTCTCTAATCTTTTCATATATATATTTATAGTTGATAGCCATGAATCGTGAGTTGTCGTTTTATTCCGGGATCCTACGGATCCCGTGCTTGTACCCAACTCTTCATGTGATTTATAAAAATGCGTTCATTATTGCATTTCAAGTATTCAATTCTACTACGCTTAATTGTATCGTTCTTGCACGTTATACATTGGTTTGATGTTTTCTTGTATGAACGAAATTAGGTTAAAACCAAAAAGATGGATGGGTCGGAGATAGTTAACTGGATCAAGTAGAATTGATGTTAGGTCGTAGTAGCTATGTTGATAGTATATGACCTAATAAGAGACTTAATATTAATTGTTTCGCTAAACTACGGTAGCTATGCTGGTAGTACGTAGGTATCTGTAAGTACAACACGCGCGCATCTGCGGCGATGGTAAAACAAGTACGTAGTGGAATAATTAATATTTGGAAAACCCTAGGTTTCACTAATCAAAATTGTTGATAATCAGTGGATGGACGGCGTTCAACAGTCTAGGTTAATTTAGACAATGATCCGTGGATGGGCGACTTGTCTAATTTTATTTTTGTTTATTTTCATATTTGATGGCATATTTGGATTGCATGACATTATCACATGAATTGTATGGCAGGCATGGGTGAAGTTTGATCTTGGAATTATTTCTCTGATTGAATCAAACGTTTCCTAATTTCAGTGTCACTTAGGAATTAGTAATTACCCAAACATTTTTTTGTAGGAGTAGTTGAACATATTACTTGCATACTAGTATACGTACGCGTCTATTATTTTGATCGACCCTTGGCTTACCGAGGTTTATAAATTGTTTTTTGACTGCAACTTGACCCCTAAAACTTATAACTTTTTTTTATATAAAGGATAAAAATACGCTTGTCACACCACTCCCACTCGATATGGGATAACAGTTGATTCAGAATTCGGGGCGTTACATATGTGGCAATATTATGCTGAGTCAGCATTACTTATGAGATTAAAATGCCATATATCCTAAAGCGATGGTAACAACAGCACCTAAAGGAATATGGCTATTTTGGAAATTTGACACATGAGAAAATGAAATTTCAATTTTAGTCAATTTGATAATTTTTCGTGATCATGAATGTCGGCATTACAAACAAAAGTGTGGAAACGTGTAGCTAAATGTGACAAAATAGACTTTTCATGTCAATTTCGATTCAGTTGATTAGTTTTGGGATAGGGATTATGTTGATCTTCAGCGGGATAGGAGATTTATAGCTATGTTACTTTCAGCTTAATTTTAAAGCCATAACCCTACGCAAGCCCTATTATGGTCCTAGCCGAAGGGCTTAAGGTCGGACTGGGGTTTCAATTATTAGGCCCGGCCTGAATTATGAACCCGATTTAAACTTACATGTACATTGAGTTACGTATATTCTTGACATAAAAAGACTGTATTTTTACATTCATCATATCCCACACGTCCAACCTAGTAGCATTTACGTTTAAAAAGTTATAAATAAAACTAAAAAATTCACGAAAACTTACAACTCAAGCATGACTATCTCCACGTTCAACGACACTAAGAATAGTGCAATTGATGTAGAATAATAAATGGTTATGCCAAATAATGTTGATTCTTTGCTAAAAAATCTTCATATTCGTAACAAAATTTGTTGATTATTTACTCATCTATTTAGGCCCAAAATGAGCCCTAGTCCGACCCTAGCCCGAGAAGCCCTGAGAAATGAAGGGCCAATACCGACTTTATGGCCGATGAATTTCCTCAAGGCCCAGCCCTAATATACAAAGGCTATGGCATAGCAAAAGTCTTATCCGACCCGACCCGGCCCGACCCGACCCTATAATAAACTAAACTAAATTTAGTAGTACAAACATAAATTCATCTCAGTTTATTTGTAGTTGAAAAGTATACAACTATGGACAGAAATTGATTCAAAACTTTTTAGTTTGGATTCGACAATTTTGTAACTTTTAAGAGAATTTGTAGTTTGATTGATTGCTTCTTTGAAGTTGCCTTACGAGCCACTTCTTCTGTTTGGACCAGTTTGGTATGGAGGCTTTCCGCAGAAAGCGAAGGGGGAGAATAGGTTGTTTGGGTCTTTAGTTTGTTGGATCTATTCTCCCTTTTGCTTTGTTGTTTGTTAGGCTCTATGCCTTTTCCATCAAAAAAAAAAAAGAATTTGTAGTCTAGTATTGGAACTATAAATATCATGAAATTGAAATGTGAACTATTTTATAATCAAAATAAAATTTTATATTATGATAATATTTCAAAGATTTTTTTGGATGAAGATAATATCTCAAAGTTAAATATAATTATCTATTAGTCATTCTCATTCCTCATCAACATTTTTTTGATTGGTCCTCATCAACATTTTAAATAATTAATAATCCATAAAAGGTGTAAACTAAATTTAATATTAAATAAACTTCAGCAATTACAAGGCAACTTAAATTGAGTTTAATCATTTCATAAAAAAAATTGAGTTTAATCATATTAACTGGAGTTCAATTCAATGTAGTCATAGAGTTAATGCAAGCCATACCAATTTAAGTTGAATTACACTTTAAAAGATTCATAAAACATTTTAATAGCATACCCTTACAATCAATAAATATGTTCGATAGAACAATTAATATTTCTCTGAACGAAGTAGTTACTCTTTTGGGTGGGCTCGTGGATGGTTGCTGAAAAAACGCGAATAATTTTTACTACGTGGTCGAAGCAACACGCATATTAAGAGACATTATAAGGTGGTACCAAAGTGCATAATTAATAATTTAGTAATCTATACCAATTCAAAAAAATAATAATAATTTAGTAATCTATAGAATTTTTTTTGACAAGATGATGTGACACCAAAATTTCGAACTCTTGCCCAGCCAGAAAAGCCAGACATTTATATAATAAAGATCACATGAAAAGTAACATGTTTCATGAGAAATGAGAAGTGTTAATGACCATTAGATTAATAATCTAATGTCTGCTAATCAACCCTAACTTATTCACACAATCGCGTTTTAATTACGGTAAAAGAGTAAATTAGTAATACCTAATCGTTAATCAATCATTAATCGCATTTTAATCTTCCCGGCGTTCGGCTGAGTCGGCGTTCGGCTGAGTCGCTGTTCGTCGTTCGGAGGTGTCACAATGAGTCATCGCCGGTCTTTCATCTCCCAGTCGACATCAGTCGATGTTCTGTGTTTTGCTCGACAGATGAACAGTAAACGACCTGCCGCGCGCCCATCATTGACATTAACGACGCACCCAGCCTTTACATTAACTTGTTAATGTCTGAATTGGGCGCGACTCACTTAATGTCAGCGTTGAGCGCGCGGCCTCTGTGTAATTGCTGTTGGGCTGTGGAGCCTGATTATATTATTGGGTTGGTCCAGTTTAGGAAATCCATAATTTGGAAGTTGGACTTAGGGTTTCTATTTCCTAATTAGATAATTGGGGTTTAGAAGGTTACCCTATTTATACCCAACTTGATTATTGTAATTGTATCCACTATCCAACATCATAGTGAAGAAAACACTGGCTTGATAGTGCCCCCAGACGTAGTCACGGTGTAGTGACGAACTGGGTATCAAAGTTTGGTGTCCTCGCATCGTTCCTTTTTTGTTTCTCTCTCGGCATTGCTGCTTGCGTGATCCTACCAACTGGTATCAAGAGCTTGGGTTGTAGCAGTCATGTTGAGAGATGGAAAACATCTAATGAAGAAATTCGATGGGTCGAATTTAGGGTTACGGAAGATGCATATTGAGGATTACCTGTATGGTAGTGAGTGGTACCTACCTGAAGACGGCAAGAGACCACAGGGTATGAAGGACGGGGAGTGGGAGATGTTGGACAGGAAGGCGATGAGCGCGGTTCGTTTATCGTTGTCTAGAGACGAAACATACCACACGGTCTGGGCAAAGGAGATGTTGGATCCGCCGACTGCGTTAAAGAAAAATTTTCTATCAGTTAGGCAGTTAGACGAAAATGGTTTTGGTATAACCTTTAGCTTCAAGAACTGGAGGATAGCAATGGGAGCTAGGGTCATAGCTCAAGGAAAGAAGAATTTGTTATCAGTTGGGCAGCGGGATGAAGACGGGTTTGATGTAATCTTCAGCTGCAGGAACTGGAAGATAACAAAGGGAGCTAGGGTGATAGCTCAAAGAAAGAAGGAAGGAACGTTGTCCAAGATGAGGAACGTTCGGAAAGGCATCGCTAGTTAAGGCGGGAGTGGTGATGCAGTTTTGTGGCACTGTCGTTGTGGTCACATAAATCAAAAAGTTTCGCAGGGTAGCAAAACTCTGAAGAGGAAGAAGTTGAAGCTGTGCATTGCTTCAACGGGGCTCAAGACGTGAGCTGAAGGTTTGGCACTACCGCATGCATGGGTGGTTCAGGACGAAGACAATTACGATTGGAATCAGTCTCCAGGTGGGAGATTGTTGGGTTGTGGAGCCTGATTAGATTATTGGGTTGGTCCAGTTTAGGAAGTCCATAATTTATAAGTTGGGCTTAGGGTTTCTATTTCCTAATTTGATAATTAGGGTTTAGATGGTTACCCTATTTATACCCAACTTGATTATTGTAATTGTATCCAACATCATTGTGAAGAAAACCCTGGCTTGATAGTGCCCCGGACGTAGTCACGGTGTAGTGACGAACTGTGTATCAAAGTTTGGTGTCCTCGCATCGTTCCTTTTGTTTTTCTCTCGGCATCGCTGCTTGCGCGATCCTAACAATTGCTACGCATTATCCTTTGAAAAGCTACGGATTATGTATCTAATTACTATGAATTTTGTATTCGTAGTAATTGAATCAAAATACGTAGCATAATATTCGTAGCAATTACATACAATATTCGTAGCATATTATTCATAGTAATTGAATCAAAATACGTAGCATAATATTCGTAGTAATTGAATCAAAATACGTAGCATAATAGTCGTAGCAATTACATACAATATTCGTAGCAATTACATACAATATTTGTAGCAATTACATACAAAATTCGTAGCAATCATACAATATTCGTAGCATATTATTCTTAGCTTTTCAAAGGATAATGCATAGCATCTCAAGTAAGCCGCGCCAATAATGTTTACAACGTGGTCGAAGCAACACGCATATTAAAAGACATTATAAGGTGCTACCCAATTCAAAAATAATAATTATTATTATTTAATAATCTATAGCAATTTTTTTGACACGATGATGTGACACCAAAATTTCCGACTCTTGCCCGGCTAGAAAAGCCAGGCATTTATATACCACATCCTATGCAATCCTTTGTGTGTGTCCAGTATTTATTCAAGGAAAATTTTTCAATTTGTTCAAAATTCAAATTTGCATTTCCTTTATACTCAATCTTCAAATTACATTTCCAGTTTACTCACGTTTCGTAAGGCTCTGTCCTGGACGGTGCCTTAATAATGAACCGCCCTAATCCACGGCGTCTTAAGCCTTGTGGCATATTTAAGTCAAAAAATAAATTGACTGGACATAAATTGCCAAGGAATTTGAAACCGATGTTTGATACGGCGTCTAAAACTAAGCTGTAGTTGCTTAGAGCGTTTTAATGTAATCTAATAATTCAGTGTGAAGTCAAAGCCTCGAATTGAGATGGAGAGCGCAGTCGGCGAGGATGCCGAACGTAGAACGTAGGTGATGTGGAAACGAAAGTCGATTTCGGATTTTGCCGAAGTGTCAAACGATTTCATCCAAACGGGAAGAATGAAAGCGATTGAGTTATTGTAACCTAAGGCGGTGTTGCTTAGTTTACATTACCACGTCAGCTGGCTTACTCAGTCATTTTTTGTTTAAATATGCCACGAGACTTAAATCGCCGTTCAGAAGAGCGGCTTATACGGCGCCTTAAGAAACGTGAGTAAATTGGGATTGCAATTTGAAGATCGAGTATAAAGGGAATGCAATTTTGAATTTTGAGCAAATTGGGAAATTTTTCACTTTTTTAAGTAAACAAATTTTATTTGAAGGAAACAAGTCATGATCTATCATTAAAATCTTTGAGGGGAATATGTAAGAGCCATCTGTTTATCATTTGAATAAAGTTTTACCGTAAGAAGCAAATATATTTAAATGAAAAAATTCAGAAATAATGAGCGCATTTTAAAGTAGGGATGCACAAAATTGGACTGACCCGAAAGCTCGGATCGGATGGAAATTTACTGGTCAGTCCTGCCAAGGACACACCCGTAAATTTTGATCCGGTTCGGTCCACGGTCTAGATTTTCAGAAAATTCTGTTCCAACGCTCTGACCCGGACCATAGTATTCCTGTCCGGACTGTATTATAGTGTAAAATTACGATCCCATCCCCGGTCCACTATTTCAAAAAATTTCGATCTATCAGTCTGATCCGGATCGTATAAACTTCGGTTTGGTCCGGTCCTCGATTCACTTTTTCAAAAAAAATTCTAGTACACCGATCCGGTCCGGACCAGATATGCATCGCTATTTTAAAGTAAACTGAGTCTAATTAAAAAAACTAGATATAATAGGATATGTTGTTTTTTCATTTTCAAATTTAGCTTCAATATAAATTAGGGATGCACAAAATTGGACCGGACCGTAAACCCGGATCGGATTGGACCGGAATTTTACGGGTCAGTCCAGGATCGTAAAAATCCGGATCCGGTCAGGTCAACGGTCCAGATTTTTAGAAAATTTTGATCCATCGATCCGACCCGGGCCGTATTATAGTGTAAAATTACGGTCCAATTCGGTCCTCTGTCAACTTTTTCAAAAATTTCCGGCCCATCGGTCCATATAAACTTTGATCCGGTACTCGATCTATTTTTTCAAAAAATTCCGGTCTATCGGTTTGAACCGGATCGTAAAATTCCAATTTGATCCGATCCGATCCGAATCGGACAGGATATGCATCCCTATTATTAATGTTATTCTCGCACATGTCGCTAACGGCTATGTGAGCCGAGCATTTGTTGCTTAATTAAAGATTAAAGGTTGAATAATGAATTACATGCAAGCGACAAGCAGCATGTGTTATGACTATGACACCCCATAGACACACCCATCTCATTAATTATATTCATATCGATGAATGCCACATTTTTTTTGATGAAGGCGTATAAAAATTCATAACATTTCAATACATATCGTGATAGTCTTAATCATCTGTATCAAAAAAAAGTGATAGTCTTAATCTTCTTTTGCATATATATATATATAGAGGAGTGTTCAAATGTTATACCTCTTTTATGGTGTTATGTGTTACACTAATCTCAATCTTAAATCAAATGATATAAAGGTGCAAAATGAAAGTCAAAAAGTCAAAAATAGACAAAGTTGTTTGTCATTTTGCACTTTTGTCTTTTATCTTGCACTTTTGTCTTTTACCTAAAAGACAAAAGTGCAAAATAAAGTAACACATAACACTCTAACAATCTATAACACTTGAACGCTCCCCTATATATATATAGGGATCGTTCAAGTGTTACACCCCCTTATAGTGTTACATGTTACATGAATCTCATCCGTAGGATGAGATTCATCCAAGCATCCACATGGCGCCACCTCAAAAGCATGGGGGGCTTGGACATGTGACATGCATGTGCCATGAATAGTGGCTTACGTGGCGCATTTTGATTGGCTGGAGGTGTAACATTTGAACGCCAATCTATATATATATATAGGGGGCGTTCAAATGTTACAACTTCTTAGAGTGTTACAGTGTTACACTCCTCTGATTGGTTGATAGTGGCAGGAATAGTACCGGAATAGTGGATTTTTGGGTAGTGGGTTTTAGTGTTTGCTTTTTGAAGTAGTGAGTTTTACTATTTGGACACGTGGCGCACCCACAAAGCACGGGGGGTGGATGTGTGGCTAAAATTGGTGTAACACGTAACACAATAAGAAGGGTGTAACATTTGAACACTCCTATATATATATATATATATAGAGGAGCGTTCAAATGAGGCAGCCAAAATAAGAATGAGGCAGTGAGGCAACCTCTCAGCCACTCATTCAGACACATCATCTTTATTCATCCAATAGAAATGTGACACTTGCCCCACTATATTTTCTATTTTCTTACAATTTTATTTTACTAAACAAATTATTAATTCATTTTGAAGGGCATTTTGGTATTTGTATTACAATACACATCACTTAGAGCATCTCCAATGCAAGCCCACTTGTGCTTGGGGACACGTGAAATGTGACTTGGCCAGGCCCACTTTGCATTGGAGGAAAAGTTTTAAAAGTGGTCAGGCCCACTTTGGTGGTCAGAGCATCTCCAATGCAAGCCCATTTGCTGCCTAGGGACACGTGAAATGGAAGTGGGCAGCAAATGTTGCATTGGAGCAAAAAAAAAAGTGGGCTTGGCCACTTTTTTTTACATTGGAGGTTCACCCAAAAATACTGTCATTCATCTCTCTCATCATTTTTCTCTCTCTTATCTAATCATACCTCATGATATTTTTAATCACATGCATCCCACTCATGATCAAATAAAAAATTCATCATCATTTATGCATAAAAGCGAATAGTGTGGGTCCCAAGTTATATTTTTGTCTTTTTTTTAAAAAAATAATGCCGTTACAACTTACAACATTTTTACTTTTTATTTTTGTTTTTAAAAATAAAATTTTCCGTTACAAATGAATCCACTATGTAGCCGTTACTTTTACAAATGTAGCCGTTACAAATGAATCCACTATGTAGCCGTTACAAATAAAATTTGTCTAATTTTGTCTAAATAATTGATATGTATAAAATTTGTCTACTTTTTTATGTATTTATTTTTAGCATTGTTGCATGTTTTTTTTGAATCCAAATTAATGTTGGACTACCCAATCAATTATTAATTAAACGAAATAAATTATTATTCGCCCAAAATAAAATGAAACTATTTTCTAAATACAAATCATAAATAATATTTGTCTAAATAATATTTTACTACAATGGAAATTTTGTAGTAAAATATTATAATTTCCCATTTTGTCAACAATATTCCGCAACCATTTTTAATTATTTTTAAAAACAGACCATTAGACAGCGCTTTTATAGAAAAGCGTTGTTAAATGTGGACTTTAGACAGCGTTTGGTTACATGCGCTGTCTTATGTCAATTTTTAATTATTTTTAAAAACAGACAATTTAACAGCGCTTTTATGGAAAGCGCTGTCTAATGGTCTGTTTTTAAAAATAATTAATAATTGTCTGTTTATTTTAAAGTAAGTATTATCATTATATTTTTGTTAAAAATATATCAAAGTTTATCTCGTTTTATAGAGCTCTAAAAATTATAAATATTAGTATTTATTTTGTTTTTTTTACTTTGTAATTTAGAAGATATATTCGTTGCAAGATACACTTTGATATAATGGGACCCAGTTGTAAGTGGAAATGGGCTTATGCATTGGAGAAGAATGACCACATTTTCATGTAAGCCCATTTGATGCTTATGTGGCATGAAAATGGACCCACATGTAAGTAGACTTGGGCTCTTGCATTGGAGATGCTCTTATACTTTATACCCTCTCTCTCCAATACACATCTCTTCTACTTTATACCCTCTCTCTCCAATACACATCACTTCTACTTTATACCCTTTCTCCAAGTTCAAATTTTTATTACTATTTGTATAAGTGTTTTGTTACTTTTTTTTGTATTCTACTTATGTGCATTACATCCTTATTTCATATGGCATTACACCCTTATTTCATATGGCATTACACCCTTATTTCATATGGCATTACACCCTTATTTCATATTCTATTACACCCTCATTTCATATTGCATTACACTTATTTGGGGTGTAATGGCTTATGAAATAAGGGTGTAATGGCTTATGAAATAAGGGTGTAATGGCTTATGAAATAAGGGTGTAATGACTTATGAAATAAGGGTGTAATACCCTTATTTGGGGTAATGGCATTACACCGTTATTTCATAAGCCATTACCCCATTGTTTCATAAGTCATTACTCCCTTGTTTCATAAGTCATTACCCCCTTGTTTCATAAGTAATTACCCCTTTGTTAAAATAATACATAAGTCATGACCCCTTTGTTTCTCCATTACACCGTTATTTCATATGTCATTACCCCTTATTTCATAAGTCATTACCCCCTTGTTTCATAAGTCATTACCCCTTTGTTAAAATACTACATAAGTCATTACCCCCTTGTTTCTCCATTACACCGTTATTTCATATGTCATTACCCCCTTATTTCATAAGTCATTACCCCCTTGTTTCATAAGTCATTACCCCCTTGTTTCATAAGTCATTATCCCTTTATTTAATAAGTCATTACCCCATTGTTAAAATAATACATAAGTCATTACCCCTTGTTAAAATAATACATCATTGCACGCTCGTTTAAAAAACACAAATAAATGCACGTTCATTTTTCAATAACACAATTTAATGTACGCTCATTTACAATTATGAATGCACCTTCGTTACTAAGACATATTCTAGTTGAATGCACGCTCGTTTCTTAATAACACAATTAAATGCACGATCGTTTACAATCACGAATGCATATTCGTTCTAAGTAGCTGCTTTTACACATAAACATCGTCTACACATACTGCTCCACACAGACAAGTACCAAGTTTTGACATAGTACAAGTTTTCACAAAATATTGATTCACATAAATACCCTGTACACAAAATACTTGGGACGTAACCCTGTACACAAAATACTTGAGACGTCATCTCAAGCGAATGCTCCAAGTTCTGAAGCTCACTTCGACTCGCGGAGCCAGATCTTCTCCAAGTAATGCCTGCGTATAAAATAAGCAAGTAGAAACTCATTAACAAATTAAAACAAATGTGTACAGAAAATACATGTGTAAATATGTACAAAAAGCTCACGCTGGTTGATTAGTTACTCATTACTTTTGGTTGCGATGCAACAGCTCAAGCTTGGATTTCATCTTAGTGTATTCAAGTGACCAGTTTTCCTGACACACATTTTTCATAAAAAATAAAACACAGAGCTGCACAATTTGTGTATTCGATCAATTACACAAAACTGCACAATTTTAAAGAAAAATATAACAAGTTGAGTCATATAAAAAAACGCAAATTACCATGACGCCTAAAATTACTAAACGCCTATATAAGCGAACCTGGTGTCAGTAATGAAGAAGAGGTCCATTACTCTGCCATCCGGAGTTGTTGAAACCTTTACTTTCTTAATAGTAAGCTCGAGCTCACAAAGCACTCGAGTCACATCTGCCCAAACAAATTGACCCACAATTTATTATAAAGTGACTCGCTAACAATTTCTACACAAGACAATAATATAAGCACAATAGCTACCCAATTCGATAAAATGAAGAGATAATGACACGGAAGAACCAAGCCACAGAATACAATGACAACAAGTGGGCATCTTATATGCTGCTATTAGAAAAGTATATTCCTTAAAATAACTCAACCAACATCGAGATCCATGGATACCGGAGACTGAATGATACATAACAAAACACAAGTCAAAATCCAAGACAAAATATTTGTGATCAAAATTATTAAACACAAGAAAATGTAATTACCATGTAAGAGGCCTTTTCGATCATCGCAACAGAACTTGAGCAAGAAGACATCAGACGGCTTTGGAGGCTGCAACTCAGCACAATAGTACGGAATACCAGAGGCTGAAGTTATTGAAGGGCAAGCAGCCACCATTCTCTTCTTCATCCGATTCCATCTGGTTGTTGATTTTCCAAGCACCCACAAAACTACGTAACACCATTTCCCATCTGTCAATACATCTACACCACCAACAAAATCAAACAATTACAAACTGAGTATTAAAAAATTCTATCAAAATTTAAATACATAAAAAACTGAAAACGTAAATCCAAGCAGACTGTGACTCAAATTACTCACTAACATCAGAAGCACACAACCTGTTCGACGAAAGTACCCAAAGAGAATAAATTTACGAGCACATTTAAATCTTCAAAGAATTGGGTCTAGTTCTGAAACTGAGCTATTGATTTGGAGAAAAAGGTAAATGAAAACTACTCACCAACTCTGACAACGATTAATCCAAAGAAGAGAATGATACGGCAAAGATCACAACCGAGCCCTGTTTTGTCCGGACAATTGACCGTAATAACACTGGGGTCTCCTTCCTTCTCCGGTGGCCTTAACAGCAGCACGTCATCGTACAAAAACCCCATCGGATCAGCTTGCGTCGTACTCCTCTAGCTATCGATTAAAGGTGTCAGACTTTGGGGTCAGACAGCGTCGTAGATGAAGAGCTATGTCGGCTTCTACCTCAGACGGTGTCGCGGATGAAGAGGTTACCGAGACGGAGTGGTTCTGGCTTCGATAACGCTGACCATTAAAGCACCCGATCAGGGGGTTTTGTTCTGACAGGAGAGTGTCGTCGATTTGAAGCAAAGAAGATGGATTTCTGGATTTGGCACTGAGAGTATCGTCCGATTTGAAGCAAAGAAGATGGGTTTTCAAAACCCAAAAGAACGAAAAGAAAAGAAAAAATGGTGGAGAGAAAAGTGAGGATCTAACACAATTTCGGGAAACAAAATTATGTACAAATGTCCAAATTACCCCTTAATAAATTTCCTTCAATAATTACTTTTCCATTTTCACCTCACCAAAACGATTGGCTCACGTTGTGCCTCACTGCCTCATTCTTATAAGCCTGCCTCAACCGAATGCTCATATATATATATATATATATATAGAGGAGCGTTCAAATGAGGCAGACTACAGTATATTGAAGCAGTGAGGCAGGTTCTCAACCACTCATTCACACACATCATCTTAATCCATCCAATTAAAACTTGACACCTGCCCCACTAACTAACATTACTTTATAATTCTTTTTTATTCAATTTCAAATTAAATTGTGAATTCAAGGGCAGTTTCGACATTTCATTTGCCCCTTCCTCTCTCATCCATTCAGATTTGCTGTTTATTTCTCTCACATCTAAGAAACCCAGATTAGGTCTCTTCTCAAAATCCTTACGACTCATAAATCTCCATCGTTTCTGGCGACCGCTGCTTCACCCACGATGGTAGTGGAAAGATCGAATCTGCTGAAGACCACTACGACGATCTGTTCATGTCTTGTTGATTTCAGACTGTCTACTTTATTTAAAGGGTTTGAGTTTTAATGTTTATTGATCTTTTTGAAATGCTTTGAAGTCTCAATACCTACCCTGCTTGTTGATTTCAGATCTACGTTTGATTGTTTTCGTGGTTTGGTGTTGCATGATTAAGATTCTCGATGGGTTATCCATGCCCAGATTTGAAAGTTTCGATCTTTGCCACTCAATGAGCTAATTAATTGCATTTTTAGGTTTGACATTTGCTGCTGTAATTTCTGAATCTTAATTGTATTGGAATGTGTTTCATAGATTTGATTTTTCATTCTGGTGAGAAGTTTGTGCATTGAAATTGAATTGTTGGAGGTGGTCAATGATGCCGAATTGTGCCTAAATTTTTTCGTTAATATGAATCCCAATATTTAGATGTTGGATTGGTTTAAACTCCGACAATACTCCGATCAAGCCACAACTAAGTCCCAATGACTTATCCCAACAAAGATCAAGAACACAAGTGAAATGCCAAGTCTAAGTTCCTCATCTTTTGATGTCAACTAAGGAGCAACCAAAGAGGCAACCAAAGGGCAACCGGAGTTACATTTCAACCGAAGGCTTTTGGGGAGAAAAGATCTCATTTCACTCACACTCTCCTCCCTCCACCTCACCACCGGCGGCTTTCCATGAGGAAGAGCCATGTGGCCGGCGGCTCTTGGCTTCTTGCCACCTTGCCCGGCGGCTTTGAGGTCTTCCACCCCCCATGTGACATGTGTTCTCCTCTCCTCCACATCTTCTCCTCTTCCCTTGCCTATAAATAGCACATCCCCTTCCCTTTGTAAATCATCCTCATTCCAAGAAGCTCAAACACAAATTCCATAGTTACTTATCTCTCTAGAGTTTGGGCACAATCCATGTAAACACACTACTTTGATATTAAAACTCCAAGTTTGTTCTTGAGTACTCTTGTCGGTTCTTGAAGTACTCAAGCATTTCCTTTACTTTACGTTGTTCTTAAGTTTACTCCTGTTGGTTCTTGAGTATTCTCCACTTTACTTTCCTTGTCTTGATTTCAAAAAACATTTACTTTCCTATCTTTTGAAAACCTTTACTTTTCAAGCACTTAGCTATGGTATCCACCTCTATGGATATTCGTAGCTAAAGCCTTCATTCGGTTGAAGGGGTGTGCTTGTATCATACAATGTTTTAGACCCTTCTCTTAAGTGCCTCTTTGTGTTCAAAACTTGTTCTATGTGCCATATATTAGGTCAGAACACTATTGGTTGAGTGGAGGCTCGAAAGAGCAAAGCTCTTCCATGGGTTCGTGAACTTCCGTGGATAAGTGGAGGCTCGAAAGAGCACAGCTTATCTGTGGAATTCAACCTCTTTAAAACACCATTTGGTTGATCGTAACTGAAGATCAAATGGATGCACATAAGCTAAGATACTTTGAAAGGAGGAATTAGCCCAAATAGAACAAGTGTTTTAAACGATGAGGCAAGTCATGTGCTAGAAATAGCCTTGATTCATCTTTGAACACTTAGTATGATCATTAGAGGTCGATGATAAACAGATTTATGATACAAGGCCCCTAAAACTGAATCCTTTCCTTTAATTAAAACATCACCTGTTACTTTACTTTCAGTACCATATCAACTGCTTACTTTCTGCAAGTCTTGTCCTTCAAGCATTTACTTTCAGCAAGTCTTGTCCTTCAAGCACTTTATTTTACGCATTTACTTTCAGCAAGTCTTGTCCTTAAATCACTTTATTTTACGCACTTATTTTCAGCAAGTCTTGTCCTTCAAGCACTTTACTTTTCAGTATTTACTTTCAGTCTCGTATTTACTTTCTTTACTTTCAGTCATCTACTTTTCAGTACTAAAATCACAACCAACCCACGCTACTTTCAGTACTAAAATCACAACCAACCCCCAACTGTCTTACTTTCCATCTTCGAAAGAACAACTATCCACTAATTCCCTTGGGTTCGACCCCTACTTACCGCTTTACTACCCAATAGTAGAGTACGAGTAGCAGACTTATAAATTTATTTGTACAGACTGCCTAGCGACAAGGCAGTTCTGTCAACTACTCACACATCATGTAAGACAACATGATGTGAGTAGGGTGTCTAACAAAATCTAAGAGAAGAGAAGAGGAATAGAGTAGGATGATTAGTCCTAATGAACTCCCTTTATCTTCAATCCTCCTTGATTAGATGATGATGGATCCCTTGATTGAGCTCACTTTTCCTTGTCTTTTTCCCAAAAGAAGCCAAGATGCTAGGTCAAACTTACCACTTTCTATTTATAGCCTCGGGCAGAATTCGGCACTGTAGCAGTCCCAACCGATCGGTTGGAGGAAGCTTTGGTTTCAACCGATCGGTTGGAGTAAGGCAAGATTGGCTGCTACTGAAGAACTTCCATAACCGATCGGTTGGAAAAATCTTTGGCTTCAACCGATCGGTTGGAGTAGGGCAAGTCAGCCGATCGGTTGGTAGGGCGAGCCGATCGGATACGGAAACGGAAAAAACAAGCCTTCTGAGGGAGCTAGCCAGTCGATCGGTTGACTAAGGGCAGTTTCCCAACCGATCGGTTGGACGTGTTGTTCTGCAAATATTTGCTCCCAAATCTTCGATTCTCCCCAAGTTTTCGTATATTGGCTTCGACCCTAAGACGTCTTGTGTTGACCTGAAACGCACGAAAAGGGGATCAAATGGCAACAAATTATCGTCGGAAACGAACTAAAGTTATAGTGAAAATGGGTATTAACGAGTCGAAAACTCGACTCATCAACACTCCACATTTAAGCTTTGCTCGTCCCGAACAAAGTATGCAAATATGCCAAGGAGGTGCAAATGGCGAACTGCTAGTGGTGCTATGTTTTTCGTGCATTTGCCTCACTAGATTTCACAAGGTCTCTATCCTTATTTCTAAACATGTTATTGAAAGAAAAATAACAAGTATGTACAATCTAACCAGCTCCTTTTCGTAGGCGTTACGAATGCATTTAGCGCATGCATTAAGCCTTTAAACCCCTAGGCTACCCTAGTGGACGAGTTATAGTCTCGTGAGAGTTTTCAGAAAAGGGAATACTCACAAATCCCATATGCACCTATCCCATGAGAATGAATTCAAGAGTGTTCAACCAAGGCTAGGATTTCTCAAAACACATTCCTCATCCCACGCTAGGACTACTATCACTATATCATCAAAAGAACTTTCGAACCACTTTGAGAACCTTTGAGGTTGTGGATTCAAGATCATCAATACTAGAGCTATCAATGGTCTCATCCAAAAGTCTATTTATTTCCAAGGCTATACAAAAGATGTGAAGTTTTTAGTTTGCACAAAAATTGTCAATCGCTCGCCTATGCTAGCTAGGGCTAGTCCATGGGTTTGCGACGTGGAACTCATTCCCAAGTTTTAGGCCCTTAAGACGTAATCCATAAGGGAAGAGGAGTTCGACACTAGAGTTCTCAAAAAACATGCATAGACCAAATGATAACTCCCGTGCAAGCACATGGGTCGTCCAAAAGTTATTCTAACAAGCACACAATGCAAATGATGAATCCCGCACAAATGATGAATGGAGGAAAACATAGAGTCAAGTTTTAAGTGCTTCTTATTTTCTTTTTGAAACGGCCTTTGGCCTACAAATGCTTTCAAGGGGGGACTTACCTCCCTAACCCCCGGCATTTGTATATTTTGGAACAAAACTTCTCGTGATCATAGAGAAAGTTTTTAGTTGGGGCTTTGCCCTCTTTGACCGCAAACATTTTTCTTCTTTTTATTTTTATTTTTATTTTTTTTGAATGGGGCCTATTTTTCGCCCTCTTTTGATTTTGACTCCACACTTAAAACTTGACAATATGTTCAAAAAGTGTATGGGATGTGCGGGAATCAAACATGAACACGGCACTATGTTAGAGAACTCAAGTCACCAAGGAGCATTCAAATGGTCTAAGTTTTTCACGAAGGATTTAAAAGGTGCTTGCTATAACTTGATCCACGGTATTTCATCGAAAATACTTAGAGAATTGGATAGACGAAAGATAGCAATGATATTGGCTTTCAAGGATACACATTCAATGAACTAGGTCGGTTTTAAGTTCAGGATCCAACAAATGTGGCAAATAGGCTAGATGTGATTGATAGGAATTAAGAATCGATAGTCACAAGCCTATATGGTTAAGAACACTCTCATGTAGGGATAAGGTGGAAAAGATGCAAGTGTCCATCTAAAAATGATATGCATGACATGCAAACATGTGAACTATGCGCATCAAACCACTCCACACTTAATTCAAGCTTAGTCCCTAAGCACATAGAATGATAAAATAAAGGCAAAGGCACGTAGGAAACTCCCCTCGTTTGTAGTGCCGGTGATATAACCCTTGGGAGTTAGAAATAACCTTTTGGTTGCAAATGTAATAATGAGGGTGAATTCGAACGTGATAAGAATATGTTAATGTATATCTTGTAGAGTGAGCAATAGAAATGGTAAGCACCTTCAATATCATGGAAAATGTAGCATACAACCAAAGGCAAGTAAGGGAAATATCACCAAAATGGCATACATCATCCAAAATTGCGCCAAAAGGCGACTTAACATCAAAAACTATCATCCAATGCAGCAAGTCAAAGAAAAGATACATGTGTAAATCAAGAAAAAGCATGGACTCATAATGTAGCCTCATCGGCTCCCGGACTAATCGGCCTAGCTGAATCTCCAACCTCCTCATTCACTATTGTGGGACCAGTGGGTAGAGGGCTATCCTCCCTAAAAGAGTGAACTGGCTCCAAGGTCCCTCCTGTGAGACGTGAGCCCGCCTCCCCGACTCTGGAAGCTGGCGTGAAAGGCAATGGGGAGGCGCCACGGGGAGCAGAGAACTCTAGAGCAGGTGGAGGAACGATGGGAGTGCTGGGACCTCTGGCAAAGGATAGGACTGTAGACCGGAGCCAATCCCACTCCTGGCGAGATCTCAACGCCTTGGCTCTAGTGAAGGCATCAAGGCTAGCTAGCCCACTCCTCAAATTACTGATGTCATAGGAGACTCGCTCTCTCCACGCTACCCAATCACCAGTAGCAGGGGCAGCACCATCAATAGTCGGCTCCTCAATGTGTGGCTCTACGATGGGAGGCTCCTCCGGAATGGGGGCTGCGGGCTCGTCGGCCGGGGGGAGGGGAGCGAATTGGAGAGGGCGGAGGGGATGTTGTAAGGTTCTCTCTGCAGTAGAGAGGGTTTAGCTGTCGGAACATGGCCTTCCTATCCTTCGCATCATCCCTAAGGTTCTTCTTGTGCGGTTTGGTATCTTCCTCCCAAGTCTTCCCGTCTGCCTTGAGAAAGTGCATACTCTTCATGGTAGAGGCATCGAGGACTTTCTTGGATGGCTCGGGGCAATCCTCATGGTCAAAGGTGAAGTTACACCTTAGAGCAATCAATGTGATCAAAGAACCCCCTCCCACGGCAAGATTCCTCGAGGATTCCTTAATTGTGTCGAAAAACCGAGAGGCAAGGATAGCAAACCAATCAAGGACATCGCCGCGGTCAATGGCCATCATCAGATCAATATCAGGAATTGTCACCGCTCTACCCTTCCCCAATCTGGTAATTACCCCAAAGGCAATAAGATAATGAATGACCTTCCAAACGGGAGTGGTGATGGCGGATGAGTTATAAGATGAAATGAACCATTCGTTCCTCCCCGAGATCCTCCTCCAAAATCTACTCCTCTCATGCTCATTAAACTTACGCACCTCTACCCCATGAGGGGGAAAATCCAACCAATCAAGAAGCACAGTCTTCCTTATTTTGAAAACCCTTCCTCCCAAAACAAACTTCCCAAACATCTCCCCTTCCTCATCCGTCATCCAATCAAATGAGCAAATAAACTCCTCATCTACCCTTTGGTAGGAGCCCGGATCATCCACATATAAAACATTTAATCCACTATGATGAAGTTTAGACTGTACCTCATCGGTGACTCCAAGGTCGAGGCCCCTGAGGAACTCCATATCTGGATAGAGAGTCGCTACTGCTTTCTTCCCCTTTGTCGTGATGACGTCATGACTCTTCCTATGCGTCTCATCCTCGAGCACGAGAGGCTCGGCAAAGGGGTAAGGGGTGGGGATAGGCAGGGGACCCTCTAATGGGCCATCATCGGGCGCAACTAGAGCAAGGGCAGTGGGTGGTGAGGCGGGAGGTGAGGGTGATGGAACTCGCTCAATGGGAGGCGCAGGAGGTGCTGGAGTCTTCTTTTTGGATTTCTTGGAGGTGGAAGAGACTCCTTTCGAAGACTTGCTTTTCTTAGCCGGTGGGCGAGGCGAAGGTGGGGGAGATTCCATCTCCTCATCCGTGCTAGGCTCCCTCAATGAAACTCTAATTTGCTTTCTCTTGCGAGCAACAAGAGGCAAATCGTCTTCCTCACCATCGGATGATTCCACATCCCGAGCATCCCTCGTTGGTTCATGGGCAATTTCCTTACCCTTAGACTTGTTCTTGGATGAAGAACCGTCTTGAGGCATGATTTGAGTGGAATGAAATGCACTGAAGGAGGCGATGAGATTCAATCGAACCGATCGGTTGGGCTGAGGAGCAGTTTGTCAACCGGTCGGTTGGCTGGTGAAATCCAGACAATTTTAGGGCAGAAATCGGGGTTTTTGGAAATGGCTTGGATGATGAAATTGATTGGGGGGTTTTGTAGGGGGGAGGCCGGTGAGTGATTTGGTGTGTCGGACGGGCGGATTGGATGGTTGGATGGGGAGATCGGACGTGGGATGTGTTTCCGATCGGGAGACGGTTGGATGGAAATGAGCGGCGGAGCTTGGCTGGGAAACGGCTGAGAGGGACGGCGGCGTGGGCTGGGTGAATGGGCTACCAGGTGAGGAGAATGGACGGCCAGAGTCGGAGTCGGAGTCGGGATTTTGGTCGGCTAGGGTTGCTTGAGTTTGGGCGAGGCGAGCGTGAAATGAGAAATGAGGAAGAAAGGGGTTTGGTTAAGCAAATGCCAACCGATCGGTTGGCTTCATTTGACTTCTTAACCGATCGGTTGGGGCTGAACACAAATGAAGAGCTCCTGAGATGTTTCCGTAACCGATCGGTTGGGGCATGAAATTCCTTCCCAACCGATCGATTGAGCCTGCATCGAAAAACAGTTCTACTGTATTCTTTCCGTAACCGATCGGTTGGAACATGAGTTTCTTACCAACCGATCGGTTGGAACAAAAATTCAGCAATTTCAATTATCATATGAATCTAGCATTAAGCCAACTCCACACTTAGAATTTTCTCCGCATTCATGAACAAGCATCACTCAATATTCATACGAATTCAATTCAAAATATAGTCATGCTTTATCAAGAAATCACTAGCATAAACACATTTCGCAATAAAACGCATGCTAGGATCAAGGACTCCACACTTAAGACACAACCATCACCTAGATAATTCATCTAAGCACAATTCCACACCATGCGCACCTAATCATGCAATTACACTATCCTAGCACCGTGCTCTCATACAAGGTTCAATGTTCACATGCCAAACATATATGAAAATAAATGTGCATAAATGGACAACTCACAAACCGGGGTTCCTCCCGTGAGGGCCTAGTTTAACGTCTAGGCAAAGACCGAGCCAAATCTTTTCTTAAGAAACACACTTCAGGAGTCCTTTGCTAGGATCCCTCCTCAAGCGGATAGTAGCTCCTCTATGGGTCGGTCAAATAGTAGGTCACATTCTGCTCATCCCGAACTTCCTCTCTATAGTGCTTGAGCCTTTGTCCATTTGCCGCAAAAGTAGTTCCGTCGTTACTGAGCAATTCTACATGGCCATCCTTGTGAGGCTTGTGGACAGTAAAGGGACCACTCCATCGGCTTCTCAATTTTCCCGGGAATAATTTGAGCCTAGAGTTGAAGAGAAGGACTTTTTCTCCCTTCTTGAATTCACGACGAAAGATTCTCTTATCATGCCATTTCTTCGTCTTCTCCTTGTAAATTCTAGCACTCTCGTAGGCTTCATTCCTTATTTCCTCCAACTCATGGAGTTGAAGGACTCTATTGTCTCCCGTCGTTTGTATGTCCATATTCAAGTGTTTAATTGCCCACATCGCCTTGTATTCCAATTCTACCGGAAAATGGCATGGTTTCCCGTATATAAGACGATAGGGGGACATCCCAATATGAGTCTTGAAGGCGGTGCGATAAGCCCATAGTGCGTCATCTAGCTTCGATGACCAATCCTTCCTCGAGCTTCCCACGGTTTTTTCCAAGATTGCCTTAATCTCTCGATTTGAAATCTCCACTTGCCGACTAGTTTGTGGGTGGTAAGGCGTGGCAACCTTGTGACTTACCCCATACTTGCGGAGCAAGGCCTCAAAATGCTTTTCCTTGAAATGTGAACCGCCATCACTAATGACGGTCCTCGGAACTCCAAACCTTGGAAAAATAATCTTCTTGAATAGCTTGGTGACAACTTTAGCATCGCAAGTAGGGGAAGCGATGGCCTCAACCAATTTAGAGACGTAGTCGACCGCGACCAATATATATTGATTCCCATATGAGGACGGGAAGGGACCCATATAATCTATGCCCCAAACATCAAATATTTCCACCGGTAGGATGCTTTGTTGGGGCATTTCATGCCTTTTAGAGATATTTCCCGTCCTTTGGCATTGGTCGCAAGCCTTGACGAATTCATATGCATCACTAAAGAGAGTAGGCCAATAGAAACCGCTTTGTAGGACTTTTGCCGCCGTTTTTGCTCCACTACCATGCCCTCCATATTGTGATGAATGACAATGGTATAGAATATCTCTCATTTCTTCTTCGGCGACACAAGTTTTATATAATCCATCCGCGCATAGCCTATATAAGTACGGCTCATCCCAATAATATCTCTTTGTCTCGGATAGGAACTTCCTCTTTTGATGGTGGTTCATGTCATGAGGAATAATCCCACAAACCACGAAGTTCACTAAGTCCGCATACCATGGGAGGGCCTCCGCCTCAACTCTCATAAGTTGTTCTCCAATGAATGAGTCATCAACGGGCCTAGTATCCTCTTCAAGCTCTTCATTTCCTTCAAGCCTTGATAGGTGATCGGCCACCACATTTTCTACCCCCTTTTTATCTTTGATCTCTATATCAAACTCTTGGAGCAATAGGATCCATCTTATCAATCTCGGCTTAGAGTCTTTCTTTGCCAAGAGATACTTGATCGCCGCGTGGTCGGTGAACACGATAGTCTTTGATCCCACTAGGTATGAACGAAACTTGTCAAATGCATACACAATAGCAAGGAGCTCTTTTTCGGTTGTAGTGTAGTTCAATTGAGCTCCATTTAGAACTTTGCTTGTGTAGTGAATGGCATGAAGTTTCTTGTCCACCCTTTGTCCAAGAACCGCCCCAACGGCATAATCACTTGCGTCACACATGAGCTCAAAGGGTAAATCCCAATTTGGAGGTTGAATAATTGGAGCCGACACCAATGCCTTTTTCAACTTCTCGAAGGCCACCAAGCATTCTTCATCAAACCGGAACTTGGTGTCATTGCATAATAGGTTTGTTAAAGGCTTGGCAATCTTCAAGAAATCCTTAATAAATCTTCTATAGAACCCGGCATGGCCTAGAAAGCTCCTTATCCCCTTGACATCTTTCGGAGGTGGCAATTTTTCCATAACCTATATTTTAGCCTTGTCCACCTCAATTCCTCTCTTTGAGACTAAGTGTCCAAGCATTATGCTTTCCTGCACCATGAAATGACATTTTTCCCAATTAACACAAGGTTCGTCTCAATACATCTTTTCAACACTTTTGCCAAATTGGCTAAGCAATCATCAAAAGAGGAACCATAAACGGAAAAGTCATCCATAAACACTTCCATGATTTCCTCAATAAATTCCGAAAATATAGCCATCATGCATCTTTGAAAGGTACCCGGGCGCATTACAAAGTCCAAAGGGCATTCGCCGATAGGCAAATGTTCCATAGGGACATGTAAAGGTGGTTTTCTCTTGATCTTGTGGATGTATAGGGATCTGGAAAAATCCACTATATCCATCAAGATAACAAAAGTAGTCATGCTTAGCTAGTCTTTCCAATATTTTATCAATAAAAGGAAGTGGAAAGTGATCCTTTTTTGTGGCTTGGTTAAGTTTCCTATAATCCACACACATACGCCAACCGGTTACGGTCCTTGTGGGAATCAATTCATTTTTAGCATTTTTAATCACCGTCATTCCCCCCTTTTTGGGCACTACATGAATGGGGCTCACCCATTTGGAGTCCGCAACGGGGAAAATGATTCCCGCATCTAGCAATTTTAGAACTTCCTTTTTCACTACCTCGCCGACAATAGGGTTTAATCTCCTTGCTCTCTCCCTAGATGGCAAACTATCGCTCTCTAGATTGATTTCATGCATGCACAAGCTGGGACTTATCCTCTTTAAATCATCAATAGAGTAGCCAATAGCATCCTTATGTTCTCTAACCACATCAAGCAATTTCAAGGTTTCATTGGCATTCAATGAAGCATTCACAATGATAGGCAAGGTAGAATTAGGGCCTAAGAACTCATACCTTAGGCTTGTTGGTAGTGCTTTTAACTCTACCGAACAAAACTCCTTACCTTTGTCGCTTTTAGTGTCCTCTTCACATTCTCCCTCCAAGATAGCCCAACAATCGGCAAGCTCGGGTAGCTCATTATCAAGGTCAATCGCACTCATGAGCAAGTTAGGCACATCATACATTTCATAAGTATCAACAAGGTCTAGATAATTACAAGTCATGGTAGAACTAGGACCTTTTTTTGCCTTTTCTAGATTAAATTCAACTTCCTCATCACCTACCCTCATGGTAATTGACCCCTTAGTGGTATCAAATATATCCCCCGCGGTGTAGAGGAAGGGCCTTCCCAATAGAATGGGAATTTCATTGTCCTCTTCCATCTCTAACACCACAAAATCCCCCGGAATATAGAAATTCCCTACTCTAACCGGGACATCCTTAAGAATTCCCCTAGGGAATCTTGAGGAGCGGTCCGCGAGTCTTAAAACCATTTGAGTCGGTTTAGGCTCACCCATGTTCAATTTCTTGCACAAAGAATAAGGCATCAACGATATGCTAGCACCCAAATCACACATAGCACGTTCAATTTTAATGTCATTTATATAGCATGAAATGGAGAAGTGACGGACGCACAGTCGTCGTGTGCAAACGTCAAGAATAAATTTATAAGTCCGCTACTCGCGACTTCACTACTGGGTAGAAAGTGGTAAGTAGGGGTCGAACCCAAGGGAATTAGGGGGATAAGTTGTTCTTTGAGGGATCGTACAGGGAGGAAGCGTGTTTTAAGTTGATTGAGGTTTTAGTGCGGAAAAGTAAGTGTTTTTTGGTTGGTTTTGGTTTTTAATGTGGAAAGGTAAATGACAGAAAAGTAAATACTGAAAATAAAAGGAAGAAGACTTACAGCGGTTGTTGCGTGATTGGCAAGTCTTCCGGGAGGTGAGCAGTTGATAAGGCAGTTTATACTAAGAAAGTAAATGCAGGTGGTGTTTGAATTTAAGGAAAGTATTCGGTCTTAGGGGCCTTGTATCATATTCTGTTTATCATTGACCGCTAATGATCATACTAAGTGTTCAAAGATGAATCGAGGCTATTTCTAGCACAAGACTTGCAACATCGTTTAGAACACTTGTTCTATTTAGACTAATTCCTCCTTTCGAAGTATCTTAGCCTTATGTGCATCCATTTGATCTTCAGTTACGATCAACCAAATGGTATTTTAGATAAGTCGAACTCCTCAGATAAGTTTTGCCCGTTAAAGCATCCACTTACCTGAGTATGTTCACGAACCCCACAGAAGAGCTTTGCCCGTTAAAGCATCCACTCAACCTTGGAAGTTCTAACCTAATATATGGCACATAGAACAAGTTTTGAACACAAAGATGCATTAAGAGTAGGGTCTAAAACATTTTATGATCCAAGTACACCCCTTCAACCGAATGAAGAGTTTAGCTACGATTATCCATGGAAGAGGATATCATAGCTAAGTACTTGAAAAGTAAAGGTTTTGGAAGACAGGAAAAGTAAATGTTTTGAAAGTAAAGACAAGGAAAGTAAAGTTGCAGTTTTGAAAGACAGGAAAGTAAAGGTTTTGAAAGTTAAAGACAGTAAAGGAAAGGGGTGAGTACTTCAAGAACCGACAAGAGTACTCAAGAACAGTGAAAAGTAAAGACAAACTTGAGTACTTCAAGAACCGACAAGAGTACTCAAGAACAAACTAGAATACTCAAGAACCAACAAGAGTATTATAGATTAAAGCAAGTGTTTACAATAGTGCCCAAAATCTAGAGAGAAGTGAGAGCTTATGGATTTGTGGATTGGATGGGATTTTTGTGGATGAAGATTACAAAGGAGGGGAGGTTGTATTTATAGGCCAAGGAGGAGGAGAAGATGTGGTGGAGAGCAAAGACACTTGGCACAAGGTTGTGGAGAGGAGTGGAGAGCAAGATAGCCGCCCATGTGAGGAGGAGCCTCCTCTCATTTAGCCGCCCCCCCCATGTGAGGAGGAGCCTCCTCCCCTTAGCCGCCCATGTGAGGAGGAGGAGGAGAGGACATGTGTGAGTTTGTGATCTTTTCCCCAAAAGTCATCGGTCAAATTTCAGCTCCGGACTGACTTTGGTTGCTCTTCGGTTGGATTTGTTTTGAGTGATTCCTCGTCAGGATCTTGAGATTTGTACAGTCGGCATCAAGTCGTGACCTTGGAATGACTCGTAATATATTTTCAGCTTAAAAACTCCTCCTTAGCGTGTATTCTCTCTAGGCTTCAAAATACCCTGTAGATAAATATCGGAACTAACAAGCAAAAGTTAAATAGACAAATAGTCTAATTTAGTGGGTTTAACTGTGTTTATGATTCGTATAATTATGGTCCATCAGATCACCCCACACTTTTAGTTATTCGTCCCGAACAATGCTATTAAAGGACGGCACACTAAGTAAGCTTTTAAAATATGAAGGTGAGATTATGGGACTAGATTTATCCTAATTCATGCATTACTACTTATTACCAAATTAAACCGTGTAAATAAATAGAAGAAACTTGATACTTGTACCTTCGTGCCGAGATGCAAATTAATTCGGATGTTTCGGGAGATAGCCCTTTTCAGGCTCCTGGACTGCAACCTTGGGACTGTCTCGCACTATATGGTTTCCTTGTAGCTTTCTCTAGCACGTGATTCGGTTTGGGTTTCACTAAGTTGAGCCTTTTTGATTTTCTTTTTGGCGAGGGACAGCTTTTTTGTAGTGAATCGGCCTTTGGCCTTTGATTTGACTCTTTGAGTAGTTCACTTTTGTTCGGTTAAAACCTTCACAATTTTGGGCCTTTGGCCTCTTGATTTGCTCTTTGAGCTTTTGCCTTTTTGTGGCTTGCTAGTCCATTTTCTCAAGCCTTTTTGGGAGGTCCAATCATCGCCCGCGAGCATATGGAAATACCTCCCCGCTCTCTCTCATCCTTGCCGTTTCGCGCGAGTCAAAATGAGGGTCGCTCATTTATTTTCCCGGCTACTCTGACTAGAGATAGGACGGTTTGATTCCCGTCCCGCCTTTTTTCTTTTTGCATAAACACTGCATGGCGGAGATGACTTCTGACTCAACTGAAACCCGAAGTGCAGCCTCCACTGACTTCGTAAACCATATAGCGAAATTCAGTCCTTCGATTGCTTGCCAAGCCTCTCTAGGGCATTTTCTATCAACTCCACATCCCCTGTTTATCTCAGCACAAAGGGACAAATGAGAAGTTACATTCTAAGTTTTTAGACAGTTGAATTTTCACAAGGTAAATGCATGAATTTTGATCTATCTTTTTCACATTCTCAAGTTCATATTTTCAAAAAGATAATATTAAGGGAAAAGGAAAAAGAAAAACATGTTTACTATGTACACATGCAGTTCTCACCCCACACTTTTGAACAAAGGCGTGCCTTTCAGCAAGACTTAGTTCAAAAGTTTATGCAAGCAAATATATACAGGAAAGGTGAGAATGTTTTAAGGCAAAAAACTAAATGACTGAAATTAAATGACTGAAAGTAAGATAGATGTCGGGTTACCTCCCGACCAGTGCATTTGTTTAACGTCGTTAGCTCGACGATACCTAATTCTTGGATCATAAGGTGGGATCCCATGGGTGGCTTAGGTCGTAGTGTTGTGGAGTTAAGTTGACTTCGCCGTGGTAATGTTTGACTCGCTGCCCGTTTATCGTGAATCTACTTCCATTGTCCATGCTTTCCAACTCAAGCATCCCATGTTTGAATACTTTAGTCACGGTATAAGGACCGGTCCATCTTGATTTCAGTTTGCCTGGCATAAACTTCAACCGTGAGGAGAAGAGTAGTACTTGTTGTCCTTCCTCAAATGAGCGTCGGAGGATGAATTTGTCATGATATAATTTCGTCCGCGCCTTGTAGTCTGTTTGCTCTTCATAGGCCCCAAGCCGCAATTCTTCAAGTTCGCATAGCTTAAGCTTCCTATCTAGTCCGGCAGCTTTTAAATCTGGATTGCATTGCTTGAGCGCCCAATAGGCTTTATGTTCTAATTCCACCGGAAGGTGGCATGCCTTCCCATAAACAAGCCGAAAGGGGGAGGTTCCAATTGGCGTCTTGTATGCCGTCCGATAAGCCCAAAGAGCTTCGTCTAGCCTCTGATTCCAATCTTTCCTACCCAGTTTCACCATCTTTTCTAGAATACCTTTGATTTCGCGATTAGAGATCTCCGCTTGACCATTGGTTTGGGGATGATATGCCGTGGATGTTCGGTGGTGGACATGGTAGCGCTTCAAGGTGGCAGCCATCATGCGGTTGCAGAAATGCGTTCCTTGGTCGCTGATTATGGCCTTGGGTACCCCGTATCTACAAAACAGGTTAGTACGCAAAAAATCTATGATAGTCTTTGCATCGTCGCACCTTGTGGCCTTAGCCTCTACCCATTTTGACACATAATCTTTAGCAACTAAAATGTAAGTATACCCGCATGAAACTGGGAATGGTCCCATAAAATCAATTCCCCAAATGTCAAAAACATCGTTGACCATTATGGGTACTTGAGGCATCTCATTTCTAGCTGACACATTTCCTACCCTTTGACACCTATCGCACTTTTGACACTTTTCATAAGCATCTCTAAATATACTTGGCCAGAAAAAGCCGCTATCTAGGATTTTTCTAGCGGTTCTCCTAGGCCCGAAGTGTCCTCCACATGCAAACTCATGGTAAAAGCTAATAACAGAAGCTATTTCATTATCGGGGATGCATCTCCTAAGTATTTGATCTGCTCCTATTTTCCATAAATAAGGATCATCCCATAAGTAATGTTTAGCATCATGCCTAAGTTTCATGCATTGTGCTTTAGTAAAAGAAGGAGGAAATGTACCTCCTACAAGGTAGTTGACGATTGAGGCATACCACGACACCTTGGTTGAGACGGCGTATAGGTGCTCGTCTGGAAATGATTCGGTTACGTGCCTTTCTTCTTCCTCGAACTCCATGGGATGCTTCATTGCTCTGAATATGTCGAAGCTGAAGACCTCTCCTTCTCTTTCCATTGATAGCATCCCACTTCCACAGTCTATTTTCATTTTTGATGTTATGAGAAATGGATGGCCGAGAAGGATGGGTGCATGGTCTGTTGGCCCGTCATTCTCTATTTTTAAGACGTAGAAGTCTGCTGGAAACACCAATTTGCCTACTTGAACCAAGACGTCTTCTATTTTGCCATCGGGTTGTTTGCACGATCGATCTGCCAATTGAATAGTGAGGCCAGTAAGTTCGAGCGGTCCAATTCTGAGGCATGAGTAGATAGAGAAGGGAAGGACGTTGATTGATGCTCCAAGATCTAGCATGCAGTTCTCGATCCGGATGTTGCCAATTGTGCATGGAATGGTATAGGTTCCTGGATCTCCGCATTTGGGGGGCACCTTTCGTTGTATGACAGCCGACACGTTTCTACTCATTAGCTCTTGATCATATCTATCACTCCTCCTCCGGTTGGTGCAAAGCTCTTTTAAAAACTTAGCATAACGAGGAATTTGCTTGATGGCTTCCAAGAGGGGGATGTTGATTTCGACTTTGCTGAACAACTCAAATATGTCCTTATCCATGACATGTTGTTTTGGTGCTCGGGCTGGTACTGGAAATGGGAGAGAGGCACTGATTTTGGAGGTCTCAGTTATGGGCACTGGGCTGGTCGCTGGTACCGGGCCTGGCATGCGTTCCTCAGGCGTATTTTCTTCTTTCTATGGTGCGTCCTCGCTTTCCTCGGGCAACTCTGGGCTTTCGTCTTCCTCTCGTTCCATGGGTGCAACGACTAGCTTTTTTCCACTCCTAAGAGTTATGGCATTCACATTTCCCTTCGGGTTTTGGACGGTTTGGGAGGGGAGCCATCCGGACTCCTTTTTAAGCTCGGATACCGTCGTGGTTAGTTGAGTCAACTACTTCTTAATGTCTGCCATTTCCCCTCTTGCCTCAGCTTGATATTGCCGTAAATTAGCGTGCGTTCGTACTTGGCTGGCGGCTAGTTCTTTCATGATGTCCTCAAGCGACCGGCTTGTACTTGGCTGACTCGATCCGGGCTAGTTATTGCTCAGCCTGTTCTGATAAACTCCCGGTCCTTGGTGTTGGTACTGATTTGGTCCCTTCTGTTGATATTGGCCCGCCGGGTACTTGTTTGGTCCCCTTAGTTAATACTGGCTCGTTGGTGGGGCGTTCTGGTTGTACTGCTTGTGGGGAGGTTAGTAGAACGTCTGAGCTGGTTGGGGTACGGATTTGTTGTTGTTGTTGTTGTACCCTGGGTATCCTCCCACTGCATTGGCCTCCACCGGGTTGACTTTGATCATAGCTGGGCATGCATCAGTCTTGTGGTCCGTAGAGCCACAAAACTCGCAAGGTCTTACTTGAACTGTCTGCTTTTGTAAGAGCTGCATTATCATTTCCTTCATTTGTCTCATCTCTTCTGGCATGGAGTTTACTGATGTCTCGGCTTGTGATATGTTTTTTGTTCGGAAGAATTTATCTTGACGAGTAGTCTCATCTCTAAACCGAGCATTTTCAGCAACGTTGGTGATGAGATCCCTTATGCCACTTAATGATAGATTCATCATTCATCCTCCAGCTGAGGCATCCAGGAGCATTTTGTCTAACTCAGTTAGTCCATTAATTAGGTACTCGATGATGAGCTTCTCGGGTAGTCCAAGAGTGCAGCAGCTTCTCTCCAGGTGGTTGAATTTCTCCAGGTAGTCGTACATGGTTTCGTTGGGTCCCTGACTTATGTCCTGCAGTTGCCTTCTTACTTGCATTGCTTTTGTCGCTGGCCAGTATTTGTCCAGGAACTTCCTTTGCATCTGAACCCATGTTCTGATGCTTCCCGAAGGTAATGAAAGGAACCAGTCGTTTGCCGAGTCAATGAGGGAAAAATAGAACGTCTTCAACTTGAAGTCATCTATATTCACTCGATTGGGCTTTAGAATTTGGCAAATGCCATGTAAGCATTGGAGATGAGTTGTCGCAGATTCTCCATTAGTTCCTGAGAATTTTGGCAAATTATGGACCACGGACATGTCGATGGCAATGTTTTCTGGTTCAGGGCTCTCGCAAATGCACCACGGCTGCGTTGCGAAATCTGGGGCATTGAGTTCTCCCATAGTAGGTGTACGGTAGTTGTTATCCCCATAATCATCAAAGATGGGTCCTCGTCTTGGCATTTGTTGATGTTGAGGGAGTGGGGGATGTCTAAGGGGTGGTACTAGACCAGCTTCATTTCGGTCCTCGGGTGGTTCTTGGTTTCTTTGGACGCCTTCCCGATTACGAGCTCCTTGGTTTCGGATGAGATGTTCCGGATCGTTAAGAAATGGAGGTGGCGCCTCATAATTACGACCGTACAGATTCATCTCGTCATCATCTTGGTAGTCATGGTGGCTTCCTTCGCGTGACATGGTTGTGTTGAAGCGAGTACCGATTCAAAGAACTTATCCGATTAAGTAACTAATTCCCCGGCAACGCCGCCAATTTTGACCGACGCACAGTCGTCGTGTGCAAACGTCAAGAATAAATTTATAACTCCGCTACTCACGACTTCACTACTGGGTAGCAAGTGGTAAGTAGGGGTCGAACCCAAGGGAATTAGGGGGATAAGTTGTTCTTTGAGGGATCGTACAGGGAGGGAGCGTGTTTTAAGTTGATTGAGGTTTTAGTGCGGAAAAGTAAGTGTTTTTTGGTTGGTTTTGGTTTTTAATGCGGAAAGGTAAATGACAGAAAAGTAAATACTGAAAATAAAAGGAAGAAGACTTACAGCGGTTGTTGCGTGATTGGCAAGTCTTCCGGGAGGTGATCAGTTGATAAGGCAGTTTATACTAAGAAAGTAAATGCAGGTGGTGTTTGAATTTAAGGAAAGTATTCGGTCTTAGGTGCCTTGTATCATATTCTATTTATTATTGACCGCCAATGATCATACTAAGTGTTCAAAGATGAATCGAGGCTATTTCTAGCACAAGACTTGCAACATCGTTTAGAACACTTGTTCTATTTAGACTAATTCCTCCTTTCGAAGTATCTTAGCCTTATGTGCATCCATTTGATCTTCAGTTACGATCAACCAAATGGTGTTTTAGATAAGTCGAACTCCTCAGATAAGCTTTGCCCGTTAAAGCATACACTTACCTGAGTATGTTCACGAACCCCACGGAAGAGCTTTGCCCGTTAAAGCATCCACTCAACCTTGGAAGTTCTAACCTAATATATGGCACATAGAACAAGTTTTGAACACAAAGATGCATTAAGAGTAGGGTCTAAAACATTTTATGATCCAAGTACACCCCTTCAACCGAATGAAGGGTTTAGCTACGATTATCCATGGAAGAGGATATCATAGCTAAGTACTTGAAAAGTAAAGGTTTTGGAAGACAGGAAAAGTAAAGGTTTTGAAAGTAAAGACAAGGAAAGTAAAGTTGCAGTTTTGAAAGACAGGAAAGTAAAGGTTTTGAAAGTAAAAGACAGTAAAGGAAAGGGGTGAGTACTTCAAGAACCGACAAGAGTACTCAAGAATAGTGAAAAGTAAAGACAAACTTGAGTACTTCAAGAACCGACAAGAGTACTCAAGAACAAACTAGAATACTCAAGAACCAACAAGAGTATTATAGATTAAAGCAAGTGTTTACAATAGTGCCCAAAATCTAGAGAGAAGTGAGAGCTTTTGGATTTGTGGATTGGATGGGATTTTTGTGGATGACGATTACAAAGGAGGGGAGGTTGTATTTATTGGCCAAGGAGGAGGAGAAGATGTGGTGGAGAGCAAAGACACTTGGCACAAGGTTGTGGAGAGGAGTGGAGAGCAAGATAGCCGCCCATGTGAGGAGGAGCCTCCTCTCATTTAGCCGCCCCCCATGTGAGGAGGAGCCTCCTCCCCTTAGCCTCCCATGTGAGGAGGAGGAGGAGAGGACATGTGTGAGTTTGTGATCTTTTCCCCAAAAGCCATCGGTCCAATTTTTGCTCCCAGACTGACTTTGGTTGCTCTTCGGTTGGATTTGTTTTGAGTGATTCCACGTCAGGATCTTGAGATTTGTACAGTCGGCATCTGGTCGTGACCTTGGAATGAATCGTAATATATTTTCAGCTTAAAAACTCCTCCTTAGCGTGTATTGTCTCTAGGCTTCAAAATACCCTGTAGATAAATATCGGAATTAAGAAGCAAAAGTTAAATAGACAAAGAGTCTAATTTAGTGGGTTTAACAGTGTTTATGATTCGTATGATTATGGTCCATCAAGAAGCTACCGGGATCCTCAAGTTTTGGTGGCATGCGCGTTTGAAGTATGGCACTACATTCTCCATTGAGGGACACCGTGTCAACGTCCTCGATTGTTGTCCTGCAAGTAATAACATCCTTTAGAAATCTTGCATAAGATGGAGCTTGGGTGATTACCTCGGTGAAGGGCATTGTGACATAGAGCTTCCTGATGGACCATAATTATACGAATCATAAACACAGTTAAACCCACCAAATTAGACTGTTTGTCTATTTAACTTTTGCTTGTTAGTTCCGATATTTATCTACAGGGTATTTTGGAGACTAAAGAGAATACACGCTAAGGAGGAGTTTTTACGCTGAAAATATATTACGAGTCATTCCAAGGTCACGATCAGACGCCGACTGAAGAAATCTTAAGATCTTGACATTGAATTACTCAAAACAAATCCAACCGAGGAGCAACCAGAGTCAGTCCGGAGCTGAAATACACAAATAGTTTTGTGAAAACATCACAAAACCTACAAAACTCCTCTTCTCCCCTCTAGATGAGCGGCTACTTGGGGAAGAAGGATGACTCATGGGGTGGCTTTCCCCTCCCCTCCCCTCCATGACCGGCGGCTTCTCCTCCATGACCGGCCACCGGCGGCTTTGAGGAGACCATGGCTTTGTGCCATGTGTCCTCCTTATCCTCCACACATCTCCTCCTCCCATGGCTATAAATAGAGCCTCTCCCCTTCACTTGTAAAATATCCCAAAATCAAAAACACTTCTCTCTCTAAGATTTGGTACTTTGTAAGCTTTTGTTCTAAATCTATAATACTCCTGTTGGTTCTTGCCTTCGTTGGGAGGAGGCTCTATTTATACTCCTGTTGGCTATAAATAGAGCCTCCTCCCATGTCTGCTTGCATGGCTTTTGAACTAAGTCATTTCGTAAAAGAATGCCTTCGTTCAAAAGTGTGGGGTGAGAACCACATGTGTACATAAACATGTTTTCTTTTTTCCTTAATATTATCTTTTTGAAAATATGAACTTGCGAATGTGAAAAAGATAGATCATAATTCATGCATTAACCTTGTGAAAATTCAACTGTTTAAAAACTTAGAATGTAACTTCTCATTTGTCCCTTTGTGCTGAGATAAACTAGAGAGGCTTGGCATAAACTGCCCTAGAGAGGCTTGGCAAGCACTCGAAGGATCGAATCTAACTATATGGTTTTCGAAGTCAGTGGAGGCTGCACTTCGGGTTTCAGTGAAGATTGAAGTCATCTGCGCCATGCAGTGTTTATGCAAAAAAAGGCGAGGATGGGAATCAGACCGTCCTATCTCTAGTGAAAGTAGCCAAGAAAATAGATGAGCGACCCTCATGTTGACCCGCGCGAAACGGCATGGATGAGAGGAGCGGGGAGGTATTTCCATATGCTTGCGGGCGACGATTGGACCTCCCAAAAAGGCTTGAGAAAATGGACTAGCAAGCCACAAAAAGGCAAAAGCTCAAAGAAGCAAATCAAGAGGCCAAAGGCCCAAAGTTGTGAAGGTTTTAACCGAACAAAAAGTGAAGTACTCAAAGAGTCAAATAAAAAGGCCAAAGGCCGATTCACTACAAAAGCTGTCCCTCGCCAAAAGAAAATCAAAGACCAAACCATTGAAACCCGAACCGAATCACGTGCTAGAGAAAGCTACAAGGAAACCATATAGTGCGAGACAGTCCCGAGGATGCAGTCCAGGAGCCTGAAAAGGGCTATCTCCCGAAACATCCAAAATAATTTGCATCTCAGCACGAAGGTACAAGTATCAAGTTTCTTCTATTTATTTACACAGTTTAATTTAGTAATAAGTAGTAATGCATGAATTAGGATAAATCTAGTCCCACAGTCTTACTTTCATATTTTAAAAGCTTACTTAGTGTGCCGCCCTTTAATAGCATTGTTTGGGACGAACAACTAAAAGTGTGGGGTGATCTGATGGACCATAATTATACGAATCATAAACACAGTTAAACCCACCAAATTACACTGTTTGTCTATTTAACTTTTGCTTGTTAGTTCCGATATTTATCTACAGGGTATTTTGGAGACTAGAGAGAATACACTCTAAGAAGGAGTTTTTACGCTGAAAATATATTACGAGTCATTCCAAGGTCACAATCAGACGCCGACTGAAGAAATCTTAAGATCTTGACATTGAATTACTCAAAACAAATCCAACCGAGGAGCAACCAAAGTCAGTCCGGAGCTGAAATACACCGATAGTTTTGTGAAAACATCACAAAAACCACAAAACTCCTCTTCTCCCCTCTAGATGACCGGCTACTTGGGCAAGAAGGATGACTCATGGGGTGGCTTTCCCCTCCCCTCCCCTCCATGACCGGCGGCTTCTCCTCCATGACCGGCCACCGGCGGCTTTGAGGAGACCATGACTTTGTGCCATGTGTCCTCCTTCTCCTCCACACATCTCCTCCTCCCATGGCTATAAATAGAGCCTCTCCCCTTCACTTGTAAAATATCTCAAAATCAAAAACACTTCTCTCTCTAAGATTTGGTACTTTGTAAGCTTTGTTCTATATCTATAATACTCATGTTGGTTCTTGAGTATTATTGTTAGTTCTTGAGTACTCTTGTCGGTTCTTGAAGTACTCACCCCTTTCCCTTACTTAATGTCTTTCAAAAACCATAAGTACTTAGCTATGGTATCCACCTCTATGGATATTCGTAGCTAAACTCTTCATTCGGTTGAAGGGGTGTACTTGTATCATAAAATGTTTTAGGCCATATTTCAGTGCCTCTTCTTTGTATTCAAAACTTGTTCTATGTGCCATATATTAGGTTAGAACTTCCAAGGTTGAGTGGATGCTTGGAATGGCAAAGCTCTTCTGTGGGGTTCGTAAACATACTCGGATAAGTGGATGCTTGGAATGGCAAAGCTTATCTGAGGAGTTTGACCTTTCTAAAACACCATTTGGTTGGTCGGGAATGACTGGTCAAATGGATGCACACATGCTAATATACCTTGGAATGGGGTATTAGTCTAAGTAGAACAAGTGCTCTACGACCTTGGAATGGGCTAGACAGTGTGGCAAATCGAGTGCTTGGAATGGCCTTGATACACGTTTGAATACTTAGAAGGATCACTAAAGGTCAATGATAAACAGGCTATGATACAAGGCCCCTGAAACCCCGAATGCTTTCCTTAAATTCAAACACCACCTGCATTTACTTTCTTAGTATAAACCGCCTTATCAACTGCTCACCTCCCGGAAGACTTGCCAATCACGCAACAACCGCTGTAAGTCTTCTTCCTTTTATTTTCAGTATTTACTTTTCTGTCATTTACCTTTCCACATTAAAAACCAAAACCAACCAAAAAACACTTAATTTTCCGCACTAAAACCTCAATCAACTTAAAACACGCTCCCTCCCTGTACGATCCCTCAAAGAACAACTTATCCCCCTAATTCCCTTGGGTTCGACCCCTACTTACCACTTGCTACCCAGTAGTAAAGTCGCGAGTAGCGGACTTATAAATTTATTCTTGACGTTTGCACACGACGACTGTGCGTCCGTCAAAATTGGCGCCGTTGCCAGGGAATAAGTTACTTAATCGGATAAGTTCTTTGAATCGATTCTCGCTTCAAAACAACCATGTCTCGCGAAGGAAGCCACCATGACTACCAGGATGACGAAGAAATAAACCTGTACGATCGAAATGATGAGGTGCCACTTCCATTTGTCGACTATCCGGAACAAATCATCCGAGACAGAAGAGCTCGTGATAGGGTGGCCGCCCGAAGAAACCAAGGACCACCCGAGGACCAAAATGCAGCTGGTCCAGTGCAACCCCCTATACGTCCCCCACACCCTCAACCTCGACAAATGCCTAGGCAAGAACCTGTATTCGACGACTACTATGGGAATAACAACTACCGCGCACCTACGATGGGAGAGCTGAATGCCCCAGATTTCGAAACGCAACCATGGTGCATCTACGATGGCCCTGAACTAGAATACATTACCATCAACACATCAGTGGCCCATAGCTTGCCCAAGTTCTTAGGAGCACATGGAGAATCTGCGACAACTCACCTCCAACGCTTACACGGCATTTGCCAAAATCTAAAACCCAATCGAGTGAGTATAGACGACTTCAAGTTGAAGGCATTCTATTTTTCCCTCATTGACGCGGCAAACGACTGGTGCCTTTCTTTGCCTTCCGGTAGCATCAGAACATGGGCTCAGATGCAAAAGAAATTCCTAGACAAATATTACCCGGCAGGAAGAGCAATGCAAGTAAGGAGGCAATTACAAGACATCAAGCAAGGGCCCAATGAAACCATGTAAGACTACCTGGAAAAGTTCAACCACCTGGAAAGAAGCTGTTGTACCCTTGGACTGCCCGAGAAACTCATCATCGAGTACCTCATTGATGGATTAAGACCCTTAGACAAAATGCTCCTGGATGCCTCGGCTGGAGGATCCATGATGAATCTATCATTGAGCGGCATAAGGAACCTCATCGCCAACGTTGATGAAAATGCCCGATTTAGAGAAGAGACAACTCGGCAGGAAGAATTTTCCCGAACAAGGAATGTGGAACAAGCTGAAACACCAATGAACTCCATGCCTGAAGAGATGAAACAATTAAAGGAGATGATGATTCAGATCCTACAAAGACAACCAGTTCCAGTAAAGCCTTGCGAATTTTGTGGTTCTACGGACCACAAAACTGACGCATGCCCGACAATAATAGAAGAGGAACCGGCAGAAGTGAATGCGGTGGGAGGATACCAAGGATACAACAACAACAACGACAGAGCCGGACAAAACAGACAGTATGGTCAAACAACCAACCCGAGCTGGCGTAACAACAACTATCCTCAGAAGGAAGCACAACCAGCTGTCCCTCAACTAGCTCAGGCATTCTACCAACCCCCCCACCGACAGTATAACCAGAACGCTCCATCGGTAGGCCAATATCAGTAAAAAGGACCGAATCAGTACCAAGCCGGCCCAAACAATCAGCAAGAACCAACCAAGTCGCTCGATGACACAATGAAGGAGCTCGCAGGAAGCATAAATCAATTGGGTACTTCGCTACACCAATACCAGGCGAAAACTGACAGGGCAATTTTAGAATTGACCAAACAAATGTCCCAGCTCGCCACCGCAATGTCAACACTCACTAATGAACCTGGCAGACTTCCTTCACAAACCATCCAAAATCCAAAGGCAAATATTAACATGATAAGGAGGTCAAACATAAAGGCGACACTGGGAGAAGTAGCACGATCCCCAACTTACAAACTTACCAACAAACACTTCACCCGTAGGCGTCGTCCTGAGTGGAATCAAGAGGAAGACCGACCCAATAATGGCAAAACATGGGTCACGCATGCTGACAATGGACGGTATGCATTCACCGTTTGCATAACACCACCACCGATCATACACTCTGACATACCAGCATCTGGATGGGATGACAATAAAAATTTGAAGTGGGACTCCCCAACTAATATTTATGCTTCGAAGCAAAATATTAAGGAGCCCGATTATACAAATCCTAAGCCAAGGAATGGGCAGAATGGCCCGACAATAGAAAGAGCCCTCATTTCAGATCGTGAGTCGCAACCAGAAAGAGATAAAGACCCAGGGGCCTTCACAGTCACCTGTGGTATTGGTGAAGCACAGATTCATAAGTGCTTAGTCGATCTTGGGGCTGCTGTCAATGCCATGCCTTCCTCCTTATACTACTTATTAGGACTTGGTCCATTGAAGCCACCCAGGTCAAATATCGAGCTAGGAGATAAATCGTGCATCCGTCCGGTTGGAGTTCTGGAAGATGTAATACTCCATGTGGGAGAGCTCGTCATTGCTGCAGACTTTTATGTAATACAAACGGGAGAGACCAGCGAAGACGATCCTCCAACAATAATATTGGGACGACCATTCCTCTATGCTACTAAAGCAATAATCGATGTGGGCAAGGGCTCATTATCGCTTAAGTTCGGCGGCAAAATTGCAAATTTCTACATTGATAATAGCCGCATGGATACAATGAAACTGCCAGACATTATACCTATCTCAGATTGCGGTACACAGATTTCTGACCTACCAAAGGAGACCGAAAGAGTAACAAGACCAGCAGCTATGGTCAAAGGTCCCCCGCCTTCTTAGGAACAAATGGAAAGAAAAAACACCAAAACCATGGGGTTCTAACCCAAGCAAGAAATCAGGAAGAATCAAAGCAAGAAGCAACACAGGAACAGTGCAGAAATACGACCTGAGCCACCCATGGGATCCAAACCAGTGATCCAGGAATGAGGTACTATCGAGCCAACGACGTTAAACAAAGGCACTGGTCGGGAGGTAACCCGACACCTATCTTACTTTCAGTACTTTTATTTTCTGTCATTTAGTTTTTACCAATAAGTCGCTCTCACCCACTTGGTGCATAGAATGAAATGACTATTCAGGAATCGGTTATGGGTGCAACATCAAGCCAGCCAGGCCTATGCCAAGAGTTCAAGGCCCCAGTTGAACTCCCTCGATTATCCAGCCTCATGCCATGTCGTTCACTCGACACTTAAAAGGGAGTTCTGTTCTTCCCTTTTCCTTAATGGCATTTCATTCTCATAATTGTCTGCTTGCATGGCTTTTGAACTAAGTCATTTCGTAAGAGAATGCCTTCGTTCAAAAGTGTGGGGTGAGAACCACATGTGTACATAAACATGTTTTCTTTTTTCCTTAATATTATCTTTTTGAAAATATGAACTTGAGAATGTGAAAAAGATAGATCATAATTCATGCATTAACCTTGTGAAAATTCAACTGTTTAAAAACTTAGAATGTAACTTCTCATTTGTCCCTTTGTGCCGAGATAAACTAGAGAGGCTTGGCATAAACTGCCCTAGAGAGGCTTGGCAAGCACTCGAAGGATCGAATCTAACTATATGGTTTTCGAAGTCAGTGGAGGCTGCACTTCGGGTTTCAGTGAAGATTGAAGTCATCTGCGCCATGCAGTGTTTATGCAAAAAAAAGGTGAGGATGGGAATCAGACCGTCCTATCTCTAGTGAAAGTAGCCAAGAAAATAGATGAGCGACCCTCATCTTGACCCGCGTGAAACGGCAAGGATGAGGGGAGCGGGGAGGTATTTCCATATGCTTGCGGGCGACGATTGGACCTCCCAAAAAGGCTTGAGAAAATGGACTAGCAAGCCACAAAAAGGCAAAAGCTCAAAGAAGCAAATCAAGAGGCCAAAGGCCCAAAGTTGTGAAGGTTTTAACCGAACAAAAAGTGAAGTACTCAAAGAGTCAAATAAAAAGGCCAAAGGCCGATTCACTACAAAAGCTGTCCCTCGCCAAAAGAAAATCAAAGACCAAACCATTGAAACCCAAACCGAATCACGTGCTAGAGAAAGCTACAAGGAAACCATATAGTGCGAGACGGTCCCGAGGATGCAGTCCAGGAGCCTGAAAAGGGCTATCTCCCGAAACATCCAAAATAATTTGCATCTCAGCACGAAGGTACAAGTATCAAGTTTCTTCTATTTATTTACACAGTTTAATTTGGTAATAAGTAGTAATGCATGAATTAGGATAAATCTAGTCCCACAGTCTTACTTTCATATTTTAAAAGCTTACTTAGTGTGCCGCCCTTTAATAGCATTGTTTGGTACGAACAACTAAAAGTGTGGGGTGATATGATGGACCATAATTATACGAATCATAAACACAGTTAAACCCACCAAATTAGACTGTTTGTCTATTTAACTTTTGCTTGTTAGTTCTGATATTTATCTACATGGTATTTTGGAGACTAGAGAGAATACACTCTAAGGAGGAGTTTTTTACGCTGAAAATATATTACGAGTCATTCCAAGGTCACAATCAGACGCCGACTGAAGAAATCTTAAGATCCTGCCATTGAATTACTCAAAACAAATCCAACCGAGGAGCAACCAAAGTCAGTCCGGAGCTGAAATACACCGATAGTTTTGTGAAAACATCACAAAAACCACAAAACTCCTCTTCTCCCCTCTAGTTGACCGGCTACTTGGGGAAGAAGGATGACTCATGGGGTGGCTTTCCCCTCCCCTCCCCTCCCCTCCATGACCGGCGGCTTCTCCTCCATGACCGGCCACCGGTGGCTTTGTGGAGACCATGGCTTTGTGCCATGTGTCCTCCTTCTCCTCTACACATCTCCTCCTCCCATGGCTATAAATAGAGCCTCTCCCCTTCACTTGTAAAATATCTCAAAATCAAAAACACTTCTCTCTCTAAGATTTGGTACTTTGTAAGCTTTTGTTCTATATCTATAATACTCATGTTGGTTCTTGAGTATTATTGTTAGTTCTTGAGTACTCTTGTCGGTTTTTGAAGTACTCACCCCTTTCCCTTACTTACTGTCTTTCAAAAACCGTAAGTACTTAGCTATGGTATCCACCTCTATGGATATTCGTAGCTAAACTCTTCATTCGGTTGAAGGGGTGTACTTGTATCATAAAATGTTTTAGGCCATATTTTAGTGCCTCTTCTTTGTATTCAAAACTTGTTCTATGTGCCATATATTAGGTTAGAACTTCCAAGGTTGAGTGGATGCTTGGAATGGCAAAGCTCTTCTGTGGGGTTCGTAAACATACTCGGATAAGTGGATGCTTGGAATGGCAAAGCTTATCTGAGGAGTTTGATCTTTCTAAAACACCATTTGGTTGGTCGGGAATGACTGGTCAAATGGATGGACACAGGCTAATATACCTTGGAATGGGGTATTAGTCTAAGTAGAACAAGTGCTCTACGACCTTGGAATGGGCTAGACAGTGTGGCAAATCGAGTGCTTGGAATGGCCTTGATACACGTTTGAATACTTAGAAGGATCACTAAAGGTCAATGATAAACAGGCTATGATACAAGGCCCCAGAAACCGAATGCTTTCCTTAAATTCAAACACCACCTGCATTTACTTTCTTAGTATAAACCGCCTTATCAACTGCTCACCTCCCGGAAGACTTGCCAATCACGCAACAACCGCTGTAAGTCTTCTTCCTTTTATTTTTAGTATTTACTTTTCTATCATTAACCTTTCCGCATTAAAAACCAAAACCAACCAAAAAACACTTACTTTTCCGCACTAAAACCTCAATCAACTTAAAACCTGCTCCCTCCCTGTATGATCCCTCAAAGAACAACTTATCCCCCTAATTCCCTTGGGTTCGACCCCTACTTACCACTTGCTACCGAGTAGTGAAGTCGCGAGTAGCGGACTTATAAATTTATTCTTGACGTTTGCACACGACGACTGTGCGTCCGTCACTTCCTCATCATCTCGGCAAACTTGGAGAATTTCTTATCGTTGCTCTTCTTCTTTAGCCTTTGGGGAAAAGGAATAGGAGGAGTGTATACTCTTGGTTCGTCTTTCTCCTTTTCTACCTCACTTTCCTTTTGAGCTTGAGGGTTAGGGACCTCTTCATCCAACTCATCGAAAGAAACCCTCTTCTTCTTTGGTAGTTCGCTCTCTAGCTCCTTCCCACTTCTCAAAGTCACCGCATTGCAATGTTCTCTATTTACTTGGTCGGGTCTAGCCGGTAACTTGCCCGGTGCCCTTGTGGATGCTTCGGCTTGTTGAGCAATTTGGGTTTCAAGCATCTTGTTGTGGATTTCCAACCTTTGATTTGATTTCTTTACCTCATTCAACTCTTGCCTCATCTCATTTTCGTTTGCTAGGAGCTTTGCAAACATTGCCTCAACGCCGGAGAGTTCATTAGAAGGTTGTGGAGGAGGGTCAACTTGTTGGTATGGTTTTTGAGCTTGGTTTGGTATTGTTGCACTTGGTTTTGATTCCTTTGAAGCAAAGTCGGTCCTTGACTTTGATATTGGTTCATAGGTTGGAACGCTTGATTGGATTGAGTAGGTTTAGGACTTAATCCGGTAGGTGTAGATCCAAAGTCGGGACGAGTGGGATTTGTGGTTTTGTAGGAGAAATTGGGGTGATTTCTCCATCCCGAGGAGAACCTTGGTGTAGTGTAATAAGTTTGAGGGTTTTGCCCTTGAGTGGCACTAGCTTGGCCTCCATACTCTCTTCCTTGGGTTCCTCCCACAAAATTCACGTCTTCATAACCTTGTCTATGCACATCTCTTTGGACCAAGGGGCAAGAATTTGTCTCATGCTCATAGACCTCACAAATATCACAACCTTGATTTGTTGAAGGTTCCTTCTCCGGGTGTTTCAACTTGAAGACTTCGTCCGAGAGGTTATCAAAGTCTTTCCTCAAGGCATCATAGTCGCTCGTGCTAACCGCCTTTACTTCATGCCTCTCATGTCTCCTTCTTGGGTTTCCTCTTTCACTTCCCCACATGAAGTAGTTCTTCGTGATTTTCTCTATCACCGCAAACCCCTCATGTGGTTCTAGTTCCATAATAGCTCCGCCCGAGGCGGTGTCAAGTGCAAGTCGTGAGGCACTATCGACACCGTGGTAGAAGGTATGGAAGACTTGGAGATCGTCGAGGTTGTGATGCGGGCAAAGCCTTTGGTACTCCTTATATCTCTCCCATGCTTCACAGAGATTTTCCCTATCCATTTGTGCAAAGTTTGTCATTTGATTCCTATAGAACGCCGTCTTGGAAGGAGGAAAATACTTGTTAAGAAATGCTACGGCGAGCTCCTCCCAAGTGGTGAAACTATCCGGGGTTTAACTCCTCAACCAATCCTTAGCTCTTCCCATGAGAGAGAAAGGGAATAACCTTAAAAGCTTAGCGTCTTCCGAGAACCCATTTATCTTGAAAGTGGCACACACTTCGTGGAATGTAGTTAAATGAGAGTTCGGGTACTCGTTGTCTCTCCCTGAGAATTGGTTGGATTGGACAATTTGGATTGTGGAGGTCTTCAAATCAAAATCCCGGTTGTCAACCGTCGGTACAAGGATTGGGGAACGATATCCATAAGCCGTATGAGTGGCATAGTCCTTGAGAACCCTTCTAGCTTGAGGGCCTTGTGGTAGTTGACCTTGGGGTGGTGGAGGTGGAGGAGGAAGTCTATGATCTCTATCTCCCATGACTTGATGATTGATTTCTTGAACGTTCGAGGTTGATCTTTTTTCCTTAATTGTTTTACTCCTTGTAAGGTGAGGATTCACGAATTATTTTACGGGTTGATTCAAATCTCTATCCACAATTTTGGTAAGCTTCTTTGTCTTTGGTGGCATAAACGAGATGCACCTACAAGGGGAAAACAATTAAGACAAGTGAGAATAGTGAATAAGCTCAAGAATCAAGAGTAGTGACAGGCGTCGTTTGACCTGCAAATTTGATATTTATATTTTCCTTGCTGTAGACTGTGTATTAGAACAATGGCAAGCAAGGGTCGAACCCAAGGGAGCTAGAGTGGTTACTACTTTGTTCTGTAAGAGAGAAAGACAAGAAAATTCGGTGAGAGTAAAGGTTAGTGAAACAACTGTAAATCACGAAAATTGCAAGGTTGTAAATATCAGAGAGAAATATTCAGATTAGGGTTTTATTGTGACTTGTTTTATCATAGACTTTCTAAGTATCTAATTCGTGTTTTAAGTGTGGTTGTACCGACAAAGGTGACTTCCCAAGTAACCCGACAAAGGTGTTACGCCACAACCTAATTCCCCTAAGTTTAATAACCCGACAAAGGTGTTATTTAACTTAGACGTGATACCTATCCAAACGACAAAGTATTAGATAGATGATTAATATAGAAATATTGTGCAACTAGGTTTCACGACAAAGTATACGCCTAGTCTAGCAATATTTCATGGAATTCATGCACGAGAATTAGTAAAACATAGAATATAGCATTAAGAACCAAGTCTCAAAAACATAGTCACAATATATTAAACCCTAATCCGAATAGAGAGTTTAGTTACACATGGCCATGGAAATAATGCAGAAAATAAAAGAACAATAATACTTCACTTAAATAACTGAGAATTAGGGCTGGCCGAGAGTGGAGGAGCTACGGCCGTGGAGTGGTGGTGCACGGCTAGGCAAGGTGGCGCGACGGTGGTGAGCAGCTAGGGCACGGCTGAGATGAGGAGAGCACACGTCTAGTGTGTATTGTGGGATGATTATTTGGTCTTGTATGCTCCTCCTTATATAGAGTTTTGAAAACCCTAAAGTTCCCAAAATAAGCCCCAAAGATAATCATGGAAATATTTCCATAATAATCTTTGCTTGATGATAAAGCCACCTTGATCTTCTAGATAATTCCAAAACCCTAGCATTTGAATTTGCCCTAATATCACATTGATTTGGGCCAAAATTACTGTTCACGGCCGGAGTACTGTTCATGGCCCAAAACACTGTTCACGGCCGGAAGTACTGTTCATCCGCGGACACTGTTCATCCATTCTGCACATCTGTTTTGACTTCGGCTCTCGATTTGACCTTCCAAACGACCTCGGATGCTCTCGGTGTGAACTAGAGAGTTGTATGGAATTGAGTCAGCTACGCAACGCCATGTCGTCGAGCGTCCAAAGGTCTGATATGCCATTGTGGTGTTTTTGGCATGAAAATGCCGTATAAATACGGCTCATCAAGTAGCAAAGCAAATAAAGGAAAACATGGAATAGTCGGAGTACTAAATGATTTTCCTAGGGATAATCTAGCTATTGCTCCCCGGCAACGGCGCCATTTTGACGTTGCAATAAATTGTGTAGTCAAAAGATATTTATACTTGACCGGTAAGACTGGTGTCGAACCCAAGGGAGCAAACGGATTATACGCTAGGTCTATCAATTTCTAACTCGGCTATTCCTTCAATTCAAGTGTGATGATGATTATCAATGATGAAAACAAGTAATGAAAATGGTTTTAGGGGAATTAATTCAATTAAAGCGAGTTTCGAGGGGTTAATTCCCTCTTTGGCAATTTCCCAATGATCATGTATACAACAGTTTGATCATTTAAGAGGTTGATAGGTTTAAAACCTAGCTTAGGCTAAAATTAGACAAACTATCATGCAAGTCTAATCCTAGTCAAGCCTTCTTATGTAGAATCTCACTAATTAAAGATGTTGATTCACTATATAGCACCTATTTTCACAAATGCTATATGCATAAAGTCTTGGTTACCCTCTCACCCATGCATTTACTCTCATAAATGCTTGATAAGTTCATTTTTACTATATCCAAACCATCACTAAGCTCTCTCAATACTTAGATCATAGTTCTAACACAAACATGTCACTTAGGCCTTTTATCAAACACTTAGCAACATGTCTAAAATGTAAACCATAGCAAAATGAAATCAACTTCATAAATTGCATGTTAATGTCTATACAATGATCATTGAGTACCAAGGAGGATCATAAGACCCTCAAAACACAAGGGGACTACTCACACATCATGTAAGACAACATGATGTGAGTAGGGTTTCTAACAAAATCTAAGAGAAGAGAAGAGGAATAGAGTGGGATGATTAGTCCTAACGAACTCCCTTGATCTTCAATCCTCCTTGATTAGATGATGATGGATCCCTTGATTGAGCTCACTTTTCCTTGTCTTTTTCCCAAAAGAAGCCAAGATGCTAGGTCAAACTCACCACTTTCTATTGATAGCCTCGGGCAGAATTCGGCACTGTAGCAGTCCCAACCGATCGGTTGGAGGAAGCTTTGGTTTCAACCGATCGGTTGGAGGAAGGCAAGATTGGCTGCTACTGAAGAACTTCCATAACCGATGGGTTGGAAAAATCTTTGGCTTCAACCGATCGGCTGGAGCAGGGCAAGTCAGCCGATCGGTTGGCAGGGCGAGTCGATCGGTTACGGAAATGGCAAAAACAAGCCTTCTGAGGGAGCTAGCGAGCCAATCGGTTGACTAAGGGCAATTTCCCAACCGATCGGTTGGACGTGTTGTTCTGCAAATATTTTCTCCCAAATCTTCGATTCTCCTCAAGTTTTCGTATATTGGCTTCGACCCTAAGACATCTTGTTTTGACCTGAAATGCACGAAAAGGGGATCAAATGGCAATAAATTATAGTCGGAAACGAACTAAAGCTATAGTGAAAATGGGTATTAACGAGTCGAAAACTCGACTCATCAACAGGCACGTGGGTCATCCTCCTCTCAAGACCTCAAAGAAGCTCTCCTCAACTGGACTCAGCCCAGGATTGCCCAATGTGACAGATGATATAAAGGTTCCATGTGGAGAATGCCGAATCAGGGAACAGACAAAGATTTGCACTTCAACACCTCACAGATCAGTGCTAGCAGACCACTGGAGCTGATTCATATGGATCTCAGTGGACCGATGAGAGTTGAGAGCTATGGAAGATCGAAGTGTGTTCCAGTATGCATGGACGACTTTACCAGATTTACTTGGGTGAGATGTCTTCGAGAAAAGGCTGAAGCTGCTCAACAGTTCATTCATCTAGCTCCCTTGGTTCTCGGCACACCCCAACAGGCGTCCGGAGCCTGGTTGATGGACCATATTTATATGATTCATTAAGATAGTTAAACCCACTAAATTAGACACTTTGTCTTAACAACGTTTACTTGTTAGTTCCATTTTTGTTGTACAGGCTATTTTGAGGTTTAGAGAGAAAACGAGCTAAAAGGGGGTTCTTAAACCAAAAATGGATTACAAGTCAAGAGAGCCCAGCCGGGACCAAGAAATGTTGAGCCGCGTCCTGGAAATGCCGGACGCGCCCGGGAGCCCGTACCGAGGACCTCAGGTCCCTGCCGAGAGGTGCCGGGCCCAAGTGCCGGGAACCAAGTCCCGAGTGCCGAGAGCCCGAGTGCCGATAGCCCGAGTGCCGAGAGCCTGAGTGCCGAGTGGCGAGAAAACCAGAGCGCGTCCGTGGCCCGCATCCGAGAAAGTCCAGACGCTTGCGTCCGCGTCCGAGTGTGCCCGAGCGCCTGTGCCGATCCCGGTAAACCAAAGCCGGACGCGAGCTTCATTTAAAGCCACGACCTATCTCCGGCGGTGTTCCAACAAAACCAACTCGAGCATTCGATTTCTATAAAGAATGTCGTTCCAAATCAACACTCAAAAGGCAAGGATCGCATGGTCCAAAATTCAAGCCATCCTAGGCTAAGGGACCACGTTCTAGGCCATTCAAGGACACGACCACGCTACGATCAAATTCAACCTTAACAACCTTCATGGACCTGGACTCAAATCACTCGAAAAGGCTAGAAGCATCGGCGTTTGGACAAGAACGCAAGGCAAAGGACCAGAGCCCGGTCAAGACCAATCAAGGACAATTTCGAATGTTTTGGGATTTTGGCCATTCTCCGGCCAAAATCCGGCTTAACTTCCTTGACGAAACATGCTTGTATTGATCTTGTTGTTCAGAATCAACGGTCGTCGACCCAATCTACTCCGGCCAAGATTCCGGCAGCTCCGGCCAACTTCCGGCCAAGCTCCGACCATGCTCCGGCGAGCTTCCGACGATGCTCCGATCATGCCACATCCAACCACCACCTTGCTCCGGTCATTCTAGCCCAACTCCGGTCAAAATCCGGCGAAGTCCAACCAAACTACTTATTTCCCGGTTAGGGCATACTATTCACTTCGGTTGACCCTTGGGAAGAAACTAAGCCACAACTAAGTCCCAATGACTTGTTCCAAGCCTCAACAAAGATCAAGAGCTCAAGTGGATGCCCTTTGGCTCAATCCACTCCATAGCCGCCCATGTGCAAGGCTTGTGCACCCTTTGGTGTCAAACAAGTCCAACCAAAGAGCAAACCAAAGTCTAACCGGAGTTGAGGGAGAACCGAAGGCTTTTGGGAGGAAATATCCCACTCCATTACCACCTCTAAACCGCCACATTTGGCTATATAAGGAGGAAGAGACCTCCTTGAAACACATCTCCTAGACACAAAAAACCTCATGTCACTTGTCCTTGGTTACTTATCTCTCTAGTTTTGTACTCACAATCGTTGTAAACTCTTTACTTTGAATAAAAAGCTCTTGTTTGTTCTTGAGTTTGAGTGTGTTCTTGAGTGTGTTCTTGATCCCAACCCCTCTTTATCATTCCAACATAACTTTGGTACGTATTGCGCTTGAAATACAGCGTGCGACAAACCAAAAGTATGTTGTTCAGTTGATATTGAACTCGACTGTTCCAGCAATTTACTTTCCGCACTTACTTTCAGTCTTTACATTTCCGCACTTACTTTCAGTATTTACATTTCTGCACTTTACTTTCACTACAGACTTGTTCAACATCAATCCAACATAAGTTTGGCACGTATTGCGCTTGAAATACAGCGTGCGACAAACCAAAAGTGTGTTTGCGGTTGATATTGAACTCGACTGTTCCAGCACTTTACTTTTCAGTATTTACTTTCAGTTCTGTATTTACTTTCCTTACTTTCAGTCATTTACTTTTCAGTACTAAAACCACAACCAACCCCAATTGCACTTAAATTTCTGTACAAATTTCCTCAAAGAACAACTATCCACTAACTCCCTTGGGTTCGACCCCTACTTACCGCTTTACTACCCAATAGTGAAGTCACGAGTAGCGGACTTATAAATTAATTTTGCACATTGCCTCACGACAAGGCTCTCTCACCGGTATAAGCGTATCACCGTGGTCCGCATCGACCATGGATATGTGCGAGGGGGAGTAGACAAGACACTGCTGGCACTGACACTGACACTGGTCACAATCGCACACACCCATGTTGATGATATCGTGTTCATGTCCAACACCCGGACGCTGGTGGCTCAGTTCGTAAAACAACAGATCTTGCAGAAGCTGAGCATGGTTGGAGAAATGGACTACCCTCTGGGAGAAATGGACTACCCTCTGGGATGCCGGGTCACACAGATGGATGTTGGCATCCTCCTCTTACAGAGCAAGTAAGCTGAGAAGCTGGCGAGTCTCCACAAAATGCCTGTTGCTACTCACCTTAAACTCACTGAATATGCAGTAAAACAGGAGATGGTGACCCTTAAGTGATTGGTCGATATCTGCACTGACAGGTCGTCGTCGGTACCTGCAAATTTAAATTTATAAGTCCTTACTCTTGGCTATGGGTTAGTACAGCGGCAAGCAAGGGTCGAACCCTAGGGAGCTAGATGGCTACTTGTTGTTCTGAAAAAGGAAAGACAATTGGTTGTGAGCAATTTAGGAGTTAAGTGCAAGAATAGGAAATAAAGAGTGGGTTTTCAATCAGAGAGTGAATATTCAGACTAGGGTTTCTAATTGTGACTTGTTATCCTTGACTACTAATAATCTAATTCAATGTTTCTAAGTGTGGTCGTCCCGACAAAGGTGACTTCCCAAATAACCCGACAAAGGTGTTATTCTACAACCTAACCCGACAAAGGTGAAAGGATTCTATTTCTCTTCTAAATTAAACAACCCGACAAAGGTGCTATTTAACCTAGATGTGCTATCTACCCAAACGACAAAGTATTAGGCAGATAATAATGATAGAAATATTGATCAACTAAGCTTTGCGATAAAGCATCCACCTAGTCTAGCAATAATTCATGGAATATATGCACGAGAATTAGTAAAACATGAAATAGCATTAAGTACAAAGTCTCAAACAATAGTCACAATGTATGAAACCCTAGCCCGAATAAAGGGCTTAGCTACACATGGTCATTGAAACAAAGCAATAATTAAAAGGAAAGATTTCTTCTTTATTGCCGAACAAAGAGGAAGAGGAGCCGGAATGATGATGAGCGCCGAGGAGAACTTCGAATGTGGAGGGATGAGACTCTCGAATTTGGGATGTAGAATAGGATTTGTAGAGAGAGGAGCTCTCCACATTTTGAGATGATTATTGGTCCATAAACGGTTTTAGGAAACATGTCCTAAAACCGACTTTGCTTGGCTTCCAAGTTTACTTCTTCTGCAAGTCTTCCTGAACCTTGTAGAGCCTTCCAGAACCTTCTAGGAACTTCATAAACCGCCACGCCAGAAATTAGGAATTTTCCCAAAAATACTGTTCACGACCCGAAGTACTGTTTCCCGGAATTACTGGTCACGACCCGAAAATACTGTTCACGACTCGAAAATACTGTTCACGAGCCGAAGTTATTGTTCACGACGCCGGTCGGTTCAGGTGGTCAAATGCTCCTCTGGCTTTGACCTTCAACTGCGATGTTTCTAACACGAAATGCCGTCTTTTAAGCGCGTTTCCTCCTAGAGCTTTTGAAACACCTGAAATGCAAAACAACACTAAGAAGTACATGTTTGCATGATAAAGTGCCAAAATTGGTGGGATTTGATGACTCGATGAGTCGTATAAAAACGGCACATCAAACCACCCCACACTTAAACTTGTTCGTCCCGAACAAGGACTAGGTCATAAGAGGAAAATAAACTGAAACATCACAATTCCTTCGGCATCCTAGATATTGCTACATGAATATGACTCGCTAATCTAGACTTTCACCTTTCCATGCATATCTCATTACTAAAAGTCTTATGCTCAAACATGGAAGTAATTGATACGTGTTACCTTTGGGCCGAGATGCAAATCAATTCGGATGTCTCGGAGATAGTCCTCTTTAGACCCATGAACTGCACTCTCGGTTCCGAACTCTTGCTATATGGTTATACTTCATTGCTTTTTCTTGCACGTGATTGATTCGAGCCTCAAGGTGCTTGAGTTCTTTTCGGACAGCTTTTGTAGTGACTTGGCCTTTGATGTAACAGTGGTGTACTTCACTTTTGTTGCGTGTAAAACTTCACAATTGACTAATTTTTTTTCTTTTTGCTATTGACTGTGAACTGCTCGTCCGTGATTCCTCTTTTCTGACGAAGGTCCAATCATCGCCCGTAAGCATATGGAAATACCTTCCTGCTCTTACTCATCCTCGTCCTTTTGACGTGAGTCAAGCCGAGGGTCGCTCGTCTATTTTCCCAGTTACTTGGACTAGAGATTGGACGGTGTGTTGTTTTCCCGTCCCACCTGACCGCATAAGTACCGCAGTGGCGGAGCTGACTCTAAACCATTTTGTCTCGAAGTGCTAGCCTCCACGAAATCCACATAACCATATAACTCGAATTCGGTCCTTTGAATATTCTGTCAAGTCTCTCTAGGACGTTTCTATCAACTCCACATCCCAGTTTATCTCAACTTACAAAGGCACGTAATGGGTTAAGTTCACATGTAATCGCACAATTCTAATTTCACCAAAGACATGCATGTAATTGGCTCTATCTATTTCACATCATCAACATTCAATACCGCAAATCTAGGAAATAGAGAAGAACTTGTACAAAAGATTTAAAAATTTGAGGGAAATGTGTTGACTCTACGCAGGTGCAAGAAAGTAAACGTGCTGACACAACGACTGACTCTCCCACCCCACACTTTTGAAATAAGCCGTGTCCTCACGGCACGACTTAGACTCTAAACACACAATGCATGCAAACAACATGGAAAAGTAGAGAAAAGGGTTGGAACAATAGTCCCCTTGGGTTCGATCGGTGGCTGGTCAGACTCAGACGAGGTCCAGAAAAGAAAAATCGGGCACGGCCCGGTTCCATCTTGCCGAAACCTGGTCATGCGCTCGCATGGACTACCTTGTGCGATCGCACAATCTCAACCAGTGGCATGAAATCTTTGTGCGTTCGCACATATGGCCTTGTGCGCTCGCATGAAATTCTTGTGCGATCGCACGACTTACTCTGCGCGCTCACACTCCCAGCCTACAGGCGACCATGCGAACGCATGGTGCGCATTTGTTCCCTGCATGAAAATTATCTTCTTTCCCAAGTACAATGTGATGAATATGACTCAAAACTCAAATAAACAAAATAAGTAAATAAGAAAAAAGAACGGAAAGAAATGCCGGGCTGCCTCCCTGCGAGGGCCTTTGGTTTACATCATTGGCTCGATGGTACCTCGTTTATCTGTCGTTGGGAGGCTCTTCTAGGTCGAACTCCTGGGTGGGTGCTTCGATCTCGCCTTGGTAGTGCTTCACCCGCTGCCCGTTGACCTTGAATCGGTTCCCATCTTTCGGGTTCTCTAGCTCGAGTGCCCCATGGTTGAAGACATGTATTACCGTGTAGGGACCCGTCCATCTGGATCTTAACTTCCCGGGCATCAGTCGTAGCCGTGACGAGAATAATAGCACCTGCTGACCAACCTCAAACGTGCGCCGAAGAATGAAATTGTCGTGGTACAGTTTGGTTCGTTCCTTGTAGTCTGATTGGCTCTCGTAAGCCTCGAGGCGCAGCTCCTCAAGCTCGCATAGCTGCAATTTCCTGTCCAGCCCGGCTGCGACAAGGTCCGGATTGCACTTCTTCAATGTCCAATACGCCTTGTGCTCTAGTTCGACCGGTAGATGACATGCCTTCCCATAGACCAACCGAAACGGCGAGGTGCCTATCGGTGTCTTGTAGGCCGTCCGGTACGCCCATAATGCTTCATCTGGCCGCTGGCTCTAGTCCTTCCTATTTGGGTTCACCATCTTCTCCAATATCCCCTTAATCTCGCGCTTGGAGATCTTTGCTTGTCCGTTCGTTTGGGGGTGGTACACTGTGGACGTCCTGTGATGAACATGGTAGTGCTTTAGGGTCGCGGTCATCATCCTATTGCAGAAGTGCGTTCCTTGATCACTGATTATAGCCTTTGGCACTCCGTATTTGCAAAAGATGTTAGTGCGCAGAAAATCTATAACTGTTTTAGCATCATCACACCTAGTGGCCTTCGCCTCTACCCATTTAGATATGTAGTCCACAGCTACAAGAATATAAGTGTATCCACAAGACACAAGGAAAGGACCCATGAAATCGATGCCCCATATATCAAAAACATCATTCACTAAGATAGGCACTTGGGGCATCTCATTCCTAGCCGAAATATTACCTACACGTTGACATTTATCACATCTCTTGCAATGATTGTAGGCATCTCTAAAAACATGCGGCCAAAAGAATCCACTATCTAATATCTTCCTAGCCGTTCTCCTAGAGCCAAAGTGGCCACCACACGCATGCTCATGACAGAAGCTAATAACCAAAGCAATCTCATTATCAGGGATACACCGTCTAAGAATCTGATCTACACCTATTTTCCACAAGTACGGATCATCCCACACATAGTATTTAGCATCATGCTTCAGTTTCAGACATTGAGCTTTAGAATAGGAGGGCGGGAACTTACCTCCAACCAGGTAGTTCACCAAGGAAGCATACCATGGCGTCTTACTTGTGAGAGAATACAAGTGCTCGTCCGGGAACGTCTCGGTAATCTGCCCGGCATCCTCCTCTCGGACAAGTCGGCTCAAGTGGTCGGCCATCGTGTTTTCTATGCCCTTTTTGTCCTTGATCTCCAAGTCGAACTCTTGTAGGAGCAGAATCCACCTAATGAGCCTTGGCTTTGCCTCCTTCTTCATCATCAGGTACCTAATAGCTGCATGGTCAGAATAGACAACAACCTTAGTACCGAGCAAATATAACCGAAATTTTTCCAAGGCAAAGACCACGTCTAGCAATTCTTTCTCTGTGGTCGAGTAGTTCTTTTGGGCCACGTCCAGAGTCCTTGAAGCGTAGTAGATCACTACGGGCTTTTTGTCCACTCTCTGGCCGAGGACTGCTCCTACTGCGTAGTCGCTTGCATCACACATTACCTCGAACGGCTGGCTCCAGTCCGGTGCTCTAATGATGGGCGTGCTGGTGATGGCCTGTTTAAGCTCATCGAATGCTGCCCTGCACTGATCTGTAAACTCAAAAGGAACATCTTTTTGCAAAAGATTAGATAAAGGCAGTGCCTTTTTAGAAAAATCCTTTATGAACCTACGATAGAAACCAGCATGCCCTAAAAATAACTTAATATCATGCACCGTGGATGGATAGGGCAGAGTAACAATCAAATCTATTTTAACTTTATCTACCTCTATACCCTCATGTGAGACCAAGAACTACTCAATAAGTTCTTCCAGAGGTGGAAGAAGATTATGATAAGATTGTGGACACCTTAACTGCGGGTTCAGTCCCTTGGTGGCATGAGACTTTTCTTACTATAGCTCACTTGTCGACGTTCTACTCAATGTTGTTCTTCATTGCCGTGTTAACCTGGAAGCGTTCCTCACACCGCTCTACAGTTAGCAGAGAAGTGGCCCAATTGATATACCAGATCAGTAACAAGATGTTGTTCAACATGGGAAGAGTTAGGTTTCAACAGATTGCTGAACACGCTACCTCAAAACGCTCTCTTCACCAGATCTGCTTCCCTTCTCTGATATATGAACTGATCATCTGTGTAGCTCCGGAATTGCGGACTTCAAATGATCATCTTTCAAAGCCTTCGCAGAAGTTCTGGTTGACCACAAGCTCTTCAAAGGCCACCATGTGAACGACCTCCCGGTACCTGGATGGAAATTCTAGGACTTTCCAGAGTCCTCAAAGCGAGGGGGAGCTCGGATGGGTAGTGATGAGAGGACCAAGCTGATGAAAGAACTGGATGCCATAATTGCAGCTGACAAGGAGCAGCGGAACGGATCAACAAGCTGGCACGTGCTCTAAACTACCCAAGCAAAGAGGAGGCAGCGGAGTCGGATGATATGTCATCTGCTTAAAGGTCCATTGCTGAAAACTCTATGAACTTTGAACACTGCTACTTTTCGTTAATGTTTTGGTTCAGTCCTTGTTGTGGCACATTTATTTCGTACTGTTTGAACTTAGATTGGACCCCTTGCCAGTTTGTGGCAAAATGGGGGAGTAGTTTGAGAGGTCAATTTTTGTTCCCTCAAGTATGTTTAAAGCCTAGATAGTTAGATAGTTAGATCTAGTTATCTAGTAGATTTGGTTTTGCCAAAAGGCCAAGGGGGAGATTGATGTTCCCATGAATGGCATGTTTTTGGCAAAATGGCTTTAGACAGTTCAAGCCGGAGTTCAAGGAGACTTTGATCACAGTTTGGCACTCAAGTACAGCGTGGAACAGACGCAAGGATGTTATCCGAAAGATTCTAAAGATCCAAGATCTTTTGGGTGAAGTCGGCCAGCGAAGAAGTCGAGATTCAGATATTCAAATGGATATATTCTCTTCAGATTGTCAAGTGGTTGGCTGACTTGTTGCGGAAGGTATATCAAGATCTTCCCAAAGATTGGTTGAAAGATATACATCAAATATTTAGGAATATTTCCTAAATATTTGATAAGGATATCTGGAGCAAATTTGGACATCGCCCATTGCATGCATATAAATAGAAGGCTAGGCGTCCAGAATCTGCATCACTTCAAAAGAGAAAAATACACGAGAGTATTCTACTGATCGGAGAAGGAGGAGCGACGGTCGGCTGAGCATTCCTCACCAGAATATCAACGGCGAAGAAGCAGTCTGTACAGGGTGCTGTTCAGACTGTTCTTGTTGAGCAGGCAAGCACACACACAGTGATCAAGATAGTCTTCGGGAGAAGGCTCTGGACTACAGAAGAGGTCCAAGACTAGGTCTGGAGGAAGTCTCGACCTACCCATAGGGGATCAAGGTGAGCTGCGGTGAACCGAGATTGCGAATCCGAGAGACAGAGTGCGAAAGGGTAGGCTATTTCAAACAAAGTGTTGTGAAAGCGTAAGACCCCTTGTAGCCCTAAACACTCGTAATAAGATTTGTGACCCTTTAGGGTGTGGGAAGCCCCCTAGAGTAGGTGAAGCCGAACTGGGTATCATTCTGGTTGTGCTCCTATCTTGTTCTGCTAGCAGTACTGTTTCAAAGGTGTCCCAGATCTGTCTGAACAGCACCTCGAAGAGTTGCTTGAACAGGTGACAGTATTTCAGAGACTACACCGCATATTGGGCACTGTGATTAACGTCCGTGAGGGTGGCGAGGAATATGTCACGACTAAGGATCTAGACATCTTACTGTGCATTTATGAAGGTCGTTCCCCTTATTGGTTAAAAATTCTCTTGAAGAAGTTTAGAGAGTTCGGCAATAGCAGAACGCACCTACACTAAGTACTAGGAGGTGGATTACTCGTAACAAGGATCACCCTCGGCATAGGATGCGACGTTGACCCCGCCATCCAAGGTAGCCCTACCAAAACTGTGCTAAGCATTAGAGAATAAAAGGAGGATGTCATCATGGTCTCTTCTTCATCCGGAAGTGGTAGTGGAAGTGCTTTCTCCTAAAGCTTGGGGAATGGTGTTTGAGAAATGGAGTATGATTGGATTCTATGGTTATCTATGTTTTACTTCGAGTGTGTGATGCGTGCTTGGTGTGCTTTGTTTTGAGTATGGTGAGTGATGTATGCTTGTTCAAATTTGAATAAATCTTGTTAGATGAATGCGCTTGAAAGATTAATGGATGGTTGTTTATTTCGTGGAGTTTGTTGATTTTTAAGTGTGGAGTCTTGTTTCGAGGTTGAAGCGAAGGATCGTTGAACTCAAAATTTGGAAAAGTCACAAAAATAGGGATCTAACCGACCGGTTAGCTGAGAGCCCAAAATCCAGCCGACTGGTCCAAAGCTCTCACCAAAATCCCTTGTTCTCGTCGACCTTCAACTGGTCGGTTGGGTTTCTAACCGACCGGTTTGCAATTCCCATTGAGGCCCATCACTCTCGCCCAGTTTCAATCGGTCGATTGGCCTTCAAACCGACAGGTTAAAAACCTGTTATCCAACCCCAACTTTTGGTCCCCAACTTCATCCAAACTCACTCTACCTCCCAGCTGACCGACTTTCGACCTTCGCCATCTGTCGCCACCAGCTTGCCCTTTGACGCATCCCGTCACCGCCAGCTCGCCAACCGCCGTCCATCACCGCTTCATGCAACCCAGCCATACCCATCCATCATTCGACGCATCTCCTCTCTTAATCCCAAATCATCTTTCCTAAACCCTAGCCGAAATCAACAAAGCCTCGATTCCAATCCCCTTATTCCACCTCTCATTCCACTCCCCTTATTCCACCTCTCATTCCACTCCATATCCAAAAAATCCAATCACTAAAACCAAAAATCCAAATTTGCCAAGCCGAAGGATGCCTCTTCATCGAAATCCAACTCCAAAGCTTCTATTCAAGAAGAGCCGGATTGGGAACGATATGAAAGTGATGAAGATGTTAGGCTCACTGTCACTCGGGAAAGCCGAGAAGGGCTACTCTCTGAGACCCTAGCTCCCCACCTAGTGAGGATTTGGAGCAGCCACTCCTTCTCTAAGCCCTCCTCCAAAGAAGAAGAAGAAGAGAGAAACTTCAAAAGGCGCGACTTCTTCCAAATCCAAGAAATCTAAGAATCCGGCATCTAATACTCCTAGAAGGCCTCCGACGACGACTAGAGAACTTGTGCCCATTGAGAAAAGAGATGGTCCATTGGAGCTAACTTCCTCTCCGAACTTGGCATTTTCGGCCAGCTCAGAGATCAATTTTGCACTCCAGCTGGAGATAGATTCATGATTGTTCCTCCAGCCAAAGCGTCAAGGAACATCCTGTCAACCGACTTCTACCCATCCAGCAAATACTAGATCACCAAATTCTCAGGCACTCCCAAGTTGCAGCAGCTCTGCTCCAACGCATTAAACTTCTCTAGATAGTCATACATCAACTCATTCGATCCTTGTCTGATATCTTGCAGTTGTCTGCGAACCTGCCCTACCTTAGATGGTGGGTAGTACTTAGCAAGAAACTTTTTCTGCATTTGATCCCATGTTCTGATGCTACATGAAGGAAGACATGAAAACAAATATCTTGCCAAGTCAATTAAAGAAAACTGAAAAGCCTTGAGTTTGAAGTTCTCCACTGTTACCCCCAAATCTTGCAGATGCCATGGAAATCTTGCAGATGTCTAGTGACTGAATCTCTCGCCGTCTCGGGATATTCGGTGTGTACTGCACTACTCCAGTCTTGATTTCATTTTTCTCCATCTATGCCCCCTCGTAGATGCACCACGTCTGATCTTGAAAATTAGAAGCACACATCTCCTTCATTGTGGGTTCATACTTCTCTTCATCCTCTTCATCTGACTACCAGTAGAACTGCTGTTGTGGTAGTGGTGGTGGTGGTTGTGTTTGCCTGATTCCCAACATCTAGTGCGGCAGGTGCCCTCTGATTCTGTTGTCTCTGCCTGGCTGCATTATTGACCCTATTTCGAGAATGTAGCTCTTGGTGTATGGATGCTCGACTGAGCCTCGTGCTTTCTTTGGTCCCTGCAATTTAAATCTTGATCGAGCCTTGCAGAGCTCAACCGAGCCACAACCTCCCCTTAGCTTTTACCAACACACGCTCGACCGAGCTCCACCAGTCTCACATGAGCTTGTTTACCCCAAAGACTTCAATAAGCTAATCGGTGACTGAGCTTCGCCAGGCTCGACCAAGCCTCATCCACCCATAACCCTCTACAAGATTGTGCTCGCTAAAGTTTATGCCCGCTCACCAAAGCCTCCAATTCCGTTTAAAAACAAATCCCTTTCTCCCCAAAATCATAATTGATTTTAACCTATATTACGCACCCCCACTCGGCCTCCATCGCTATCGCAGTCCGAGCTTCGCCGCTCTCGCCACCTCACACCACTGACCCTCACTCCTCTGTCACTCCTCGTCGTCGCTCCTCGCTCCTTGCACTCCCATCACTCACCCTCCATCCACACAGGTCGCCTAACCTCACTTGGACCCAACCCCCTAACCAAAATCCTAGCCCTAAATCTCAATCCCACTTCCAATCTTCTCAATCGTCTTCACCCAAGCTTTCCTAACCTTAGCCGAGCTTCAACAATGGCCAGAACGAATGATAAGTCAAAAAGCACATCTAAAGGACCTCCGAAGGGTGGCCCTAAATCTAGTGAGGCTTCCCTCAGCAAGACAACTCCATCCAAAGAACCCTCCGCATCCAAGAAAGTGCAAAAGAGGCCTCGTGCTAGTGTGGTATCATCAAGTGACAAATTTTCTAACGAGGATTCTCCCACGGAGCGCTCTCATGAAGTAAGGGCTCCTCCACCGTCCAAGAAGAAAAAATCCAAACATTCATCCGCTACCCAAGAGCCTAACCCACCTTTAGGGCTAGCATCGCCTCATCCACCTTTGGTTGAGCCCCAAGAGCCAATTCCCTTTCCCTACGGGAGGACTCTAGCCTTCACAAACAAAAAGCATTCAGAGAATCTAGCATTGATCACGAGGATGGAAAAAGAGCCAAAGGAAACTCTCTACCCCGACGTAGGTACTCTTGAGGATTTGGGAATCCATGATGTGGTACATTCTCGCCTTTCTCATTCTGGATTGGACTTATTAATTGGTGATTATCCGGGAATGTATCCAAGGCTAGTGAAATAGTTATTAGCTCTTTTGAGGTGGTTAGGAATAAGGAGAAGAAGATCACCCATTGAAATTTCGTGTTGGGAGGTTCGCAAAAGAGGTTTTATAAAGATGTCATTTGTGAATGGTTGAGGTTCCCTTTGAATGGAGCGAGTCTTTCTAAATATGCCGAGGTCCAAAGGTACTTGTTTTGGTTCAAAATTTCTACTAGGGATGAATGGTTTGCTTTGGGTTTTTCATCCGCAACTATCAAGGAAAAGGTTTGGAAAGTCATTCATAGGTTTATTTCTATGGGGATTAATGTTTGAAAGGATGGAGGAAGGATGGTGACTTTACCTAATTTGGAGATCATGATGATGGAAATTGATGACGGGTGACACTTGATTTGTTTAGCATCCTTGCTGCAAGGTATGAAGAGTATGTGAAGCCTACCTCGCAAGTGTTAGCTCTTGGTGGCAGTTCATTTGTGACTCACCTCGCTCTAAGGTGCAATTTCACCTTTGGGCATGATGATTACTCGCCTCTGATAAAGAAAGTCCTTGATTTGGAAGCAATGAAGGATATGTGCATCCTTGAGAGCGATGGCAAAACTTGGGTTTATAACACTGAGCATCACAAGAAACTCTTTCAAAAAAGGGTGAAAGACAAGAAAAACAATATCAACAGGGCGTGCCGACAAAAACTACATCAAGACAACTACCCATTCCCCGATACAATATCTTACTCCCCCCACCTCCTCTTCCTCTGCGGCGCCTTCCCATGAGCCTTCGGTCTAGAGTAATCCTCCAACAAGGAAGGTCTCCCTAGGAGACAGACTTGAAACCATTTCCTGCAACCTCGAGCACTTGAAGACCTACATTTATGACCACGTAAGGAATTTAGAGGAGTATGTACGCGAGAACTCTAAGTTGGTCACCACTACATTGACAGATATGTGACGCGCCATGGGTATCATACCTTCCACCACGCCACCTTCATTCCTGGGGTATACTAATCCCCAAGCTATCGCTCCTTCGCCCATCATTCCTCCCACCACAGTTGACAGAGCTAGTGCTCATCCACGTACTAGAGCTGAAAAGCCACCACACACTATCGCAGAGGTTGATGAGGGCGTCACCACTCGAGTTGAAGTTAATAGATGTTGCACAAACCATTGCGGAGGTTGACGAGGGTGTCATTGCTAGAGTTGAGGAGGATGATGAGATTCCACCATCTACGGGAGGCGATGCTACTAGCTCTTAGATATCAATATGCTCTCTTGGTGCTTGTGCTTTCATGATACTTTTTGATGTAATCTATTTTGATGTTTTGGATGTTAAAGTCGCCATTGGGCGCATTTTGGATGATTGACTCTTACTTGTTCCTTGTTTGAACTTTTCAATCAGATAATATTGGAAGTATTTTACCACTTGTGCTTCTATTTCTTATTCATGCCTATACGATCATCACTTGTGAAAATTAACTTTCCTTTGTCTTCATATGCAAACAATAACTATTTCTCATTTCCAAAACTCAAGCTTTCGGGTTGGAATACATTCTTCGAACGAGGGGAGTATCTATGCGCCCTTCCCTTTCTTTCATCGTTCTTTGCGCTTTGGGACTAAATTAGAATCAAAGTGTGCAGTGTGGATAGGCATAGTTCACGTGCTTTCATTTCATGCATCTCATCTATATATGGACACTTTCATTTTGCGATTCATCCCTAACATGAGAGTTTTTCCACTATAAGCCTTGCGATTGTTGATCCTCAAATCCGTATAAGTCACATCTAGCCTACTCTTCATTTTTGCTTGATTTAGAATCTAGAGCAGAATTAGTTCCCTTAAGAGTGTACATTCTTGCAAGTCAATATCAATGATTGCTTTTGTCTACCTAGTTATCTAAATATTTTCATTGCATCACATGAACCTTGTTTCTAGACAACACCCTTTAAAATATCTTCATGAAAAGTTTAGACCTCTTGATTACTTCTAGGTGACTCGAGTTCCCCGATTTACGCTTGCTAGTGTTGTTTCTCGCACATTCCATACTCTATCAGAACCTATTGTGAAATTTTAAGTGTGTAGTCAAAAGACGGCGAAAAATTGGACCCATCAAAAATTTATATGGTCAAAATAGGGTAAAAAAACTCCGACTAAAAACTCCCTTGGAAGGATAATTTTGGTTCATAAAAAAGAGTTTAAAGGCTTAGTGCATGCGCTAAATGCACTCGTAACGCCTACGAAAAGGAGCTAGAGTAGTTTGCATCTTTAGTTTTAATTTCCTTACTAATTTAGTTAGAAATAATGATCGAGACCTTGCTATGAACTCTTGAGACAATTACGCGAGAAACATAGCACCACTAGCATTTTGTCATTTGCATGACCTTAACATATGCTCATACTTTTTTCCTGAGGAACAAAGCTTAACTGTCAAGTTTTCGACTCATTCTTCACCATATTAAGACTTTGTCTTCTTTCCGGCATTATTTTGATGTCATTTGACCCTTATGCCCACATTTCAGGTACAAAATGACTTTATTGTCTCCTTAGTCTTGGGAGAAAAGACTAAGGAAAAAAGGGTCAAATCAAGGTGATGATCAAGGATTTCATCAAAGTAGAAAAAGAGAAGATTTAAAGAGGACATTTAAGCTTGATCATCCTTTTTCTCTATAATCCCTCTTTTCTTCTTGTTGTTTTCTTATGAACCCTACGCTGGCTATGTTGTCTAACATTATGAGTGAGTATTCTTTTGGTTTTGAGGGTTCTACAACCCTCCACGGTACTCAAATCATGTATATGCATTGGATTCCATAATCAAAGTGTTAGAATTCATTTTCACCTAAAGCTTCCCTTATAACGCTCTAAGTGTTTGACAAAATGCCTAAGTGACAAGTTAACCTCAAAACTTGAATTGAAGTATTGAAAAAGCTTATGGAGGGTTTGTATGGGTGAAAATGATCCCCATCCAATATTCATGGAAATGTATTCAAGGTGTTGAAGCTAAACTAGCTTTTAAATGTTTATTTCCACCTTGTTGGCCTTGTAATGGAAATTGAAGGACAATCAAGATGAATAAAATGAGTGAGCATTTTGAAACTGTGAGATTCTAAATTAGAGAGCATCAAATTGAGCTAGATACCAATGAAAATGGGTTCACTTAAGTTTATGCTAGGTTTTAAAGTTGTATTCATCATATATGGTATTTGGGATCCGTGTATTTGATCATTGGGAAATGTCAAGGAGGGGAGTAGTCGATTGAAACGCCTTTTAATCGAATCTTACTAACACCCTTAAACACTTGTATACTAGAATTAGATTAAATCACACCCAATCACAATTTGATAGAAGTAGCCAAGTGATATATACAATTTCTCTTAGCACATAATCACGTGTGCTCCCTTGGGTTGGACTTGGACTTCCAATTATAAATTATTTTGATGATTTTTTCATACACCTTGAAGTGTATACGAAAAACTACAACGTCATCCTTGCATAACTTTAGTGGAAATAATTTAATTGTGCATTTTCTTGATTGTGCACGACCAAAATGCTAGGCATAGTTTGCGTTCTCAAACATAAACTATGATGCTGAATGTCCTCATTTTTGCTTTAATCATTTGTTGTGCTCATTCTGGGTTTGCTCGACTAAATATGACATTAAGTACTAAGAAAATGGATTAGAAAGTATAAAATACTCAAGAACGAGATCGAGAATAACTCTACAAGAAATGGAATAGAAAATCGATCAAAATATTGACCGATCACCATGCCCAACCTTAAGAAGCTCGGTCTGACTGATCCGACTGCTATGGTCGCATACTGATGGACCATATTTATATGATTCATTAAGATAGTTAAACCCACCAAATTAGACACTTTGTCTATACAACTTTTACTTGTTAGTTTCACTTTTGTTCTACAGGCTATTTCAAGGATTAGAGATGAAACGAGCTAAAAAGGAGTTCTTAAAGTTAAAAATGGATTACAAGTCATTCCAGGCCACGACCAGATTCCGGCTTTACAACCTTCATGAACCCAATGTAGAATCACTCAAACATGTCCCAATGACTTGTTCCAAACCTCAACAAAGATCAAGAACTCAAGTGAATGCCAAGTCTAGCCACCCATGTGCAAGGCTTGTGCCTTGTCTTTTGATTGCAACCAAGAAGCAACCATGATGCAACCAAGGTCTAACCGGAGTTGAGGGGGAACCGATGGCTTTTTGGAGACAAATATCACAATCCACTCACTTCCTCCTCCACCTCATGACCGGCGGCTTTGGCTTGGGGAGTGACACATGGGCGGCGGCTTTAGGAAAGCCACCTATGGCCGGCGGCTTTGGATCTCCTCCTCTCCCCCTTTGCCATGTGTTTGGCTCTCCTCCTCTCCCCCTTTGCCTTGTGGTTGGCCCTCCTCCTCTCCCCTTGCCTGTAAATACCACATTCCCTCTCCTTTGTTCAATGTCCAAAGTTGTGGTCCCAAATTGTAGTCTCAAGTCTCATAGTCCTTGTAGAAAATCTCTCTAGATTTTAGGCACAAACCTTGTAAACACTTTACTTTGATATTGGAAGCTCCAAGTTTGTTCTTGAGTACTCTTGTTGGTTCTTGAAGTGCTCAAGCTTTTCTTTGTCTTTTACTTTCAAAAAAACTTTACTTTTTGTCTTTCGAAAACCTTTACTTTTCAAGCACTTAGCTATGATGTCCTCTTCCATGGATAATCGTAGCTAAACCCTTCATTCGGTTGAAGGGGTGTGCTTGTATCAAAACATGTTTTAGACCCTTCTCTTAGTGCCTCTATTGTGTTTAAACTTGTTCTATGTGCCATATATTAGGTTAGAACACTATTTATTGAGTGGAGGCTCGAAAGAGCAAAGCTCTTCCATGGGGATCGTGAACATACGTGGTTAAGTGGAGGCTCGAAAGAGCAAAGCTTTTCTGTAGAGTTCAACCTCTTTAAAACACCACTTGGTTGATCAGAAATGATTGATCAGGTGGATGCACATAAGGCTAAGATACTTTGAAAGGAGGAATTAGCCTAAATAGAACAAGTGTTCTATGTCTTGAAAAGGACTAGGCGATGTGGCAAGTCGAGTGCTAGAAATAGCCTTGATACATTTTAAACACGTAGTATGACCATTAGAGGTCGATGATGAACAGATTTATGATACAAGGCCCCTAAAAACCGAATCCTTTCCTTTAATTAAAACATCACCTGTCACATTACTTTAAGTCTCATTATCAACTGCTTATTTTCAGTCATTTACTTTCAGTACTTTAATTTCCGCACATTTACTTTCCAGCAATTTACTTTTCAGTAATTTACTTTCCGTCGCTTATTACAGACCCTTTCAATATCAGTCGATACCAAAAGTATATTGATTAGTCGATATTGAATTCGACTGTTCCAGCACTTTACTTTTCAGTATTTACTTTCAGTCCTTTCTTTACTTTCTTTACTTTCAGTCATTTACTTTTCAGTACTAAAATCACAACCAACCCACATTACTTTTAGTACTAAAATCACAACCAACCCCCAACTGTCTTATTTAATTTTCCATTTTCGAAAGAACAACTATCCACTAATTCCCTTGGGTTCGACCCCTACTTACCGCTTTACTACCCAATAGTAAAGTCATGAGTAGCGGACTTATAAATTAATTTTGTACACATTGCCTCGCGACAAGGCAGTGTTGTCAAATTGGCGCCGTTGCCGGGGAATTAGCAATCGGATAGTAGTTCTTTTTTCTATTTTTTTCCTTTTTGTTCATTTCATGATTCACGATGTCTTCATGGATGAATCGGTATCTCCCTCAATTTGGAGGTGCTATCGAAGAAGACCCCGTGGAACATGAACAAATATTTTACTCCATCTGCGACAGAATGAGGCCCAAGGATGAGTCACTAGAAGGGTTTATGCTGAATTGTTTTTAGTTTTCCTTAACTGATTCTGCACTCTCTTGGTATTACTCATCATATGCAGATTATGAAGGCTGTTATGGGGATCTAAGAGCCAAATTTCTAAAAGAGTTTTCCCTGTCAAATTATGGCACTGATCCCTGTCAAAGAGCCCACCCATCGTTTCGACTTGAAGTCCGCAAGGAGATCAGCACCCTCAAGCAATCCCGGGACGAAACTTTGGACGAGTACTTATCATACTTCGATTCCATTGTGGCGAGCTGCCCGCACCATGGATTCACAAACGTGTTCCTTCTTCAAAGGTTTCTTGGCGGAATGCTGCCGCATGAGTGGAAAAGGCTCAATGTTACAGTGGGAGGCTCGGTCATGAAGTTAACAGTGACTGAAATCTAGGCCGCTGATGGACCAAAGTTATACGAGTTAGAAACACAGTAAAACCCCCTTAATTAGACTGTTTGTCTATCTAACGTCTACGTGTTAGTCCCGATATATTTTCACAGGGCATTTTAGAGACTGAAGTGAAAACACGCTAAGGAGAGGATTTTAAGCTGAAAAGATAACAAGAGTCAATCCAAGGTCAAGATCATATGCCGACTGAAGAAATATCAAGGATCCTGACGTTGAATTGACCAGAACAAATTAATCAGAGGAATCAGGAGTGGAGTCAAGACAGCCCGGGGAAGAAATACATTGACAGTTTTGTGAAAAGACTGCACAAAACTGTACAAAACTCACATTTGGGCAAGATGACCGGCCACCACTCAAGGAGGTGGCCAAGGGAGGAGCTCCTCCCCCTTCCACCACCGGCAACCGGCGGCTCCTCCACCCATGGTGACCGGCGGCTTTTTGCTCCTCCACATGGCACCTCCTCCTTCCTCCTCTTCTCCTCCCTTGGATCAAATGCACATGTCCACCATCTCCACCACCCATCTCCTCCCATTTTGGCTATAAATACAAGCCTCCTCCTCCTCATTTCACACACCTCAACTCAAATTCACTTCTCTCTCTAGAAGTTGTAATATTTGTAATGTTGTAATTTTGCTTTGGAAATAAAGGAAAGCTCCCTTGGCGCTTCAACGGTTGTAAGTTTCTCTTAGTATTTATTTATTTAACTGTTGTCTTTAATTTCCTTAGTATAATATTTAGCGCGATGAATAGTAGCTAAACTAGTAGTTCGGTCTAAGGGGCACACTTGTATTATAAAATGTTTTAAGACTATTAAACTTAGTGTCTAGTCTAAGTATACAAAACTTATTCTATGTGCCATATATTAAGTCAAAACGTCCATGGTTGAGGGGACGCTTGGAATGGCAAAGCTCACCATGGGGGTTCGTAAACTTGTACGGATAAGTGGATGCTTGGAATGGCAAAGCTTATCTGAGAAGTTTGGCTCATCCTAAACACCATTTGGTTGATCGGGAATGATTGATCAAATGGATGCACATAGGCTAATATAACCGGGAATGGAGTATTAGTCTAAATAGAATAAGTGTTCTACGTCCTTGGAATAGGCTAGACAGTGTACGCAAATCGAGTGCTTGGAATGGCCATGATACACCGTTTGAATACTTAGGAGAGTCACTAAAGGTCAATGATAAACAGGATATAATACAAGTCCCCTGAAACCGAACATTTCTCTTAATCATTAAAATAGTAATATACTTTCTAGTATTAAAATCAACCAACCAACCAATCAATCAATCAAAATAGCTGGTAGCTTTAAAACCAACCAACCAACCTTAAACACGCTCCCACGCTGCGTAATCCCCCCGAAGAACAATTATTCCCCTAGTTCTCTTGGGTTCGACCCCTACTTACCAAGTACTACCCAGTAGTATAGTTGCGAGTAGCGGACTATTATAAATTTATTTGCACAATCGCTTTGACGACAAGCGGTTCTGTCAAATTGGCGCCGTTGCCGGGGAGCTAGTCATCGGATAACTGTTCTTCCCTCCCCTTTCTTTTTTTTTCTTTTTCCTATGTCATTACCCGTTACGCATGCATGGACAACGCGATTTCTGCCCCTGTTTGGAGGAACGGAGGGAGAAGACCCTGTACAGCACTGCCGAAACTTCCACCAAGTCTGCCACAACATCAAACCTGAAAACGAAGTGTTAGAAGAATTTAAGCTGAAATGCTTCAAATTCTCTCTAACCAACTTCGCCACGATATGGTACTACACATCCACCGCTTGCAGTGCAGAACGTTTCGTAGACCTCTGCGTTCCGTTCCTGAAAGAATTCTCCCCACCTTCCTTACGCCAAGAAACCCGCGAGAAGATCCTGAACCTTCAACAATCCCGGGATGAGACTTTGGACGAATACTACATAAAATTCGATGCCATCGTCTCAAGCTGCCCGCACCATGGATTTACGAAGAAAATTCTTCTCCAAAAATTTCTACGTGGGATGAGGTCCGAAGAGCTAGGAAGAGTCAACGAAGCTATGAGAAGGTCTGCCGCAAACCTCACCATTGCAGACATGTGGTATCTGATAACTGGCCTAGCCGCTGCCACAAGACGAGTTCCCCACACTGACGAGGAAATGCAGACAGAAGAAGCTGACCCTGAGGCTGACAAAGAAGAAACCACCGAGCCGTCAGAAGAGACTCCCGAACCATCCGAGGAGTCAGACATGGAAAGCACCGGAAGCAACGAAGTAGAAGTCCAGAATACCACCGACGAACTGCCTATTCCATACCCGACTATCATTACCCAGACAGCTGAGACTATCTACGATCAGTTCTTCACGAACCAACATTACGAGGCAGAACCAAGCCTCATGAGGCCTTCCCGACTTTTCCCCTTGATCAATGAGCAAGTCGCAGCGAACTATGCGATCCAAGAAGAGGCTGAAAAGCGGATGAGAAAAGGGCCTGAGCAGAATGACTCCTACATGGAGCACGCTTTCGCCATGACTGGACAAGGCAGCCCTAAACAGGAGAACACCCAGTTCAAAAAGCTGATAGTGAAAGGTCCCTCGCCTTCTCAGAGACGTTGGAAGGAGATACCATCAGAACTGGACCCAAACCCGTCATCTGCTAAAAAATCAGGAAGACTGACCGCAAGAATCAAAGTCGGTGGAATCAAGAAGTTTGACCTCAGCCACCCATGGGACCCAAACCAGTAATCCACAACGAGGTATCGTCGAGCCAATGACGTTAAACAAGTGCACTGGTCGGGAGGTAACCCGACACTATCTTACTTTTCCGCACTTTAATTTCTGTCATTTAAATTCAGTACTTAGTTTTAAGCTTGCATGACTTTTGAACTAAGGCACGCCTTCGTTCAAAAGTGTGGGGTGAGATCCACCTCTGTACATAAATAACATGCAGCTGTTTTTTTTTCTTTTTTAATAAGTACCTTTTTGAAAATATGAACTTAAGAATGTGAAAAAGATAAATCATAATTCATGCATTAACCTTGTGAAAATTCAAACTGTTTAAAAACTTAGAATGTAACTTTTCATTTGTCCTTTGTGCTGAGATAACTAGGGATGTGGAGTTGATATAAACTGCCCTAGAGAGGCTTGGCAAGCAATCAAAGGATCAGATCAAACTATATGGTTTTCGAAGTCAGTGGAGGCTGCACTTTGGGTTTTCAGTGAATAATTGAAGTCAACTCCGCCATGAAGCATCTATGCAAAGGCGAGGACGGGAATCAGACCATCCTCTCTCTAGTCAAAATAGCCGAGAAAATAGATGGGCGACCCTCATCTTGACCCGCGCAAAACGACAAAGACGAGAGGAGCGGGGAGGTATTTCCATAGGCTTGCGGGCGATGATTGGACCTCCCAAAAAGGCTTGAGAAAATGGACTAGCAGTAACAAAAAGGCGAAAAACTCAAAGAAGAAAATCAAAAGAGGCCAAAGGCCCAAAATTGTGAAGGTTTTAACCGAGCAAAAGTGAAGCACTCAAAAAAGTCAAATCAAAGGCCAAAGGCCGATTCACTACAACAAAAAGCAGTCCCTCGCCAAAGAAGAAAATCAAAAAGGCTCAACTCACTGAAACCTGAACCGAATCACGTGCTAGAGAAAGCTATAAGAAAACCATATAGTAAGAGAAGATCCCAAGATTGCAGTCCAAGAGCCTAAAAAGGGCTATCTCCCGAGACATCCAATATAATTTGCATCTCAGCACGGAGGTACAAGTATTAAGTTTCTTCTACTTATTTACGCAGTTTAATTTGGTAATAAGTAAGCAATGCATGAATTAGGATAGATCGAGTACCACAGTCTAATTTTCATATTCCAAAGCCAAAATTAGAACTTACGCCCTTTAATAGCATTGTTCGGGACGAACAACTAAAAGTGGGGGGTAATCTGATGGACCAAAGTTATACGAGTCAGAAACACAGTAAAACCCCCTTAATTAGACTGTTTGTCTATCTAACGTCTACGTGTTAGTCCCGATTTATTTTCACAGGGCATTTTAGAGACTGAAGTGAAAACACGCTAAGGAGAGGATTTTAAGCTGAAAAGATAACAAGAGTCAATCCAAGGTCAAGATCATATACCGACTGAAGAAATATCAAGGATCCTGACGTTGAATTGACCAGAACAAATTAATCAGAGGAATCAGGAGTGGAGTCAAGACAGCCCGGGGAAGAAATACATTGACAGTTTTGTGAAAAGACTGCACAAAACTGTACAAAACTCACATTTGGGCAAGATGACCGGCCACCACTCAAGGAGGTGGCCAAGGGAGGAGCTCCTCCCCCTTCCACCACCGGAAACCGGCGGCTCCTCCACCCATGGTGACCGGCGGCTTTTTGCTCCTCCACATGGCACCTCCTCCTTCCTCCTCTTCTCCTCCCTTGGATCAAATGCACATGTCCACCATCTCCACCACCCATCTCCTCCCATTTTGGCTATAAATACAAGCCTCCTCCTCCTCATTTCACACACCTCAACTCAAATTCACTTCTCTCTCTAGAAGTTGTAATATTTGTAATGTTGTAATTTTGCTTTGGAAATAAAGGAAAGCTCCCTTGGCGCTTCAACGGTTGTAAGTTTCTCTTAGTATTTATTTATTTAACTGTTGTCTTTAATTTCCTTAGTATAATGTTTAGCGCGATGAATAGTAGCTAAACTAGTAGTTTGGTCTAAGGGGCACACTTGTATTATAAAATATTTTAAGACTATTAAACTTAGTGTCTAGTCTAAGTATACAAAACTTATTCTATGTGCCATATATTAAGTCAGAACGTCCATGGTTGAGGGGACGCTTGGAATGGCAAAGCTCACCATGGGGGTTCGTAAACTTGTACGGATAAGTGGATGCTTGGAATGGCAAAGCTTATCTGAGAAGTTTGACTCATCCTAAACACCATTTGGTTGATCGGGAATGATTGATCAAATGGATGCACATAGGCTAATATAACCGGGAATGGAGTATTAGTCTAAATAGAATAAGTGTTCTACGTCCTTGGAATAGGCTAGACAGTGTACGCAAATCGAGTGCTTGGAATGGCCTTGATACACCGTTTGAATACTTAGGAGAGTCACTAAAGGTCAATGATAAACAGGATATAATACAAGTCCCCTGAAACCGAACATTTCTCTTAATCATTAAAATAGTAATATACTTTCCAGTATTAAAATCAACCAACCAACCAATCAATCAATCAAAATAGCTGGTAGCTTTAAAACCAACCAACCAACCTTAAACACGCTCCCACGCTGCGTAATCCCCCCGAAGAACAATTATTCCCCTAGTTCCCTTGGGTTCGACCCCTACTTACCAAGTACTACCCAGTAGTATAGTTGCGAGTAGCGGACTATTATAAATTTATTTGCACAATCACTTTGACGACAAGCGGTTCTGTCAGCCGCCATAGATGATTTGGCAGAGAGCACAAAACGAGGGCCAATGCACCAAACTGATGATAAAGCACCGACGGTGGAAGTGGACTCAGAGCAGAACGAGCCCGACATGACACCCATTGCAAGCTTGCCCGCAACAAACCAGGAAGGAGACATCAGAACAAGGGCAGTAATGGACGTGGAGGCGGCACTAAAGGAGCCAACATTGGAGCCCACGGAGCCGACAGAGGATGAGGACCTATGGATGACTGAAGAACAGCCGGCCGAGCCACTCAAACCGGTCCTCACTGCTGAAGTGGCCGAGGAAATCAAGCCATGCCCGGACCTCACTATCAAAGCACCTGAGACATGCCCGGACCTCACTATTAAAGCACCTGAGGCAGACCCGGTCCTCACTACCAACCTGTTCGAGAAAGACCCGGCTCTTGTGATGGAAGTCCCCCAACTTGTCCCCTCGATTTGTATGCGGATCACGGCCCTTGAAGATAAAGTGATCAATGAGGAGGTGCAAGGCGAGTTGGAAGCGGGACAAAGGCAAGAAAAGCCAACAATGGAGCACTCTCTCGCCACTAGCCAACCAAACTGCCCTGGAAACTCACTCATGCTGAAACGGCCATTCACCTCTGCCGCAAAGAAGAGGGCTAGCGAAGAGCACAACCCGGATGCCAACCGTTCATACACAAAGAAGCGACCAAGAAATGGCGCGGTGGAATGGAAGCCCGGAGGGAGAAACAAGAAAGCTCGACTCAAAGGACCAGCAGCTATGGTCAAAGGTCCCTCGCCTTCTCAAAGGTGTTAGAAGGAAAAACCACCAGAACAATGGAAACCGGAACCAAGCACATCATCTCACAAGAGCCTTGGAAGGGTCAAGGAAAGAATTAATGCAGGAGCCGCGGCAAAATTTGACTTGAGCCGCTCATGGAACCCAGATCCCTCCTGAGTGAGGTACTGTCGAGCCAACGACGTTAAAAAAAGGCACTGGTCGGGAGGTAACCCGGCACACTTTTATTTTCATGCATCTTTTAATTTTTTAGTCATTTTATTTTTTTGTCATTTAGTTTTTACCTTGTCAGTCACTCTCACCCATTTTGGGTATAGAAGGAATGATTACTTGTATAGGAATCAGCTTTGGGGAGCGCCGAGAGTTCAAGGCCCCAGCCGAACTCCCTCGATTATCCAGCTACGAGCCATGTCGTTCCACGACATGTGACGACACCGTAAAGGGAGTTCAGTTCTTCCCTTTTTCCTTAATATCATTTCCTTCTCTTGTAAATATTTGCTTGCAATCGGCTTTTGAACTAAGTCATGCCGAGAGGCACGCCTTCATTCAAAAGTGTGGGGTGAGAACCGCCTTTGTACATAGTTAATTAACATGCTTTCTTTTTTCCTTTTCCCTTAATATTATCTTTTTGAAAATATGAACTTGAGAATGTGAAAAAGATAGATATAAATTCATGCATTTACCTTGTGAAATCTCAACTGTATAAAAACTTAGGATGTAACTTCTCATTTGTCCCTTTGTGTTGAGATACACAGGGGATGTGGAGTTGATATAAAATGCCCTACAGAGGCTTGGCAAGCACTCAAAGGATCGGATTTCACTATATGGGTTACGTAGTCAGTGGAGGCTGCACTTCGGGTTTCAATGGAGATTAGAGTAATCTCCGCCATGCAGCGTTTATGCAAGAGGCGGGACGGGAATCAAACCGTCCTATCTCTAGTCCTAGTAGCCGGAAAAATAGATGAGCGACCCTCATCTTGACCCGCGCAAAACGGCGAGGATGAGAAAGAGCGGGGAGGTATTTCCATATGCTCTCGGGCGATGATTGGACCTCCCAAAAAGGTTGAGAAAATGGACAAGCAAGTCACAAAGAAGCAAAGCTCGAAGAAGCAAATCAAAGGCCGAAGGCCAAAATTGTGAAGGTTTTAACCAAAACAAAAGTGAAGAAACACCAATTCAAAATCAAAGGCCGAAGGCCAAATCACTTCAAAAGTTGTCCCTCATCAAAATGAAATCAAAGAGCTAAGATCATTGAAACCCGAACCAAATCATGTGCTAGAGAAAGCTACAAGAAAACCATATAGTGCGAGTCGGTCCCGAGAATGCAGTTTAGGAGCCTGAAAAGGGCTATCTCCCGAATCATCCGAATTAATTTGCATCTCAGCTCAAAGGTACAAGTATCAAGTTTCTTCTAAGTATTTACACGGTTTAGATTGGTAACAAGTAAGTATTGCATGAATAGGATAAATCTAGTCCCATATTCTCACTTTCTTATTTAAAGTTTTTACTTGGATTGTGTGTGCCTCTTTTAAATAGCATTGTTCAAGACGAACAACTAAAAGTGTGGGATGATCTGATGGACCATATTTATAAGATTCATTAAGATAGTTAAACCCACCAATTTAGACACTTTGTCTATACAACTTTTACTTGTTAGTTTCACTTTTGTTCCACAGGCTATTTCAAGGATTAGAGATGAAACGAGCTAAAAAGGAGTTCTTAAAGCTAAAAATGGATTACAAGTCATTCCAGGCCACGACCAGACATGTCCCAATGACTTGTTCCAAACCTCAACAAAGATCAAGAACTCAAGTGAATGCCAAGTCTAGCCACCCATGTGCAAGGCTTGTGCCTTGTCTTTTGATTGCAACCAAGAAGCAACCATGATGCAACCAAGGTCTAACCGGAGTTGAGGGGGAACCGATGGCTTTTTGGAGACAAATATCACAATCCACTCACTTCCTCCACCACCTCATGACCGGCGGCTTTGGCTTGGGGAGTGACACATGGGCGGCGGCTTTGGGAAAGCCACCTATGTCCGGCGGCTTTGGCTCTCCTCCTCTCCCCCTTTGCCATGTGTTTGGCTCTCCTCCTCTCCCCCTTTGCCATGTGGTTGGCCCTCCTCCTCTCCCCTTGCCTATAAATACCACATTCCCTCTCCTTTGTTCAATGTCCAAAGTTGTGGTCCCAAATTGTAGTTTCAAGTCTCATAGTCCTTGTAGAAAATCTCTCCAGATTTTAGGCACAATCCTTGTAAACACTTTACATTGATATTGGAAGCTCCAAGTTTGTTCTTGAGTACTCTTGTTGGTTCTTGAAGTGCTCAAGCTTTTCCTTGTCTTTTACTTTCAAAAAAACTTTACTTTTTGTCTTTCGAAAACCTTTACTTTTCAAGCACTTAACTATGATGTCCTCTTCCATGGATAATCGTACTAAACCCTTCATTCGGTTGAAGGGGTGTGCTTGTATCAAAACATGTTTTAGACCCTTCTCTTAGTGCCTCTATTGTGTTTAAACTTGTTCTATGTGCCATATATTAGGTTAGAACACTATTGATTGAGTGGAGGCTCGAAAGAGCAAAGCTCTTCCATGGGGTTCGTGAACATACGTGGTTAAGTGGAGGCTCGAAAGAGCAAAGCTTTTCTGTAGAGTTCAACCTCTTTAAAACACCACTTGGTTGATCGGAAATGATTGATCAGGTGGATGCACATAAGGCTAAGATACTTCGAAAGGAGGAATTAGCCTAAATAGAACAAGTGTTCTATGTCTTGAAAACGACTAGACGATGTGGCAAGTCGAGTGCTAGAAATAGCCTTGATACATTTTAAACACGTAGTATGATCATTAGAGGTCGATGATGAACAGATTTATGATACAAGGCCCCTAAAAACCGAATCCCTTCCTTTAATTAAAACATCACCTGTCACTTTACTTTCAGTCTCATTATCAACTGCTTATTTTCAGTCATTTACTTTCTGTACTTTAATTTCCGCATATTTACTTTCCAGCAATTTACTTTTCAGTAATTTACTTTCTGTCGCTTATTACAGACCCTTTCAATATAAGTCCATACCAAAAGTATGTTGATTAGTCGATATTGAATTCGACTGTTCTAGCACATTACTTTTCAGTATTTACTTTCAGTCCTGTATTTACTTTCAGTCATTTACTTTTCAGTACTAAAATCACAACCAACCCACATTACTTTCAGTAATAAATCACAACCAACCCCCAACTGTCTTATTTAATTTTCCATTTTCGAAAGAACAACTAGCCACTAATTCTCTTGGGTTCGATCCCTACTTACCGCTTTACTACCCAATAGTAAAGTCACGAGTAGCGGACTTATAAATTAATTTTGTACACATTGCCTCGCGACAAGGCAGCATTGTCACATACCCTAAGTAGGGCCTGTTTTAATTTTCAAAAATGGTTTTGTTAGATTCTATGGCATGTAGTTTGGCAAAACTCTGTGTAGTTGTTCAAGCTGTTGTACAAGGAAGAGTTCAAGGCCAGATAGAGACAACTGACATGGAACAACACTGAAGCAGCATAAGTTTCCTAATCCACATTAGGTAAGTCGGTGATGCTGAACATTGAAGATATGAGGCAGATACTGAAGGCGGATGATGCAAATATATGATGCATAGCTAGAAGTCGGTTGAGAGAGTTTAGGAAATACTTGCGCTTGAAGATTACTTGGAGAAGAAGATAATCGAAGATATACATGAAGATTATTAAGAGAGATGAAGGATTTAGGAATGTTTCCTAAAATATTTAGGAAAGATTTCCTAAAGAGATAGGCGGTTGAAGATTGGAAATCTTATTCATTTAGGATTATTACCACACTATATAATGAGGGCTGAGGCATTCGTTCTATTCAGCACTCACGAAGATATTATTCACTCACATGTTGTGATAGGGAGGTGGAGGTAAATGGCCGGTGATAATATCATTCTGATAAGATCACGGCGCTTGGAATCAGTCTGTTCTAGTGCTCGACAGACTGATCGTGGAACAACTGAAGATACACACACCATTGGTGTTGCTGTGCATTCTACGAAAGGCGTTGATCTTCACAGAGAATCATCTGGTGGAATTGCAGGCAAGGCTCTGATCTGGGGGAGCCTAGATAGCAATTACTAGAGTGTTAGAGGCTCCGGCAGTTTAAGAGGGATTCTGTAAACGTAAGCTCCTATAGTCTAAACTCGACATAGTCAATTGCTTTCCACCGAGTTGAGGATAAAGCCCCCTAGACGTAGGCTCGTTAACGCCGAACTGGGTAATAATATTGTGTGTCTTTATTTTCCGCACTACACTTAAGTTTATTAGCTTAATATTCTATGAATTGTTCTAGTACTGGTTTCATATACATCCAGAACAACATCTCAACATACACGGAAGTATTTCAATTGGTATCAGAGAAAACACTCAACACACAGAGTGAGATACAAAGGCTGTTGAGATGGATTTATAGGAAGGGTATAACATCTCGCGACCTCCGCTGCTGGAAGGAAACAAGTATGGATACGTGATGGTGCGAATGAAGGCATTCCATAAGTTGCAGGATGAATCGGTTTGGAAAGCTGTTGAACAAGGGTGGGCACATCCAGTGATTGTTGAAGAAGGTGCAAAGTTGTTCCACTCGCCGAAAATAGATGGACCGAGGCAGAAAAGAATGCTAAAGCCGCAAACTCCAAAGCGATGAATGCTATATTCTCAGTAGTTGATGGGAAGAATTTTAAGATGATATCAACTTGTGAAATTGTGAAGACGGCTTGGGACATATTGTAACGGCTCATGAAGGTATGAAAAAAGTCAAAATTTCTAGAATGGAGATGGTAACGTCAAAATTCAAAAGTTTGAGGATGAAGGAGGACGAAACCATAGCTGACTTCAACACAAGGGTTCTTGACATCTCTAATGAATCGTTTGCCATTGGAGAGCCCATGAGCGAAGAGAAGCTAGTAAGAAAGGTGCTGAGATCACTACCAAAACGATATGTTATGAAGGCTCTCGCAGTCAAGGAAGCACAGGATGTGACAACTATGAGACTGGATGAACTGATGGGATCACTGCGGACTCATGAGATGGAGATGGATGAAGAGGAACAACACATGAAAGTCAAGGGTGTTGGTCTCAAATCTGAAGTTACTGATGTTCAGGACAAAGAAGGGGAGATGTCTGAACAATAGTACGCTATGCTGGCAAGGAACTTCATGAGAAGACGGAACAATAAAGGTTCAGATCCAAGAGAACCATCTAACTCAAGATTCCATAAGGAAGGGAAGCTTCAGAGAAAGTACAAATCTAGAGATTATGGCCAGGACAACGAAGGCAAAGGGATCCAATGCAGAGAATGCGAAGGCTACAGACACATTTAGGCAGAGTGTGTTAACACACGCAAAAATAAGAAATCCCATGAAGTCAACTGGAGTGACTCTGAATCTGATGAAGAAAAACATAAAGGTGAATCCAATAATTTCGTAGCCCTTGCAAGTAGTGTCAGTCAAGCTAGAAAAGAGGACAACGGAGTGCGGTCCAAGAAATTTATTGAGGATCTTGCTGAATATTCTAGCTCCACTGATGATGAAGAGATCACTGAAGAATGTATTGCAGATAAATACAAGGAGTTATTCCAGCAGTGGTTGAATGAAGTTGAGTGGAACAAGCAGCTTCGCTACAACCTGACAAATCTGAAGGAAGAAAGAGATAAGCTAGGGGAAGGAAACAAGTATGGATACGTGAGGGTGCGAATGAAGGCGTTCCAAAAGTTGTAGGATGAATCGGTCTGGAAAGCTGTTGAACAAGGGTGGGCACATCCATTGATTGTTGAAGAAGGTGCAATGTTGTTCCACTCGCCGAAAATAGATGGACCGAGGCACAGAAGAATGCCGAAGCCGCAAACTCCAAAGCGATGAATGCTATATTCTCAGTAGTTGTGGGAAGAATTTTAAGATGATATGAACTTGTGAAATTGCGAAGACGGCTTGGGACATATTGTAACGGCTCATGAAGGTATGAAAAAAGTCAAAAATTTTAGAATGGAGATGGTAACGTCAAAATTTGAAAGTCTGAGGATGAAGGAGGACGAAACCATAGCTGACTTCAACACAAGGGTTCTTGACATCTCTAATGAATCGTTTGCCCTTGGAGAGCCCATGAGCGAAGAGAATCTAGTAAGAAAGGTGTTGAGATCACTACCAAAACGATATGCCATGAAGGCTCTCGCAGTCAAGGAAGCACATGATGTGACAACTATGAGACTGGATGAACTTATGGGATCACTTCGGACTCATGATATGGAGATGGATGAAGAGGATCAACACATGAAAGTCAAGGGTGTTGGTCTCAAATCTGAAGTTACTGATGTTCAGGACAAAGAAGGGGAGATGTCTGAACAACAGTATGCTATGCTGGCAAGGAACTTCATGAGAAGACTGAACAATAAAGGTTCAGATCCAGGAGAATCATGTAACTCAAGATTCCAGAAGGAAGGGAAGCTTCAGAGAAAGTACAAATCTAGAGATTATGACCAGGACAACGAAGGCAAAGGGATCCAATGCAGAGAATGCGAAGGCTACGGACACATTTAGGCAGAGTGTGTTAACACGCGCAAAAACAAGAAAGCCTATGAAGTCAACTGGAGTGACTCTGAATCTGATGAAGAAAAACATAAAGGTGAATCCAATAATTTCGTAGCCCTAGCAAGTAGTGTCAGTCAAGCTAGAAAAGAGGACAATGAAGTGCGGTCCAAGAATTTTATTGAGGATCTTGCTGAATATTCCAGCTCCACTGATGATGAAGAGATCACTGAAGAATGTATTGCAGAGAAATACAAGGAGTTATTCAAGCAGCGGCTGAATGAAGTTGAGTGGAATAAGCAACTTCGCTATAACCTGACAAATCTGAAGGAAGAAAGAGATAAGCAAGGGGAAGAAGTGGAAGTCTTAGTTGCTCAAAAGATGGAACATCAGTAGATGATTACAAACCTTAAGTTGCAGATAAAAGAAGTTAGAGATGAACGATCTGAACTGGTTGGTCAGAAGGCTGAGCTACTGGCTATTGTGTCGTCTCTAAAGATTCAGATAGAGAAGACCAAAGATGATCATCCTGGAGTTGTTGGTGAGCAGAAGAAGAAGAATGTTGCACTAAGTCGAAAATCGGTAATTATACTTGACACTGTTGATGCCTTTCGTTGTAAGATTGAGACAAATAAACTTGTTTCTGAGGAAACATTAGAAGAGCTGAACAACCTGAAGAAGTCAGTCTAGATGCTCAATTTTGGCTCCCAGAATCTAGACTCTATTCTAGGGGCTCAAAGAATGGGTGGTTGCTACAAAGGTCTTGGCTTTACGCGCGCATTTGGTTTCGGGAAACCACATTTGCAAAAGCTAAGCCGCGAACCCTCTAGGAACCTACTGCTTATCACCCTCAAAGAAGAACACGAAAGTATCCTCCAAGAAGGAAAGACAACCGAAGGTGCTATTACTGCAATCGTGTGGGACTAATGGCGCGTATTTATACGATTCATTGAATCAGTTAAACCCACCAAATTAGACATTTGGTCATACGAACTTGTGCTTGTTAATACCATTTTGTGTATACAGGCTATTTTGGGGTCTAAAGAGGAAACACACTTAAAAAGGGAGAATTGTGCCAAAAAGCCAGCTAAGGCCCGAGGACCTCAGCCAGGGACCGAGAAACTTCACTCGGGTACCGAGAGCCGTACCCGGGCCCGTCCGAGAATGCCAGGTCCCTGTCCCGGGCCCATCTGAGAATGCCAGGTCCCCGCCCAGGCATCGCCCAGGGCTGCGCCCAGGCATCGCCCAGGGCTGCGCCCAGGCATCGCCCAGGTCCCCTCCCAAGCATCGCCCAGGTCCCCGCCCGAGAGAGTCCCAGGCCATGCCCAAGCCGCGCCCAAGCCGCGCCCAGGCCGTCTAAGCTCTAAATTCTGGTTGCCCGGGAAAACCAGGGAATTTGGCAATTCTAGCTCGGCCAAAGTGTTTTAAATGCCCAATAACTTGGACAATCTCACTTCCCAGACAAAATGCCCGAGTGGAACCAGCCGATGCCCGAGGAGCCCATGCGCGACAAAGAGAACGTAGGCCACGACCAGGTTCCGGGCAGATTCCGGCAAAACGACTTCGGCCATTAGTCTTAAAATCACTTGCCCATTCCAAATCCGCAGTCCAAGAGCCAAAGGCCTCCGAACAAAATTCCAGCCAAATTCCTACCAAACTCCGGCCAAGCTCCGATCAAGCTCAGGCCAAGTACTACCAGACCCAACCAAGTTCCGGCCAAGAACCAACCGATTCCCAATATTCCGGTTACTTACTATTCACTTCAGTTAGCATTTGGACTTTGGTTGGCTTTGGATTCAAGTCGGTTGGCTTATGGTTGATGCAAAACAAGTTGGTTGGCTTTGGATAAGCCAACCCAAGAGCCAAGTCGTTGCCCTTTGGAAGAGGAAAGTGCAAAGACAAGTGGGGAGGTTCTAATCCTCTTTCACAACCCATGTGGTTTGCTTTTGGAAGAACCAATCAAATGGCTAGCTTTTGGGATATTTCAATGCCACAAACTTAGCCTCCAAGTCTTCCTTTGCCTATATATAGTAGGGCTTAGCCTTAGATATCACTTGGACCATCCCATGTTACATTAGGGAGAAGGGAGCTTATCTCTCTTCTCCACACTTCCATGAAAATACATCTTTTACTTTGCTCTTGTTCTTGATACACGAAGCTCCCTTACTTTTTCTTGTTGTTCTCTTACTTTCATGTCTTGTTACCATAGCAAGGCTACTTGTATTCCTTGACATGAATACAAGTAGCTAAGCTATTGTTTTGTTTCCCAAGTTTACTTTCCTTGTTTTTGTTCTTGATTTGGAGCTCCTCTCCCTTTACTTTCTTGCACAAAAGCCACGGCTACTTGTATTCCTTGACATGGATACAAGTAGTTAAGGCTAAAGTTCTTGTTACAAAGCTCACGGTTACCTTTACTTTTCTTGTACTTGTCTTTACTTTTTCTTGTTTTTCTTTACTTTTGTAAGTATGGTGCTTGTATTCCTTGCCATGAATACAAGTAGCTAAAGCATATTCGGTCAAGGGGTGTTCATACTTGTGTATGCATCTTGAGACTAGAACTTAATGCTATTTTGTGTGTCAACTAGTTTGGTGCCATTATTCGGTTGAACAACAAGGCTAAGTGGATGCTTGAAATGGCAAAGCTTAGCCGAGTGGTTCAATCTTGAGTACACAACAAGGCTAAGTGGATGCTTGAAATGGCAAAGCTTACCCGAGTAGTTTACTCTTCCTTAAGTCGCTTGGTTGATCGTAACTGAAGATCAAGTGGCTGCACTTAGTACTAGAAGTCTATGTCTTGATTTTGGAGTAGATTGTGGTGTAAGTGCTAGAAATGGCCTTATGATGGATGCACAATCGTTATGTGAAAACGTCAAGAATAAATTTATAAGTCCGCTACTCGCGACTTAACTACTGGATAGCAAGTGGTAAGTAGGGGTCGAACCCAAGGGAATCAGGGGAATAGACGTTCTTTGAGGGGGTTGTCCAGTGAGAGAGCATGTTTTAGGTCGGTTGGTTGGTTTTAAAGCTACCAGCTAAGTGATTGATTGATTGATTGGTTGGTTGGTTGGTTTTAATACTGGAAAGTAAATTATAGTTTATAATTAAAGAGAAATGTTCGGTTTCAGGGGCCTTGTATTATATCCTGTTTATCATTGACCTTTACTGAATTATCTAAGTATTCAAAGATGAATCGAGGCCCTTTCGTAGCGCAAGACTTGCAACATCGTTTAAAGCAACACTTGTTCTAAGCAAAAATAATTCCTCCTTTCGAAGTATCTTAGCTGTAAGTGCATCCACTTGATCTCCCAGTTACGTTATTGACCAAGTGGTGTTTTAGATAAGTCGAACTCCTCGATAAGTTTTGCTTGTGACAGCTTCCACTTACCGAGTATGATCACGAGTTTCCACGGCAGAGCTTTGCTTGTGACAGCTTCCACTCAACCTTGGAAACTCTGACTTGATATATGGCACATAGAACAAGTTTTGAATACTAAGACTAGACGCTAAGTTAATAGTCTTAAAACATTTTATAATACAAGTGCGCCCCTTCTACCGAACTACTAGTTTAGCTACTATTCATCGCGCTAAACATTATAACTAAGGAAATAAACAGTTGAATAAATACTAGAAATAATACTTACAACCGTTGAAGCGCCAAGGGAGCTATCCTTTATTTCCAAAGCCAAACTTTACAAATACATAACTTAGAGAGAGAAGTGTTTTTTTACAAGTGAGGGATGATGAAAATGAGGGGAGGAGCTCCTCCTTATATAGCCATAGGAGGAGGAGGAGATGGAGGCAAGTGTTGCATGGTGATTGGAGGAGAAAATGAAGGGAGGAGATGGCCACACATGGAGGAAGGAGAGGAGGAGCAAGGAGGAGCCGCCATGTGGAGGAGGAGCAAAGCCGGTGGTTATGGTGGAGGAGAGCCACCGGTAGCCGGTGGTGGAGGAGGAGGAGGGGTGGCTTTGGCCACCTCTTGCCCAAGTGGCCGGTCATCTTGCCCAAATGTGAATTTTGTACAGTTTTGTGCAGTCTTTTCACAAAACTGTCAATGTGTTTCTTCCCCGGGCTGTCTTGATTCCTCTCCTGATTCTTCTGATTAATTTGTTATGAGTGATTCAACGTCAGGATCCTTGATATTTCTTCAGTCGGCATATGATCTTGACCTTGGATTGACTCGTAACATCTTTTCTGCTATAAAAGCTCCTCTTTATTGTGTATTCTCTCTAAGCTCTGAAATACCCTGTAGAAATATATCTGAACTTACAAGCAAAAGTTAAATAGACAAAATGTTTAATTAAGGGGCTTTTACTATGTTTTTGATTCGTATAATTTTGGTCCATCAGATCACCCCACACTTTTAGTTGTTCGTCCCGAACAATGCTATTCAAGGGCTGTACTCTAAGTTGGCTTTGAAATATGAAAATTAGACTGTGGTACTCGATCTATCCTAATTCATGCATTGCTTACTTATTACCAAATTAAACTACGTAAATAAATAGAAGAAACTTAATACTTGTACCTCCGTGCTGAGATGCAAATTATATTGGATGTCTCGGGAGATAGCCCTTTTTAGGCTCCTGGACTGCAATCTTGGGATCGTCTCGCACTATATGGTTTTCTGGTAGCTTTCTCTAGCACGTGATTCGGTTCGGGTTTCAATGGTTTGAGTACTTTGATTTTCTTTTGGCGAGGGACTGCTTTTGTAGTGAATCGGCATTTGGCCTTTGTTTTGACTTTTTGAGTTCTTTACTTTTTGTTCGGTTAAAACCTTCACAATTTTGGGCCTTTGGCCTCTTGATTTGCTTCATTGAGCTTTTCGCCTTTTTGTGACTGTTAGTCCATTTTCTCAAGCCTTTTAGGGAGGTCCAACCATCGCCCGCAAGCCTATGGAAATACCTCCCCGCTCCTCTCGTTTTTGCCGTTTTCGCGCGGGTCAAGGTGAGGGTCGCTCATCTATTTTCTCGGCTACTTTGACTGTCGTTTCGCGTGGGTCAAGATGAGGGTCGCTCATCTATTTTCTAGGCTACTTTGACCGAAGATAGGACGGTCTGATTCCCATCCTCGCCTTTTGCATTGCATGGCGGAGATGACTTCAATCTTCACTGAAACCCGAAGTGCAGCCTCCACTGACTTCGAAAACCATATAGTTTGATCTGATCCTTTGATTGCTTGCCAAGCCTCTCTAGGGCAGTTTATGTCAACTCCACATCCCTAGTTATCTCAGCACAAAGGACAAATGGAAAGTTACATTCTAAGTTTTTAAACAGTTGAATTTTCACAAGGTTAATACATGAATTATGATTTATCTTTTTCACATTCTTAAGTTCATATTTTCAAAAAGATACTATTACTAAAAAAAGAAAAAACAGCAAACATGTTATTTATGTACATAGGTGGTTCTCACCCCCCACTTTTGAACGAAGGCATGCCTTAGTTCAAAAGTCATGCAAGCTTAAAACTAAATACTGAATTTAAATGACAGAAATTAAAGTGCGGAAAAGTAAGATAGTGTCGGGTTACCTCCCGACCAGTGCACTTATTTAACGTCGTTGGCTCGACAGTACCTCGATCATGGATCATAAGGTCGGATCCCATGGGTGAGTGAGGTCAAATTTCTTTCTGGCAGCTCTTTTATCCCGCTCAAAGAACTTGTGGAGTGATGGGCTCGGTTTGGTTCTCCATTGGTTTGGCAGGTTCTTCTTTTCATAGCTCCGAGAAGTTGAGGCTTCTTTGACCATAGCTGTTGGTCCATCGAGTCGAGCTCTCTTGCTTCTCCTTTCGGGTTTCCATTCTTTGGGGTCATGCCTTTGCCGCTTCTTCATGTATGGCCAGTTGGCATCTTTGCAGTTTTGAAAGTTCAGTCTTTTGCCAAGCGACCTCAAGCATGCGCCCTTGCTAACCCTCTTCTTTGTGGCAGAGATGATTGGTCATTTCAGCATGAGAGAGTTTTCAGGGCTGCCTTGTTGAGTTGTGGTGATTGAGAGTTCCATTGATGGCTTTTCTTGCCCTTGTTCTGCCTCAAACTCGCCTTGCACCTCAGCGTTAATTACTTCATTTTCAGGGGCTGTGATCCGCATACAAACCGAAGGGAAAAGTTGGGGAACTTCCACCATAAGGGTCAGGTCTTTCTTGGATAGTTTGATAATGAGGACCAAGCCTGCCTTAGGTGCTTCGATAGTGAGGATTGGGCATGTTTCGGGTGCTTCGAGCCCCAGGACCGGGCCTGCTGTGCTTTCCTCGGATGGATTGGTGATAAGGACCGGTTCAAGTAGCTCGGCTGGTTTGGTAATGAGGACTGGGTCTAATTTGGCTGGTTCCTCTTCGGTTATTTGCGAGTCCTCATCCTCAATTGGTTCTGTGGGCTCCAATATTGGCTCCTTTAGAGCCGCCTCCATGTCCATTACTGCCCTTGTACTGATGTCTTCTCTCGGCTTTGTTGCGGGCAAGCTTGTAATGGGTGTGGTGTCGGGCTCGTTTTGCACTGAGTCCACTTCCATCGTTGGTGCCTTATCTTCAGTTTGGTGCATTGGCCCTTGTTTTGTGCTCTCTGCCAAATTGTCTATGAGTCGCCAGGTTTGAGACATGGTTAACTTCATGATCGAGCCTCCTGCTGCATCGTTAAGTCTTTTCCGCTCAAGTGGCATCATTCCACCGAGAAACCTTTGGATAAGATTGATTCTGGAGAATCCATGGTGCGGGCAGCTCGCCACAATGGAGTCAAAGTACGCCAAGTACTCGTCCAATGTTTTGTCCCGGAATTGCTCAAGATTGAGAATCTTCTCGCGGGTTTCAAGTCGGAGAGATGGAGGGCAAAACTTCTCAAGGAATTTGGCTTGTAGACCCCCATAATCACTTCCATACTCAGCACATGAGTAATACCATTTTAATGCCGAGTCAGTTAAAGAAAATTTAAAGCATGTGAGTTTAAATTCCTCTAGCGATTCATTTTTAGGCCTCATGTGGTTGCATATGGAGTGGAACGTTTGTGTATGCCTTACGGGATCTTCTCCAAGAGCACCTCCGAATTGGGGGAGATGTCTAATCATTTCAAACATAAGGTTGCTACCCCCATTTTTCCAAGGTTCTATGTCGTAGTATGAAGACATGGCGAATTATGTATAATGGAAAAAAGAACAACTATCCATTTGCTAATTCCCCGGCAACGGCGCCAATTTTGATGGATGCACAGTCGTTATGTGCAAACGTCAAGAATAAATTTATAAGTCCGCTACTCGCGACTTAACTACTGGGTAGCAAGTGGTAAGTAGGGGTCGAACCCAAGGGAATCAGGGGAATAGATGTTCTTTGAGGGGGTTGTCCAGTGAGAGAGCGTGTTTTAGGTCGGTTGGTTGGTTTTAAAGCTACCAGCTAAGTGATTGATTGATTGATTGGTTGGTTGGTTGATTTTAATACTGGAAAGTAAATTACAGTTTATAATTAAAGAGAAATGTTCGGTTTCAGGGGCCTTGTATTATATCCTATTTATCATTGACCTTTAGTGAATTATCTAAGTATTCAAAGATGAATCGAGGCCCTTTCGTAGCGCAAGACTTGCAACATCGTTTAAAGCAACACTTGTTCTAAGCAAAACTAATTCCTCCTTTCGAAGTATCTTAGCTGTAAGTGCATCCACTTGATCTCCCAATTACGTTATTGACCAAGTGGTGTTTTAGATAAGTCAAACTCCTCGATAAGTTTTGCTTGTGACAGCTTCCACTTACCGAGTATGATCACGAGTTTCCACGGCAGAGCTTTGCTTGTGACAGCTTCCACTCAACCTTGGAAACTCTGACTTGATATATGGCACATAGAACAAGTTTTGAATACTAAGACTAGACGCTAAGTTAATAGTCTTAAAACATTTTATAAAACAAGTGCGCCCCTTCTACCGAACTACTAGTTTAGCTACTATTCATCGCACTAAACATTATAACTAAGGAAATAAACAGTTGAATAAATACTAGAAATAATACTTACAACCGTTGAAGCGCCAAGGGAGCTATCCTTTATTTTCCAAAGCCAAACTTTACAAATACATAACTTAGAGAGAGAAGTGTTTTTTTACAAGTGAGGGATGATGAAAATGAGGGGAGGAGCTCCTCCTTATATAGCCATGGGAGAAGGAGGAGATGGAGGCAAGTGTTGCATGGTGATTGGAGGAGAAAATGAAGGGAGGAGATGGCCACACATGGAGGAAGGAGAGGAGGAGCAAGGAGGAGCCGCCATGTGGAGGAGGAGCAAAGCCGCCGGTTATGGTGGAGGAGAGCCGCCGGTAGCCGGTGGTGGAGGAGGAGGAGGGGTGGCTTTGGCCACCTCTTGCCCAAGTGGCCGGTCATCTTGCCCAAATGTGAATTTTGTACAGTTTTGTGCAGTCTTTTCACAAAACTGTCAATGTGTTTCTTCCCCGGGCTGTCTTGATTCCTCTCCTGATTCTTCTGATTAATTTGTTATGAGTGATTCAAAGTCAGGATCCTTGATATTTCTTCAGTCGGCATATGATCTTGACCTTGGATTGACTCGTAACATCTTTTCTGCTCTAAAAGCTCCTCTTTAGTGTGTATTCTCTCTAAGCTCTGAAATACCCTGTAGAAATATATCTGAACTAACAAGCAAAAGTTAAATAGACAAAATGTCCAATTAAGGGGGTTTTACTGTGTTTTTGATTCGTATAATTTTGGTCCATCACCTTACTTTAGGGTTATATCTGGACCAAGGAATAACCCACACTTATGAACACAAAGTAAGATCTTTGACGTCTATGATGGTTGTCTCACAAGTAGAGACCCTAGACTGAATATCTTTCGTCCTTACTTACCTGTCATTTACATTTCAGCACTTTACTTTTCTACACTTTACTTTTACGCACTTAATTTTACGCACTTTACTTTCAGTATTTACTTTACGCAATTTACTTTCCGCACTTTACTTTCATTACAGACGTTTTCAACATCAATCCAACATAACATTTGGCACGTATTGCGCTTGAAATACAGCGTGCGACAAACAAAAATTATGTTGTATGGTTGATATTGAACTCGACTGTTCCCGCAATTTACTTTTCAGTACTTACTTTCAGCACTTTACATTTCAGTCATTTACTTTTCAGTAATTTACTTTCTGTCATTGACAGGTCGTCGTCTGTACTTGCAAATTTAAATTTATAATCTCCACTTACTCTTAGCTAGTATAGCGGCAAGCAAGGGGTCGAACCCAAGGGAGCTAGAGAGGTTACTTGTTGTTCTGTAAAAGAAAAGACAATTGGGGTTGAGAGTAATTTGGAAACAGTGCACAAGTAGGAAATAAAGAAAGATGTCTATCAGAGAGGGAATATTCAGACTATGGTTTCTAATTGTGACTTGTTATCCTTGACTATTAATAATTTAAATCAATGTTTCTAAGTGTGGTCGTCCCGACAAAGGTGACTTCCCAAATAACCCGACAAAGGTGTTATTCCACAACTTAACCCGACAAAGGTGTTAGGATTCTAATTCCCCCAAGTTAAACAACCCGACAAAGGTGCTGTTTAATCTAGATGTGGTACCTATCCAAACGACAAAGTATTAGATAGATAATAAAGATAGAACTATTATTCAACTAGGTTTTGCGACAAAGCTTCCACCTAGGCTAGCGATAATTCATAGATATATTCACGAGAATTAGTAAAATAAGAATTTAGCATTAAGGACAAAGTCTCAAACAATCGTCACAATATTCGAAACCCTAGCCCGAATAAAAGGCTTAGCTAGACATAGACATTAAAACAAGACAATGAATGAAAAGGGAAGTATTCTTCTCTATAGCCGAGAGGGATGAAGGATTTTGTAGAGAGAGGAGCTCTCCACGTTTTGGGATGCTTGTAACCCTTGATATGAGGCTGTATTTATAGAGAAAACTCAGGCCTCAAAACTTCCAAATTAAAGTCGGTCCAAAAACGGTTTTAGAAAACATGTCCTAAAACCGACTTTGCTTGGTCTCTAAGTTTTCTTCTTTTGCAAGTCTTCCAGATATGTGTAGAGCCTTCCAGAACCTTCTAGAAGCCTCTAAACCGTCATGCATGGAATTTGGATTTTTTTCCCCGAAGTTACTGTTCACGCGGAATTGCTGTTCACGCAGGAATTACTGTTCACGCCGGAATTGCTAATGTCTCTACGAAACGCGGTACCCACTGAGTTCCGACTTCGGCTATTGATTTGTCCATCTAAACGACCTCGGATGCTCTCGGTGTGAACTAGAGAGTTGTAGGGAATTGAGTCATCTACGCAACGGCATGTGTCTTGTATTTTTCTGATCAGCGGTTCATTCCCAGCACTCCGGAGAAGCTTCAAAGGTCAAATCTGCCACTGTGATGTTTTTGGCATGAAAAGCCATCTTTTATGCGCGTTTCCTCCTAGAGCTTCCAAATCACCTGAAATGCAAAACAACACTAAGAAGTAACTGTTTGCATAATAAAGTGCTGGAATTGATGGGATTTGTTGACTCGATGAGTCGTATAAATACGGCTCATCAAACCACTCCACACTTAAACTTGTTCGTCCCGAACAAGGACTAGGTCATAAGAGGAAAAATAAATGTAAACATCACAACGCTTCGGCATCCTAGATATTGCTACATGTATATGATTCGGCTAATCTAGATTTCACCTTTCTATGCATACTTGTTACTAAAAGCCTTGTGCTCAAACATGGAAGTAATGATACGTGTTACCTTTGGGCCGAGATGCAAATCAATTCGGATGTTTCGGGAGATAGTCCTTTTTAGACCCATGAACTGCACTATTGGTTCCGAATTCTTGCCATATGGTTATGCTTCATTGCTTTTTCTTGCACGTGATTGATTCGAGCTTCAAGATGTTTGCGTTCTTTTCGGACAGCTTGTAGTGACTTGGTTTGATGTATTAATGGAGCACACTTCACTTTGTTTCGGTGTAAGACTTCACAATGGGATGGATTTGTTTTTTTTTGTGTTGCGGATTGTGATTGCTCGTACCTACTTGCTCTCACTCATCCTCGTCCTTTTGACGCGAGTCAAGCCAAGGGTCGCTTGTCTATTTTCCCGGCTACTTGGACTAGAGCTTGGACGGTGTGATGTATTCCCGTCCCAACCAACCGCAAAGTACCGCAGTGGCGGAGCAGACTCGTAACCATGTTGCCTCGAAGTGCTAGCCTCCACGAAATCCACATAACCATATAACTCGAATTCGGTCCTTTGAATGTTCTGTCAAGTCTCTCTAGGACGTTTCTGTCAACTCCACATCCTTGTTTATCTCAACTAACAAAGGCACGCAATGGGTTAAGATCACATGTAATCGCACAAGTCAAATTTCACTAAAGATATGCATGTAATCGGTTCTATCTATTTCACCTTATCAACATTCAGTACTGCAAATCTAGGAAATAGAGAAGAAACATGTACAAAAATTTTAAAAAATTACGGGAAACGTGCTGACTCTGTGCAGGTGCAGGAAAGTAAACGTGCTGACTCGATGACTGACTCTCCCACCCCACACTTTTGAACTGATGTGTCCTCACAGCTCATCTTAAGTTCAAAGACACGACTATGCATGCAAACAAACAAAAGGGAAATAAGAAGAGAGTAAGGTTGGATAGGTACTTCCCCCGTGTGATGCGTGATGTTCAGAAACAGCTGACCATTCCCTTTTTGAGTCCTCGAAGAGCACTATTGCGCCTGCCTTCTTGTATCGCAATGTGAGTTCGTCACAAAATGAAAGGACTATGTCAAAGAAACTAAGACAAATCAAGGATTCCCAGGAGATTGGAGGAGTCACAAACGGTCTCACTTAAAAACCAATCTCCTTAGACTCATAAGTCTTGGTGACAGAATCCTCAAAAGCTTATGTTTCTCGACAAAATTCATTCAAGGTGTGAAACTACCCCCGATGGATAGCAGTCGCAAATATCTCAGATGGCCTTGCGAGCTTGCATCTGTCCCTTGCATGAAAATCATCTTCTTTCCCAAGTACAATGTGATGAATATGACTCAAGACTCAAATAAACAGAAAAAAAAAAGAGAATAAGCTGAAAAATACGATAAAAGTGCCGGGCTGCCTCCCTGCGAGCGCCTTTGTTTTACGTCGTTGGCTCGACGTTACCTCTTTTTAGGGATCACAAGTTAGGATCCCATGGGCGTGTGAGGTCATACTTCCCTTCAGCAACTCCATCAATCTGCCCAAAGTGCTCACATGATTGTGTGCTCGGTTCTGTTCTCCATCGATCAGGTGGGTTCTTCTTCACATATCCCCGAGAAGGTGAGTACTTCCTGACCATCACTGCTGGCCTAGTCGTCTGCATGGTATGCTCTGGTAGGTCCGGAACTAGGGCATCATAATCTGATGTGTGCACAATATGTGGCGGGTTTCTTGTGCATGGTCGGTCAGCATCCTTATAGACATAGAAATCTGCTTCCTTCCCACCGAATGCTAATGACAGTAAGCCTATGCCCATGTCAATCTTGGTCTTGGTGGTGTGAAGGAATGGTCGCCCCAAAACTAGCCCTGGCGGCTTGTCATCTCTAGCATCGCCCATCTGCAAGACATAAAAATCTGCAGGAACAATAAGATATCCAATTCAGAGGGTTAGATCCTCTAGCAAACCAGTAGGCCGAACACAAGATTTGTCCCCTAGTTCAATTGACAACCTAGGTGGTTTCAATGGACCAAGTCCCAACGAACGATATAAAGAGTAAGGCATGACATTAATAGCAGCATCCAAATCAATTAAACAGTGATGTATCTGGGTCTCACCGATACCACAGGTGACCGTGAAGGCCCCTGGGTCCTTACTCTTTCCTGGCGGTGTCTCATGGTTCGAAGAGAGTGGGCACTCCATCGTTGTACCGTTCTGATTAGGCTCGTCTCTATCCTACCTTCCAGCTCGTCCTTGATGGTTATATGTCCTTCGGAAGCAACTACCTGCATAGCCCATGAAGAACTGTGAGTGTCGGACTCCTCGGCATTGAGGACCGGGCCTGACCGAGAGGTCTCGGGCGCGTCCTGTCTGCTGGTTCTGAGAGCGTCCGGGTCTGTCCGGGCTGTGCCGAGTGTGTCCGGGCTGAGCACCTTGGCCGGTTCTCTTTCTGGCACCATCGGGCTGAAGGCTTCTGCTGGCTTGGTAGGCTGTGGGCTAGGCTCTTCCGTGCGGTATCTTGCCATAGTGTCGAGCATCTCGTCCTCCCAACATGCGGACTTCTTTGGTGTCATGTCCACCACTCCTACCATGCTGACATTCCCCTTCGGATTGGGAACTGTTTGGAACGGTAGCCTTCCTGGGTCTTTCCTTAGCTCGGTCATGTCCTGGACCATGTTGGACACCTGTTTTGATAAGTCCGCAATGGCCCCTTCGGTTTTAGCCTGGAACTGGTGAACTGATGCGACCAAGTCCCTCACGACATCCTCTAACGGTCTGCTCGGGCTGTGCTGGTTCAGACCTGACTGATTGTTGCTCGGTCCTCGCTGCTGGTACTGATTGGGCCCGTTCTGCTAATATTGACGATGTGGAGTCCGGTAGGGCTGCTGATTCTGCTGAGGTGCGCCCTGCTGTGCTGGCTCTCTATGATGCTGATGATTTTGCCCGGTATGATGATTGTCGTTCCTCGAGGGCTATCCGTGTGCTCCTTGATTGGTCGGGGCTGTGCCATATGGTCGGACTGGCCCGGCCCGGTTGCCATGAGTCTGATAGTCACCTACTGAATTGACCTCGGCCTGGTCATCCTCCATGATAGTCGGGCATTCGTCTGTCTTGTGATCTGTGGCTGCACAAAACCCACATGGCTTAGCCTGGACTGGTTGTCTTCGGATGATATACTGCATCATCTCCTTGAGCTCTTTGATCTCTGCTGCCATGGTACTGGATGGGGTCTCGACCTTTGAGACGTTCCTGGTCCTGGTGAACTCTTCCTCCTTGTTGGACTCGTCCTGGAACCGCTCGCTCTCGGCCACCGCCATTATCTTCCTTCGAACTCCGGCTGGGGATAGGTCCATAAGGTTGCCTCCAGCCGAGGCATCTAAGAGCTTCATGTCGAGCCTGCGAAGACCATCTAGCATATATTCTACGAGCAGCTTCTCTGGGAGTCCAAGGTTGCAGCAACTCTTCTCCAAGGCATTGAATTTCTCCACGTACTCGTACATGGTCTCGTTGGGCCCCTGCCTGAGATCCTGCAATTGCCTTCGGACTTGCATAGTTCTCCCTGCTGGGTAGTATTTAGCGAGGAATGACTTCTGCATCTGGTCCCATGTATAGATACTACCTAAAGGAAGGGACAAGAACCAATCATTAGCCGAGTCTGTTAGTGAGAAATAAAAAGCTTTTAATTTAAAATCCTCGACTTCGATGGTGTGTGGCTTGAGGTTCTGGCATATCCCGTGATAGCGCTGTAGATGAGTTGTGGCCGACTCTCCCTTGGCTCCTGAGAATTTGGGCAGGTAGTGGACGACTGATGTGGGGTTGGTGATGGTTGCGAGGTCTGGTCCTTCGTGGATGCACCAAGACTGGTCCTTGAAGTTGGGGACCGAGAGCTCTCCCATGGTTGGTTCTGCATCGAGGTCGTCCTCGTGATCATCGTCCCTGGCTGCCCGTTGTCGTAGAGGTCGTGGAGGTGGTGAGTATTGCTGAGGTGGTGGATATTGCTGGTAGTGCATTGGTGGAAATTGGGGATAGGGTTGCGGGTATGGCTGATATGGAGGTGGTGGATACGGCTGATATTGAGGGTAGGGTTGATATGGCTGAGGTTGGAACGGTGGTTGGTGCTGAAGTTGTCCAGGCGCAGCTCCCCTGATCTCTCCATTCTGTCTTAGCGGGCCTTGCTCATCGTGTTGCAGAAGCGCCCCTTCTCTGTCTTGGTTGACCTGTTCGACTTCTTCGTTGTCGCCTACCCTACTTCCTGCATGAGACATGACACAAGAGTAGCAAAGCGCAAACTAGCAAATATAGGATTCCCAGGAGATTGGAGGAGTCACAAATGGTCTCACTTAAAACCCAATCTCCTTAGACTTGTAAGTCTTGGTGACAGAATCCTTTAAAAGCTAGGAAATAGCAATAAAAGGAAATAAAGGCAAAAACCGAAAAAGGAAGGAACAAATTTCACCGTGCGTAGCTCCCCGGTAATGGCGCCAAAATTTGATTGGTCGTCGTCTGTACCTGCAAATTTAAATATATAATCTCCACTTACTCTTAGCTAGTATAGCGGCAAGCAAGGGGTCGAACCCAAGAGAGCTAGAGAGGTTACTTGTTGTTCTGTAAAAGAAAAGACAATTGGGGTTGAGAGTAATTTGGAAACAGTGCACAAGTAGGAAATAAAGAAAGATGTCTATCAGAGAGGGAATATTCAGACTAGGGTTTCTAATTGTGACTTGTTATCCTTGACTACTAATAATTTAAATCAATGTTTCTAAGTGTGGTCGTCCCGACAAAGGTGACTTCCCAAATAACCCGACAAAGGTGTTAGGATTCTAATTCCCCCAAGTTAAACAACCCGACAAAGGTGCTGTTTAATCTAGATGTGGTACCTATCCAAACGACAAAGTATTAGATAGATAATAAAGATAGAACTATTATTCAACTAGGTTTTGCGACAAAGCTTCCACCTAGGCTACCAATAATTCATAGATATATGCACGAGAATTAGTAAAACAAGAATTTAGCATTAAGGACAAAGTCTCAAACAATCATCACAATATTCGAAACCCTAGCCCGAATAAAAGGCTTAGCTAGACATAGACATTAAAACAAGACAATGAATGAAAAGGGAAGTATTCTTCTCTATAGCCGAGAGGGATGAAGGATTTTGTAGAGAGAGGAGCTCTCCACGTTTTGGGATGCTTGTAACCCTTGATATGAGGCTGTATTTATAGAGAAAACTCAGGCCTCAAAGCTTCCAAATTGAAGTCGGTCCAAAAACGGTTTTAGGAAACATGTCCTAAAACCGACTTTGCTTGGTCTCTAAGTTTTCTTCTTTTGCAAGTCTTCCAGATCTGTGTAGAGCCTTCCAGAACCTTCTAGAAGCCTCTAAACCGTCATGCATAGAATTTGGATTTATTTCCCGAAGTTACTGTTCACGCCAGAATTACTGTTCACACAGGAATTACTGTTCACGCCGGAATTGCTAATGTCTCTACGAAAAGCGGTACCCACTGAGTTCCGACTTCGGCTATTGATTTGTCCATCTAAACGACCTCGGATGCTCTCGGTGTGAACTAGAGAGTTGTAGGGCATTGATTCATCTACGCAACGGCATGTGTCTTGTATTTTTCTGATTAGCGGTTCATTCCCAGAACTCCGGAGAAGCTCCAAAGGTCAAATCTGCCACTGTGATGTTTTTGGCATGAAAAGCCATCTTTTATGCGCGTTTCCTCCTATGCTTCCAAATCACCTGAAATGCAAAACAACACTAAGAAGTAACTGTTGGCATAATAAAGTGCTGGAATTGATGGGATTTGTTGACTCGATGAGTCGTATAAATACGGCTCATCAGTCATTTACTTTTCTGTCTAAAAAACAACCAAAAAACCCAACCTGTCTTTACTTTATTTTTCTTTTCTTTTCTAGAACAACTACTCCACACTGACTCTCTTGGGTTCGACCCCTACTTACCGCTCTGCTAATCCAATAGTGAGCCACGAGTAGTGGAAACTATAAATGTAAATTTGCAGCGTATCAGCGACGCGTTGTCAAATTTTGGCGCCATTACCGGGGAGTTGTGCATCGGAATAGTTGTTCTTTTTACCTTTTTGATTTTCTTTCCTCTTTGTTTTTGTCATTTTTTTTACTCACCCCTCGTTTGTACAAAGAAGGAAATGATTATTTGTGCAGGAATCGGGTTCGGGAGGAAGATCATGCCAGCCGGGCCGCGTCCAAGAATTACCGGGCATGCGCCCTAGGAGTGCCGGGCTGAGCCGAGAAAACCAGGGCTGCGCCCGAGAAGAGCCAGGTGCGGGCGCACCATCTGGGCCGCATCCGAGAGATACCGGGCTTCGGCGCAAGTGATGGAGCCGCGTCCGAGAAGAAATGATGAGCCGCGCCCGAGGCTTTGGAGGCCGCGTCCGAGAGATTTGTAGGTCGCGTCCGAGGAATTGCAGGGCCACGCCCAAGAATAACCGGCTCGCGCCCGAGGAAACTCGTCAGTACCCGGGCTGCGACCGAGAAAGCCAAGGCTGCGCCCGAGGAATCTGTTCCCAGCCGAGCTCCCTCAAACATCAACCGAACCATGCCGTTCTGAGCCGTGTCGTTTGCTCATACGACCACGACAAGTAACGACACTATAGGGGAGTTCCATTCCCACTTTTACTTTTGATGTCATTTCTTTTCCTTTTTGATTGATTGCTTGCAATTGTCTTTTGAACTAAGTCGTTCCGAGAGGAACAACTTCGTTCAAAAGTGTGGGGGTATTTGAGTAGTATTTGCACATAGTAGTAATTACACATAGTAGCCAAACACTTTTTGAAAATATACACTTTCATGATATGAAAATAGAAAGACCCGATTTCATGCATTTCCTTGTGAAAACTAAATTATGTAAGAACATGTGAGTTTAACTTTTTATTTGTCCTTGTGTGCCATGATAAATGTAGGATGTGGAGTTGAAAGAAATGCCCTAAAGAGGCTTGACAAGCACTCAAGGGACCGGATCCTTACTTTATGGTTATGTGAAGATTGTGGAGGCTAGCACTTCGGGCTTGATGGGTTAGAGTGGACTCCGCCATGCAGCGTCTATGCAAAAGGCGGGACGGGAATCAAACCGTCCTATCTCTAGTCTGAGTAGCCGGGAAAAGAGGTGAGCGACCCTCAACTTGACCCGCGCTGAAATGACTACGATGAGAAAGAGCGGGGAGGTATTTCCATATGCTCTCGGGCAATGATTGGACCTCCCAAAAGTGAAGAAATGGACGAGCATTCATCAGAGGAGCAAAGCTCAAATAAGAAAAGAAAGAAATCAGCCAATATGGTGAAACCAAATCGAAGCAAAAGTGAAGTACTCAAAGAGTGAAATCAAAGGCCAAAGGCCAAATCACTACAAAAGCTGTCCAACCACGCAAACAAAGAAAAAGAGCTCGACCCAAGTTGCCCGAATCAATCACGTGCTAGAATAAGAAAGTAACATAACCATATAGTAAGATCGGATCCGAGAGTGCAGTTCAAAGGCCTAAAAAGGGCTATCTCCCAATCATCCAAATTGGTTTGCATCTCGGCTCAAAGGTAACAAGTATCTAGTTACTTCCTTGTTTGAGCACAATTTAGTTTGGAATCAAGTAAGTCATGCATGCAACGGTGAAGTCTAGATTCACATCTCACATTCATATCTAAGACTTAGGGTGTTTAATTTTCCTCTTTTGACTGTACTTGTTCGGGACGAACAAGATTAAGTGTGGGGGTATTTGATGGCGCGTATTTATACGATTCATCAAATCAGTTAAACCCACCAAATTAGACATTTGGTCATACGAACTTGTGCTTGTTAATACCATTTTGTGTATACAGACTATTTTGGGATCTAAAGAGGAAACACACTTAAAAAGGGAGAATTGTGCCAAAAAGCCAGCCAAGGCCCAAGGACCTCAGCCAGGGACCGAGAAACTTCACCCGGGTACCGAGAGCCGTACCCGGGCCCGTCCGAGAATGCCAGGTCCTTGTCCCGGGCCCGCCCGAGAATGCCAGGTCCCCGCCCAGGTATCGCCCAGGGCCGCGCCCAGGCATCACCAGGTCCCCGCCCGAGAGAGTCCCAGGCCGTGTCCAGGCCGCGCCCAGGCCGTCTAAGCTCTGAATACATGTTGCCCGGGCAAACCAGAGAATTTGGCAATTCTAGCTCGGCCAAAGTGTTTTAAATGCCCAATAACTCAGACAATCTCACTTCCCAGACAAAACACCCGAGTGGAACCAGCCGATGCCCGAGAAGCCCATGCCCGACAAAGAGAACGTAGGCCACGACCAGGTTCCGGGTAGATTCCGGCAAAACGACTTCGGCCATTAGTCTTAAAATCACTTACCCATTCCAAATCCGCAGTCCAAGAGCCAAAGGACTCCGACCAAAATTTCGGCCAAATTCTGGCCAAGCTCCGATCAAGCTCAGGCCAAGTACAACCAGACCCAACCAAGTTCCGGCCAAGAACCAACCGATTCCCAATATTCTGGTTACATACTATTCACTTCGGTTAGCATTTGGACTTCGGTTGGCTTTGGATTCAAGTCGGTTGGCTTATGGTTGATGCAAAACAAGTTGGTTGGCTTTGGATAAGCCAACCCAAGAGCCAAGTCGTTGCCCTTTGGAAGAGGCAAGTGCAAAGACAAGTGGGGAGGTTCTTATCCTCTTCCACAACCCATGTGGTTTGCTTTTGGAAGAACCAATCAAATGGCTAGCTTTTGGGATATTTCAATGCCACAAACTTAGCCTCCAAGTCTTCCTTTGCCTATATATAGAAGGGCTTAGCCTTAGATATCACTTGGACCATCCCATGTTACATTAGGGAGAAGATAGCTTATCTCTCTTCTCCACACTACAATGAAAACACATCTTTTTCTTTGCTCTTGTTCTTGATACACGAAGCTCCCTTACTTTTCCTTGTTGTTCTCTTACTTTCATGTCTTGTTACCATATCAAGTCTACTTGTATACCTTGACATGAATACAAGTAGCTAAGCTATTGTTTTGTTTCCCAAGTTTACTTTCCTTGTTTTTGTTCTTGATTTGGAGCTCCTCTCCCTTTACTTTCCTGCACAAAAGCCACGACTACTTGTATTCCTTGACATGAATACAAGTAGTTAAGGCTAAAGTTCTTGTTACAAAGCTCACGGTTACCTTTACTTTTCTTGTACTTGTCTTTACTTTTTCTTGTTTTTCTTTACTTTTGTAAGTATGGTGCTTGTATTCCTTGCCATGAATACAAGTAGCTAAAGCATATTCGGTCAAGGGGTGTTCATACTTGTGTATGCATCTTGAGACTAGAACTTAATGATATTTTGTGTGTCAACTAGTTCGGTGCCATTATTCGGTTGAACAACAAGGCTAAGTGGATGCTTGAAATGGCAAAGATTAGCCGAGTGGTTCAATCTTGAGTACACAACAAGGCTAAGTGGATGCTTGAAATGGCAAAGCTTAGCCGAGTAGTTTACTCTTCCTTAAGTCGTTTGGTTGATCGTAACTGAAGATCAAGTGGCTGCACTTAGAACTAGAAGTCTATGTCTTGATTTTGGAGTAGATTGTGGTGTAAGTGCTAGAAATGGCCTTACTTTAGGGTTATATCTGGACCAAGGAATAACCCACACTTATGAACACAAAGTAAGATCTTTGACGTCTATGATGGTTGTCTCACAAGTAGAGACCCTAGACTGAATATCTTTCGTCCTTACTTACCTGTCATTTACATTTCAGCACTTTACTTTTCTACACTTCACTTTTACGCACTTAATTTTACGCACTTTACTTTCAGTATTTACTTTACACAATTTACTTTCCGCACTTTACTTTCATTACAGACGTTTTCAACATCAATCCAACATAACATTTGGCACGTATTGCGCTTGAAATACAGCGTGCGACAAACCAAAATTATGTTGTATGGTTGATATTGAACTCGACTGTTCCCGCAATTTACTTTTCAGTACTTACTTTCAGAACTTTACATTTCAGTTATTTACTTTCTGTCATTTACTTTTCTGTCTAAAAAACAACCAAAAAACCCAACCTGTCTTTACTTTATTTTTCTTTTCTTTTCAAGAACAACTACTCCACACTGACTCTCTTGGGTTCGACCCCTACTTACCGCTCTGCTAATCCAATAGTGAGCCACGAGTAGTGGAAACTATAAATGTAAATTTGCAGCGTATCAACGACGCGCTGTCAAATTTTGGCACCATTGCCGGGGAGTTGTGCATCGGAATAGTTGTTCTTTTTACCTTTTTGATTTTCTTTCCCCTTTGTTTTTGTCGTTTTTTACTCACCCCTCGTTTGTACAAAGAAGGAAATGATTATTTGTGCAGGAATCGGGTTCGGGAGGAAGATCAGGCCAGTCGGGCCACGTCCCAGAATTACCGGGCCTGCGCCCTAGGAGTGCCGGGCTGAGCCGAGAAAACCAGGGCTGCGCCCGAGAAGAGCCAGGTCCGGGCGCACCAGCTGGGCCGCATCCGAGAGATACCGGGCTTCGGCGCAAGTGATGGAGCCGCGTCCGAGAAGAAATGATGAGCCGCGCCCGAGGCTTTGCAGGTCGCGTCTGAGAGATTTGCAGGCCGCGTCCGAGGAATTACAGGACCACGCCCGAGAATAACCGGCTCGCGCACGAGGAAACTCGCGAGTACCTGGGCCGCCACCGAGAAAGCCAGGGCTGCGCCCGAGGAACCTGTTCCTAGCCGAGCTCCCTCAAACATCAACCGAACCATGCCGTTCTGAGCCGTGTCATTTGCTCATACGACCATGACAAGTAACGACACTATAGGGGAGTTCCATTCGCACTTTTACTTTTGATGTCATTTCTTTTCCTTTTTGATTGATTGCTTGCAATTGTCTTTTGAACTAAGTCGTTCCGAGAGGAACAACTTCGTTCAAAAGTGTTGGGGTATTTGAGTAGTATTTGCTCATAGTAGTAATTGCACATAGTAGCCAAACACTTTTTGAAAATATACACTTTCATGATATGAAAATAGATATACCCAGTTTCATGCACTTCCTTGTGAAAACTAAATTATGTAAGAACATGTGAGTTTACTTTTTATTTGTCCTTGTGTGCCATGATAAATGTAGGATGTGGAGTTGAAAGAAATGCCCTAAAAAGAGGCTTGACAAGCACTCAAGGGACCGGATCCTTACTTTGTGGAGGCTAGCACTTCGGGCTTGATGGTTTAGAGTGGACTCCGCCATGCAGCGTCTATGCAAAAGGTGGGACGGGAATCAAACCGTCCTATCTCTAGTCCGAGTAGCGGGGAAAAGAGGTGAGCGACCCTCAACTTGACCCGCGCCGAAACGACTACGATGAGAAAGAGCGGGGAGGTATTTCCATATGCTCTCGGGCAATGATTGGACCTCCCAAAAGTGAAGAAATGGACGAGCAATCATCAAAGGAGCAAAGCTCAAAGAAGAAAAGAAAGAAATCAGCTAATATGGTGAAACCAAACCGAAGGAAAAGTGAAGTACTCAAAGAGTCAAATCAAAGGCCAAAGGCCAAATCACTACAAAAGCTGTCCAACCACGCAAACAAAGAAAAATAGGTCGACCCAAGTTGCCCGAATCAATCACGTGCTAGAAGAAGCAAGTAACATAACCATATAGTAAGATCGGATCCGAGAGTGCAGTTCAAAGGCCTAAAAAGGGCTATCTCCCAATTATCCAAATTGGTTTGTGATGGACCATAATTATATGAATCAAAATCACAGTAAAACCCACTAAATTAGACTGTTGGTCTATTTAACTTTTGCTTGTTAGTTCCGATATATTTCTACAGGGTATTTTGGACTCTAGAGAGAATACACGCTAAGGAGAGGATTTTACGCTGAAAAGATATTACGAGTCAGTCCAAGGTCACGATCAGACGCTGAATGTAGAAATCTCAAGATCCTGACATTGAATTACTCAAAATAAATCTAACCGAGGAACATCCAAAGTTAGACCGGAGCAAAATTGGACTGATAGTTTTGAGAAAAGACTGCACAAAACTCACAAAACTCATCCTTTTGCCCAAGGTGACCGGTGGCTTTGTGAGTGGGATGACTCATGGGTGGCCAAAGCCACCAAGCTCTCCTCCATGGTGACCTACAACCGGCGGCTCCTCCCCTCCACACCAAAGCTGCCGGCGTCTCCTCTTTCCCCCGTGAGAGCTTGCCATGTGTTGGCTTCCTCTGCACATCCTTGCTCCTCCAATCATCTTGTGCCAAGTGTCATCTTCTCCTCCATCCTCCATGCCTATAAAAGGGACCTCTCCTCCTTTGTAATCCCACATCCACAAATCATCATACACTTCTCTCTCTAGCAAGTTTGGCATTTGTAAGTTTGGTTTTTGAAATAATACTCCTGTTGGTTCTTGAGTATTATAACGGTTTGAAATAATACTTCTGTTGGTTCTTGAGTATTATAACAGTTTTAGAGAATACTCCTGTTGGTTCTTGAGTATTCAAGTAGGATTTGGGAATACTCCTGTTGGTTCTTGAGTGTTCCCCTTTACTTACTGTCTTTCAAAACCCCCCGAGTATTTAGCTATGATATCCTCTTCCATGGATAATCGTAGCTAAACTCTTTATTCGGTTGAAGGGGCGTACTTGTATTATAAAATGTTTTAGACTATTTTTGTGTTTTTTCTCTGTATTCAAAACTTGTTCTATGTGCCATATATTATATCAGAATTTCCAAGGTTGGGTGGATGCTTGAAATGGAAAAGCTCTTCCGTGGAAGTTCGTGAACATACTCGGGTTGCTCTACGTTTTTTGCAAAAGATTAGACAGTGTTGCAAGTCAAGTGCTTGAAATGGCCTTGATTCACTTTCGAACACTTTTGCAAAAGACTAGACAGTGTGGCAAATCGAGCGCTTGAAATGGCCTTGATGCACGTTTGAATACTTAGAAGGATTACTAAAATGATAAAACAGGCTATGATGCAATGCCCCCGAAACCGAATGCTTCCCTTCAATTACAAAACCCCCTTGTATTTACTTTTCTAGTATAACTGCCTTAATCAACTGCACTCACCTTCCGGAGGACTCGCAAATCACGCATCACCCACTGTAAGTCTTTCTTTTTACTTTTCAGTATTTATTTTTCTGTAATTTACTTTTCCGCACTCAAAACCAAAAACAACCAAAAAAAGTCACTTAGTCATAACTGCTAAAGTCTCAATCAACCTTAAAACACGCTCCCTCGCTGTACAAATCCCATAAAGAACAACGTATCCCCCTAATTCCCTTGGGTTCGACCTCTACTTACCACTTGCTACCCAGTAGTAAAGTCGCGAGTAGCGGACTATAAATTTATTCTTGACGTTTGCACACGACGACTGTGCGTCCGTAAAAAATTGGCGCTGTTGCCGGGGAGTTAGCCGTCGGATAAGTTGTTCTTTCCCTTCCCTTCTCATGACGCTACCCGCTACATATGCATGGACAACAAGACATCTTCCTCTGTTCGGAGGTACGGATGGAGAAGACCCAGTACAACGCTGCCGAAACTTTCACCACGTTTGCCACCTCATAAAACCTGCAAATGAAATGTTAGAGGAGTTTAAGCTTAAATGCTTCAAATTCTCTCTAACTGATTTCGCAACGATCTGGTATTACACATCAACCGCTAGTAGTGCAATACATTTTGTGGACCTCTGCGTTCCATTCCTGAAAGAATTATCCCCTCCATCCTCACGACAACAAACCCGAGAGAAGATCATGTGCCTTTAACAATCCCGGGATGAGACTTTGGACGAATACTACATGAACTATGACACCATCGTCTCAAGCTGCCCGCACCATGGATTCACGAAGAAAGCTCTGCTTCAAAAATTTCTTCTTGGGATGAAGGCCGATGATGTGACGAGGATTAACGAAGCAATGAGGAGATCAGTCAGGAACTTGTCCATGGCAGACATGTGGTACCTCATAAAAGACCTAGCCGCAGCCACAAAATGAATACCTCAAGCTGACAGAGGAATGCAGATAGAAGAAGCTGGTCCAGAGACAGACGAAGAAGAAACTCCCGAGCCATCAGAAGATTGGGATATAGAAAGTATCGGGAGCAACGTGGAACTGAATGTTGTGTCAGCAATGGAAGAAGTCCAGAATACCACCAGCATGCTGCCCGAGCCATACCCAACTATCATCACCCAAGCATCTGAGACCATCTACGACCAGATCCTCACAAACAGACAAGACGAGGCAGAACCAAGCCTTAAGATGCAAGCTTCCCGACTTTTCCCCTTGATCAATAGGCAAATTGCAGAAAACTATGTGATCCATGAAGAGGATGAAAAGAGGATGGGAAAAAGGCCTGACTAGAACGACTCCTCGATGGAGCATGTTTTCGCCATAACTGGACAAAGCAGCCCTAAACACCAGAAAACCCAGTTCAAGAAACTAATAGTGAAAGGTCCCTCGCCTTCTCAGAGACGTTGGAAGGAGAAACCATCAGAACCATGGGAACAGGACCCAAGCCCGTCATCTGCCAAAAACTCAGGAAGAGTCACAGCCAGAATCAAGGTCGGCGCAATAAAGAAATACGACCTAAGCTACCCATGGGATCCAAACACGTGATCCAAGAATGAGGTACTGTCGAGCCAACGACGTTAAACAAAGGCACTGGTCGGGAGGTAACCCGACACTATCTTACTTTCTGTCATTTATTTTCTGTCATTTAGTTTTTTTTCCAATAAGTCGATCTCACCCACTTGGTGCATAGAAGAAATGACTATTCAGGAATCGGACTTGGGTGCAACATTAAGCCAGCCGGGCCTGCGCTAAGAGTTCAAGGCCCCAGCCGAACTCCCTCGATTATCCAGCCTCATGCCATGTCGTTCACTCGACACAATAAAGGGAGTTCTGTTCTTCCCTTTTCCTTAACGTCATTTCCTTCTCATATAATATCTGCTTGCATGGCTTTTGAACTAAGTCTTGCTGAAAGGCACGCCTTCGTTCAAAAGTGTGGGGTGAGAACCACCTGTGTACATAACAAGTTTTTCTTTTCCTTTTTTAATATTATCTTTTTGAAAATATGAACTTGAGAATGTGAAAAAGATAGATCTAAAATTCATGCATTTACCTTGTGAAAATTCAACTGTCTAAAAACTTAGAACGTAACTTCTCATTTGTCCCTTTGTGCTGAGATAAACTAGGGATGTGGAGTTGACATAAACTGCCCTAGAGAGGCTTGGCAAGCAATCAAAGGATCGAATCTAACTATATGGTTTTCGAAGTCAGTGGAGGCTGCACTTCGGGTTTCAGTGAAGATTGAAGTCATCTCCGCCATGCAGTGTTTATGCAAAAAGAAAAAAGGCGAGGACGGGAATCAGACCGTCCTATCTCTAGTCAAAGTAGCCGAGAAAATAGATGAGCGACCCTCATCTTGACCCGCGCGAAACGACAAGGATGAGAGGAGCGGGGAGGTATTTCCATAGGCTTGCGGGCGATGATTGGACCTCCCAAAAAGGCTTGAGAAAATGGACTAGCAAGTCACAAAGAAGCAAAAAGCTCAAAGAAGCAAATCAAGAGGCCAAAGGCCCAAAATTGTGAAGGTTTTAACCGAACAAAAAGTGAAGTACTCAAAGAGTCAAATCAAAGGCCAAAGGCCGATTTACTACAAAAAGTTGTCCCTCGCCAAAAGAAAATCAAAGACCAAACCATTGAAACCCGAACCGAATCACGTGCTAGAGAAAGCTACAAGGAAACCATATAGTGCGAGACGGTCCCGAGGTTGCAGTCCAGGAGCCTAAAAAGGGCTATCTTCCGAAACATCCAGAATAAATTGCATCTCAGCACGGAGGTACAAGTATCAAGTTTCTTCTATTTATTTACACAGTTCAATTTGGTAATAAGTAAGTAATGCATGAATTAGGATAAATCGAGTCCCACAGTCTAACTTTCATATTTTAAAACAAAACTTAATGTGCCGCCCTTTAATAGCATTGTTCGGGATGAACAACTAAAAGTGTGGGGTGATCTGATGGACCATAATTATACGAATAAAAAACACAGTAAAACCCACTAAATTAGACTGTTGGTCTATTTAACTTTTGCTTGTTAGTTCATATATATTACTACAGGGTATTTTGGACTCTAGAGAGAATACACGCTAAGGAGAGGATTTTACGCTGAAAAGATATTACGAGTCAGTCCAAGGTCACGATCAGACGCTGAATGCAGAAATCTCAAGATCCTGACATTGAATTACTCAAAATAAATCTAACCGAGGAACAACCAAAGTCAGACCGGAGCAAAATTGGACTGATAGTTTTGAGAAAAGACTGCACAAAACTCCCAAAACTCATCCTTTTGCCCAAGGTGACCGGTTGCTTTGTGAGTGGGATGACTCATGGGTGGCCAAAGCCACCAAGCTCTCCTCCATGGTGACCTACAACCGGCGGCTCCTCCCCTCCACACCAAAGCTGCCGGCGTCTCCTCTTTCCCCCATGAGAGCTTGCCATGTGTTGGCTTCCTCTGCACATCCTTGCTCCTCCAATCATCTTGTGCCAAGTGTCATCTTCTCCTCCATCCTCCATGCCTATAAAAGGGACCTCTCCTCCTTTGTAATCCCACATCCACAAATCATCATAGACTTCTCTCTCTAGAAAGTTTGGCATTTGTAAGTTTGGTTTTTGAAATAATACTCATGTTGGTTCTTGAGTATTATAACGGTTTGAAATAATACTCCTGTTGGTTCTTGAGTATTATAACAGTTTTAGAGAATACTCCTGTTGGTTCTTGAGTATTCAAGTAGGATTTGGGAATACTCCTGTTGGTTCTTGAGTATTCCCCTTTACTTACTGTCTTTCAAAAACCCCCGAGTATTTAGCTATGATATCCTCTTCCATGGATAATCGTAGCTAAACTCTTTATTCGGTTGAAGGGGCGTACTTGTATTATAAAATGTTTTAGACTATTTTAGTGTTTTTTCTCTGTATTCAAAACTTGTTCTATGTGCCATATATTAGATCAGAATTTCCAAGGTTGAGTGGATGCTTGAAATGGCAAAGCTCTTCCGTGGAAGTTCATGAACATACTCGGGTAAGTGGATGCTTGAAATGGCAAAGCTTATCTGAGGAGTTCGATCTCTCTCAAACACCATTTGGATAAATCGGAAAAGACAATCCAAATGGATGCACATAGGCTAGTATACCTTGAAATGGGGTGCTAGTCTGAGTAGAACAAGGGCTCTACGTTTTTTGCAAAAGATTAGACAGTGTTGCAAGTCAAGTGCTTGAAATGGCCTTGATTCACTTTCGAACACTTTTGCAAAAGACTAGATAGTGTGGCAAATCGAGCGCTTGAAATGGCCTTGATGCACGTTTGAATACTTAGAAGGATTACTAAAATGATAAAACAGGCTATGATGCAATGCCCCCGAAACCGAATGCTTCCCTTGAATTACAAAACCCCCTTGTATTTACTTTTCTAGTATAACTGCCTTAATCAACTGCACTCACCTTCCGGAGGACTCGCAAATCACGCATCACCCACTGTAAGTCTTTCTTTTTACTTTTCAGTATTTATTTTTCTGTAATTTACTTTTCCGCACTCAAAACCAAAAACAACCAAAAGAAGTCACTTTGTCATAACCGCTAAAATCTCAATCAACCTTAAAACACGCTCCCTCGCTGTACAAATCCCTTAAAGAACAACGTATCCCCCTAATTCCTTTGGGTTCGACCCCTACTTACCACTTGCTACCCAGTAGTAAAGTCGCGAGTAGTGGACTATAAATTTATTCTTGACGTTTGCACACGACGACTGTGCGTCCGTCAGTTTGCATCTCGGCTCAAAGGTAAAAAGTATCTAGTTACTTCCTTGTTTGAGCACAATTTAGTTTGGAAGCAAGTAAGTCATGCATGCAACGGTGAAGTCTAGATTCGCATCTCACATTCATATCTAAGACTTATGGTGTTTAATTTTCCTCTTTTGACTATACTTGTTCGGGACGAACAAGATTAAGTGTGGGGGTATTTGATGGCGCGTATTTATACGATTAATCGAATCAGTTAAACCCACCAAATTAGACATTTGGTCATACGAACTTGTGCTTGTTAATACCATTTTGTGTATACAGGCTATTTTGGGGTCTAAAGAGGAAACACACTTAAAAATGGAGAATTGTGCCAAAAAGCCAGCCAAGGCCCGAGGACCTCAGCCAGGGACCGAGAAACTTCACCCGGGTACCGAGAGCCGTACCCGGGCCCGTCCGAGAATGCCAGGTCCCTATCCCGGGCCCTTCCGAGAATACCAGGTCCCCGCCCAGGCATCGCCCAGGGCCGCGCCCAGGCATCGCCCAGGTCCCCGCCCGAGAGAGTCCCAGGCCACGCCCAGGCCGTCTAAGCTCTGAATTCAAGTTGCCCGGGCAAACCAGGGAATTTGGCAATTCTAGCTCGGCCAAAGTGTTTTAAATGCCCAATAACTCGGACAATCTCACTTCCCAGACAAAACGCCCGAGTGGAACCAGCCGATGCCCGAGGAGCCCATGCTCGACAAAGAGAACGTAGGCCACGGCCAGGTTCCGGGCTGATTCTGGCAAAACGACTTCTGCCATTAGTCTTAAAATCACTTGCCCATTCCAAATCCACAGTCCAAGAGCCAAAGGCCTCCGACCAAAATTCCGGCCAAATTCCGGCCAAGCTCTGATCAAGCTCCGATCAAGCTCTGATCAAGCTCAGGCCAAGTCAACCAGACCCAACCAAGTTCCAGCCAAGAAACAACCGATTCCCAATATTCCGGTTACTTACTATTCACTTCGGTTAGCATTTGGACTTCGGTTGGCTTTGGATTCAAGTCGGTTGGCTTATGGTTGATGCAGAACAAGTTGGTTGGCTTTGGATAAGCCAACCCAAGAGCCAAGTCGTTGCCCTTTGGAAGAGGCAAGTGCAAAGACAAGTGGGGAGGTTCTTATCCTCTTCCACAACCCATGTGGTTTGCTTTTGGAAGAACCAATCAAATGGCTAGCTTTTGGGTTATTTCAATGCCACAAACTTAGCCTCCAAGTCTTCCTTTGCCTATATATTGAAGGGCTTAGCCTTAGATATCACTTGGACCATCCCATGTTACATTAGGGAGAAGATAGCTTATCTCTCTTCTCCACACTTCAATGAAAACACATCTTTTACTTTGCTCTTGTTCTTGATACACGAAGCTCCCTTACTTTTCCTTGTTGTTCTCTTACTTTCATGTCTTGTTACCATAACAAGGCTACTTGTATTCCTTGACATGAATACAAGTAGCTAAGCTATTGTTTTGTTTCCCAAGTTTACTTTCCTTGTTTTTGTTCTTGATTTGGAGCTCCTCTCCCTTTACTTTCTTGCACAAAAGCCACGGCTACTTGTATTCCTTGACATGAATACAAGTAGCTAAGGCTAAAGTTCTTGTTACAAAGCTCACGGTTACCTTTACTTTTCCTGTACTTGTCTTTACTTTGTCTTGTTTTTCTTTACTTTTGTAAGTATGGTGCTTGTATGCCTTGCCACGAATACAAGTAGCTAAAGCATATTCGGTCAAGGGGTGTTCATACTTGTGTATGCATCTTGAGACTAGAACTTAATGCTATTTTGTGTGTCAACTAGTTCGGTGCCATTATTCGGTTGAACAACAAGGCTAAGTGGATGCTTGAAAGCCGAGTGGTTCAATCTTGAGTAGACAACAAGGCTAAGTGGATGCTTGAAATGGCAAAGCTTAGCCGAGTAGTTTACTCTTCCTTAAGTCGTTTGGTTGATCGTAACTGAAGATCAAGTGGCTGCACTTAGAACTAGAAGTCTATGTCTTGATTTTGGAGTAGATTGTGGTGTAAGTGCTAGAAATGGCCTTACTTTAGGGTTATATCTGGACCAAGGAATAACCCACACTTATGAACACAAAGTAAGATCTTTGACGTCTATGATGGTTGTCTCACAAGTAGAGACCCTAGACTGAATATCTTTCAACCTTACTTACCTGTCATTTACATTTCAGCACTTTACTTTTCTACACTTTACTTTAACGCACTTAATTTTACGCACTTTACTTTCAGTATTTACTTTACGCAATTTACTTTCCACACTTTACTTCATTACAGACGTTTTCAACATCAATCCAACATAACATTTGGCACGTATTGCGCTTGAAATACAGCGTGCGACAAACCAAAAGTATGTTGTATGGTTGATATTGAACTCGACTGTTCCCGTAATTTACTTTTCAGTACTTACTTTCAGCACTTTACATTTTAGTCATTTACTTTTCAGTTATTTACTTTCTGTCATTTACTTTTCTGTCTAAAAAACAACCAAAAAACCCAACCCGTCTTTACTTTATTTTTCTTTTCTTTTCAAGAACAACTACTCCACACTGACTCTCTTGGGTTCGACCCCTACTTACCGCTCTGCTAATCCAATAGTGAGCCACGAGTAGTGGAAACTATAAATGTAAATTTGCAGCGTATCAACGACGCGCTGTCAGGGGCACAACAAACCGAAGTGTTAGGAATTCCAGAAGTTTCTCAGAAAGATGGACCAAGTGCCAAAACCTCGTGTGAAACAAGTCTGGAGAGTTAAACAACAAACTAAGGTTTGTCATCTTACTTTTAGCTCCACCAGTCACCTGAAGAAGGAGTGATGGTACTTCGACAATGGTTGCTCAAGACACATGACTGGTAATCCAGACTTCCTGACTGACGTAGAGGAATTTAAAGAAAAATCTGTGACGTTTGGTGATGGAGTACAAGGGAAGAAAGGGAACTCAAAATGTTCAAGGACTACCTCGACTAAAGGAAGTTCTGCTTGTAACAGGCCTGCAAGCAAACCTTATCAGCATAAGTCGGTTGTGCGATGGAGAGCTTCCTGTTCAGTTCACACAGGATGCGTGTTGTGTTGAATAAGAAGGATGAGCCCGTTCTGACGGGAAGGAGATCCTCGAACAAATGTTACTTACTGAACCTCGGTCGACCCACTTCTAAAACAACTTGCCTGTTGAGCAAAACTAAAGAGATGAATCTATGGCATCAACGGATGGGACACCTGAATCTACGGACTCTAAAGAAGGTTTCAACTGATGGTCTAGTTCGAGGGATACTTAAAATCCAAGGTGACCTGAGCATTCTTTGCGTAGACTACCAGATCGGGAAGAAGATCAAGGTCCCCCACAAGGGAATCAGTCAAATCAACACGAGGAGACCTCTGGAACTGTTACACATGGATCTGATGGGACTTATGCAAGTGGAAAGCTATTCCGGGAAGAGGTATGTGCTAGTTTGCGTTGATGACAACTCGCGTTTTGCCTAGAAAAGTTTTCTACGAGGCAAATTAGATGATGTTCAAACATTTGTTCAACTGTGCACCCGACTGGAACGTGAGAGAGAATATAAAGGTGAACATCTCGTAGCAGTAAGAAGCGATCATGGGAAGGAATTTAAGAACAATGTCCTCACTGACTTCTGCACAAAGAAGGGGATTGCCTAACCGTTCTCATCTCCGGTCACACCTCAGCAGAATGGAATTGTCAAAAGAAAGAATAGATCCATTCAGAAGATGGCTCTGGTGATGATCAATGTGATGTTGAAAGATGTTCTGACTGAGCAAACTGACACAAGTAAGAAAGATAAAGATGTACCAGCTCGCTTGGAACAAAATGCTGCACCTGTACCAAATTCAGAAGTTCCAAAAAGTGTTCCAGACGAGCCATCAGAACAACTTGCTGAAGAAGATGACCACACTGACGAGGAAGCTGAACTGGAGACACCACCTATTCCCTTACGAGTTCTTCAACCTTCCAGGACTATTGAGAAGAATCATCCCATTGCTGAGGTGATTCGTGAACCAACTGAAGGCGTGAAGACTAGGTGTAAGTAAACTTTCAAGAAATTGACTAGTTTTACATGTTTTTTGTCCATTGTGGAGCCCAAGAATATCAAGGAGGCTATCAATGACTGGGTGGTGGCTGTGCAAGAAGAGCATGGTAAATTTCAGAGAAACGAAGTTTGGGATCTTATTCCATGACCTGATGGTGTGAATGTAATTGGAACAAAGTGGATCTTCAAGAACAAGTCAGACAAACAAGGGCACATCACTAGGAACAAGGCAAGCCTTGTTGCTCAAGGCTATTCTACGATCGAAGGAGTGGATTTCGATGAGACCTTTGCCCCAGTGGCTCAGTTGGAGGCTATACGACTATTGCTGGCTCTTGCTTGTCACCTGAAATTCAAGTTGTTCCAGATGGAGGTCAAGAGTGTTTTTCTGAATGGGTTGCTGATGGACCATATTTATATGATTCATTAAGACAGTTAAACCCACCAAATTAGATGCTTTATCTTGACAACTTTTACTTGTTAGTTTCACTTTTGTTCTACAGGCTATTTCAAGGAGTAAAGATGAAAATGAGCTAAAATGGAGTTCTTAACGCTAAAAGTGGATTACAAGTCATAACTGGCCATACTCCGACAATACTCCGATCAAGCCACAACTAAGTCCCAATGACTTATTCCAACAAAGATCAAGAACACAAGTGAAATGCCAAGTCTAAGTTCCTCACCTTTTGATGTTAACTAAGAAGCAACCAAAGAGGCAACCAAAGGGCAACCGAAGACCAACCGGAGTCACATGCCAACCGATGGCTTTTGGGAAGGAAAGATCTCAATCCACTCACTTCTCCTCCCCTCCACCTAGCCACCGGCGGCTTTCCATGTGGAGAAGCCACATGGCCGGCGGCTTCTTGGCCTTGCCACCTTGCCTGGCGGCTTTCCTCTCCCCCTCTCCCCTTGTGACATGTGTTGAGCTCTCCTCTCTTCTCCTTGCCTATAAATACCACACTTCCCTCCCTTTGTAAAGTGTCCTCAAGTCACAAGTTCTAGTGCTAGGTCCTTGGTTATTTAGTGAGAGAAGCTCTCTACAATCCATTTCACAATCCTTGTAAACACTTCACTTTGATATTGAAAGGTCCAAGTTGTTCTTGAGTGTGTTCTTGATCTCAACCCTTTACATTTCATTGTCTTTACGTCTTGTTTTCCTTCAGTTTTACTTTCAAAACCTTTACTTTCCTTGTCTTTGATTTCAAAACCTTTACTTTCCTTGTCTTGTTTTCCTTTACTTTTAAGCACTTAGCTATGATATCCACCTCTATGGATACTCATAGCTAAACCCTTCATTCGGTTGAAGGGGTGTACTTGTATCATAAAATGTTTTAGACCCTTCTCTTAGTGCCTCTTTTTGTTCAAAACTTGTTCTATGTGCTTTACATTTGGGTAGAACATACATGGTTGAGTGGATGCTTGAAATGGCAAAGCTCTTCCATGGAGTTCGTGAACATACACGGTTAAGTGGATGCTTGAAATGGCAAAGCTTTTCCGTGGAATTCAACCTCTCTTTAAGTCGCTTGGTTTGATCGAAAATGACTGATCAAGTGACTACACATAGGCTAATATACCTTGAAATGGGGTATTAGTCTAGCTAGAACAAGTGTTCTATGCCTTGAAATGGGCTAGATGGTGTGGCAAGTCATGTGCTAGAAATAGCCTTGATACACTTTTGAACACTTAGTATGATCATTAGAGGTCGATGATAAACAGATTTATGATACAAGGCCCCTAAACCGAATCCTTTCCTTTAATTAAAACATCACCTGTCACTTTACTTTCAGTCCCATATCAACTGCTTACTTTCCGCAAGTCTTGTCCTTCAAGCACTTTACTTTTACGCACTTACTTTCCGCAAGTCTTGTCCTTCAAGCACTTTACTTTTACGCACTTACTTTCCGCAAGTCTTGTCCTTCAAGCACTTTACTTTTACGCACTTACTTTCAGCAAGCCTTGTCCTTCAAGCACTTTACTTTTACGCACTTACTTTTAGCAAGTCTTGTCCTTCAAGCACTTCATTTTTCAGTATTTACTTACAGTCCCGTATTTACTTTCTTTACTTTCAGTCATTTACTTTTCAGTACTAAAATCGCAACCAACCCACTTACTTTTCAGTACTAAAATCACAACCAACCCCCACCTGTCTTACTTTCCATTTTCGAAAGAACAACTATCCACTAATTCCCTTGGGTTCGACCCCTACTTACCGCTTTACTACCCAATAGTAGAGTAACGAGTAGCGGACTTATAAATTTATTTTGTACACATTGCCTCGCGACAAGGCAGTGCTGTCAAATTGGCGCCGTTGCCGGGGAATTAGAAATCATCAATCGGATAATTGTTCTTTCTTTTTTCTTTTAAATTTCACACTCGCTTCTGCATAACCATGTCTCGTGCAGGAAGCCACCATGACTATCAGGATGACGACGAGATGAACTTGTACGATCAAAACAATGAGGCGCCGCCTCCATTTAATGACGATCCGGAACAACTCAACCGAAACCAAAGAGCTCGTGAAAGGGAGGCCATCCGGAGAAACAAGGCCTACCCGAGGACCGAAATGAAGCTGGTCCAGTGCAACAACCCCCTAGACATCCCCCACCTCCTCAACATCAACAAGTGCCAAGACGGGAACCCATCTTCGATGATTACTATGGGGATAACAACTACCGCGAGCCTACTATGGACGAACTCAATGCCCCAGATTTTAGAAATCAGCCGTGGTGCATATACGAGGGCCCTGAACTAGAAAACATTGCCGTCGACATGTCTGTGGTCCACAATTTGCCAAAGTTCTCAGGAACTCATGGAGAATCTACGACAACTCATCTCCAATGCTTACATGGCATTTGCCAAAATCTAAAGCCCAATCGAGTGAATATAGACGACTTCAAGTTGAAGGCGTTCTATTTTTCTCTCATTGACTCGGCAAACGATTGGTTCCTTTCATTGCCTTCAGGTAGCATCAGAACATGGGCTCAGATGCAACATAAATTTGTAGACAAATATTACCCAGCAAGAAGAGCGATGCAAGTAAGGAGGCAGCTGCAGGACATAAAGCAAGGGCCCAACGAGTCGATGTTCGACTACCTCGAGAAATTCAACCGATTGGAGCAAAGCTGCTGCAATCTTGGATTACCCGAGAAGCTCATCATCGAGTACCTGATTGATGGACTGACTCCCTTAGACAAAAAGCTCCTTGATGCTTCAGCTGGAGGGTCAATGATGAGCCTACCATTAAGCGGCATAAGGCGACTAGTCACAAAATTTCCTAAAAATGCCCGGTTCAGAGAAGAGACCACTCGGCAGGATGAGTTTACCCGAACCAAGAACGTGGCAAGTGCCGAGACAACGGTAAACTCAATGCCCGAGCAAATGGAACAGATGAAGGAAATGATGATGCAAATCCTACGAAAGCAGACAGTTCAAGTAAGACCTTGCGAGTTTTGTGGCTATGCGGACCACAAGACTGATGCATGCCCAACTTTGATCGAAGAGGACCCGGTGGAGGCCAATGCAGTAGAGGGATATCAAGGGTACAACAACAACAACAACTATGCCGGTCCAAGCCGGCAGTATGGTCAAGCAACCAACCCGAGCTGGAAAAACGAGAACCACCCTCCAAGGGTGACACAACAAGTCGCACCTCAACCAGCTCAGTCATTCTACCAACCGCCCCACCAACAGTACAACCAGAACGCCCCACCAACAGGCCAATACCAACAAAGGGGACCAAACCAGTACTCGACGGGCCAATATCAACAGAAGGGACCAAATCAGTACCAAGCAAGCTCGAGCAATCATCAAGGACCGAACAAGTCACTTGAGGACATGATGAAGTAATTCTCGGGTACTGTGCAGTAATTCTCGGGTACTGTGTAGCAATTGTCGGGCACCGTGAATCAATTAAGTGCTACTGTTCATCAAAACCAGGCAAAAAATGATGGAGCAATAGCCGACCTGAAGAAACAAATGTCTCAGCTCGCTACCTCAATGTTCGAGCATAATAATGAACCTGGCCGACTTCCTTCACAAACCATCCAAAACCCGAAGGAAAACGTAAGTGCCGTGACCCTAAGGAGTGGGAGAAAGCTTGTCGTCAAACCCATGGAGCAAGAGGAGGACAAAAGCCCAAGGTTGAGTAGGGAAGAACAAATGAGGCCCGAGGCTCGCGGAACTCTTGAGCAGGACGCGGCCGAGAAAAATGGGGACGCACACGAGGAACACACGCCTAGCCCGGTTCCACCGTCCGAAGAACACAGGCCACACCCGGTGCCCAGAACCGAGACCTCCAAGATCCACGCCGCGCTTCCATTTCCAGTGACAGCCCGAGTACCAAAACAACATGTCATGGATGAGGACGTGTTCGAATTGTTCATCAAAGTCAAAATCAACATCCCCCTCTTGGAAGCCATCAAGCAAATCCCTCAATATGCTAAGTTTATAAAGGAGCTTTGCACCAACCAGAGGAGGAATACTAGATATGATCAAGAGCTAATGAGTAGGTGACGGAGCGCACTACACTGTCGTTAAGGTGCAATGTCTCTGTGCAAAAATAAATTTATAAGTCCGCTACTTGTACTCTACTATTGGGTAGTAAAGCGGTAAGTAGGGGTCGAACCCAAGGGAATTAGTTGATAGTTGTTCTTTTGAAAGTGGAAAATAAGATAGTTGGGGGTTGGTTGTGATTTTAGTACTGAAAGGTAAATAACTGAAAATAAAGTGCTGGAACAGTCCAGTTCAATATCAACCACAAACACACTTTTGGATTGTCGCGCGCTGTGTCTCAAGCGTGTTGCGCACCAAAGTTGTGATGGATTGATGTTGAACAAGTCTGTAGTAAAATTAAAGTGTGAAAATTAAAGTGCTTGAAGGACAAGACTTGCAGAAATTAAAGTGCTGAAAGTAAGCAGTTGATAATGGTACTGAAAGTAAAGTAACATGTGATGTCTTGATTAAAGGAAAGATTCGGTTTCGGGGGCCTTGTATCATATTTTCGTTTATCATCGACCTCTAATGATCATACTAAGTGTTCAAAAGTGTATCAAGGCCATTTCAAGCACTTGACTTGCCACACTGTCTAGCCCATTTCAAGGCATATAGCACTTATTCTATTTAGACTAGCACCCCATTTCAAGGTATACTAGCCTATGTGCATCCACTTGATCAATCATTTCCAATCAACCAAGTGGTGTTTTAAGAAAGGTTGAACTCCACGATTAAGCTTTGCCATTTCAAGCATCCACTTAACCGTGTATGTTCATGAACCCTATGGAAGAGTTTTGCCATTTCAAGCATCCACTCAACCATGTGTGTTCTAACCGAATATATGGCACATAGAACAAGTTCTGAACACAAAGAGGCACTAAGAGAAGGGTCTAAAACATTTTATGATACAAGTACACCCCTTCAACCGAATGAAGGGATTAGCTACGAATATCCATAGAGGTGGATATCATAGCTAAGTACTTGGAAAAGTAAAGGTTTTTGAAAGACAGTAAAGTAAAGTTTTCGAAAGTAAAGACAAGGAAAGTAAGAGGGAGAATACTCAAGAACCAACAGGAGTAAACTCAAGAACAGTAAGGAAAAGCTTGAGTACTTCAAGAACCGACAAGAGTACTCAAGATCAAACTTCAATATCAAAGTAAAGTGTTTACATGATTGTGCCCAAAATCTAGAGATAAGTGAGAGCTTGTGGTGTGAGATGATTGTTGTGAATGGGATGATGATACAAGGAGGTGAAGGTCTCTATTTATAGGCTAGGAGAGGCAAGGAGGAGGCAACACTTGGCAAGAGATGAGAAAGGGAAGGAAAGCCGCCGGAGGGGAGGTGGCAAGGCCAAGAGCCGCCCCCCATGTGTCATCTCCATGGCCAAAGCCGCCGGGCTAGGTGGAGGGGAGTGGGTGAGGGCTTTGTGATCTTTTCCCCAAAAGCCATCGGGTCCTTTCAACTCCGGTCTGACTTTGGTTGCCCTTCGGTTGGACTTGTTTGAGTGATTCCAGGTTAAGATCATGAAAGTTGTACAGTCGGAACCTGGTCGTGTCCTGACTCGTAATCCATTTTTAGCTTTAAAACTCCTTTTTAGCTCGTATCATCTCTAGACCTCGAAATAACCTGTAGAACAAAAGTGAAACTAACAAGCAAAAGTTAAATAAACAAAGAGTCTAATTTGGTGGGTTTAACTGTCTTAATGAATCATATAAATATGGTCCATCAGTAGGAATGTGTCGGCCGTCATACAACGAAAAGTGCCCCTCAAATGTGGTGATCCGGGAACCTACACCATTCCATGCACAATTGGCAACATCCGAATCGAGAACTGCATGCTAGACCTTGGAGCATCAATCAACGTTCTTCCCTTCTCTATCTACTCATGCCTTAGGATTGGACCACTCAAACCCACCGGTCTCACTATTCAACTGGGAGATCGGTCGTGCGAATAGCCTGAGGGCAAAATAGAAGACGTCCTGGTTCAAGTAGGTGAATTGGTGTTTCCAGCATACTTCTACGTCTTAAAATGGAGAATGGCGGACCAACAGACCATGCACCCTGATGGACCAAAGTTATACGAATCATAAACACAGTATAACCCCCTTATTTAGACTGTTTGTCTATCTAACTTCTACGTATTAGTCCCGATATATTTCCACACGGCATTTTAGAGACTGAAGTGAAAACACGCTAAGGAGAGGATTTTATGCTGAAAAGATAACAAGAGTCAATCCAAGGTCAAGATCATATGCCGACTGAAGAAATATCAAGGATCCTGACGTTGAATTGACCATAACAAATTAATCAGAAGAATCAGAAGTGGAGTCAAGACAGCCCAGGGAAGAAACACATTGACAGTTTTGTGAAAAGACTGCACAAAACTGTACAAAACTCACATATGGGCAAGGATGACCGGCCACTTGATGAAGTGGTGGCCAAGGGAGGAGCTCCTCCTCCTTGGCCACCGCCTACCGGCGGCTTGAGGGGTGGTGACCGGCGGCTTCACTATTCCTCCACATGTCACCTCCTCCTCCTCCTCCCTTCTCCTCCCTTGGATCAAATGCACATGTCCACCATCTCCACCACCCATCTCCTCCCCTTTTGGCTATAAAAGGAGGCCTCCTCCTCCTCATTTCAACACACCTCAATCTCATTTCACTTCTCTCTCTAGAAGTTGTAATATTTGTAACGTTGTAATCTTGGCTTTGGAAATAAAGGATAGCTCCCTTGGCGCTTCAACGGTTGTAAGTAATTCTTAGTATTTATTCAACTGTTTTATTTCCTTAGTTATAATGTTTAGCGCGATGAATAGTAGCTAAACTAGTAGTTCGGTAGAAGGGGCGCACTTGTATTATAAAATGTTTTAAGACTATTAACTTAGTGTCTAGTCTTAGTATTCAAAACTTGTTCTATGTGCCATATATCAAGTCAGAGTTTCTAAGGTTGAGTGGAAGCTGTCACAAGCAAAGCTCTTCCGTAGAAATTTGTGATCATACTCGGTAAGTTGAAGCTGTCACAAGCAAAGCTTATCGAGGAGTTCGACTTATCTAAAACACCACTTGGTCAATAACGTAACTAGGAGATCAAGTGGATGCACTTACAGCTAAGATACTTCGAAAGGAGGAATTAGTTTTGCTTAGAACAAGTGTTGCTTTAAACGATGTTGCAAGTCTTGCGCTACGAAAGGGCCTCGATTCATCTTTGAATACTTAGGTAATTCACTAAAGGTCAATGATAAACAGGATATAATACAAGGCCCCTGAAACCGAACATTTCTCTTTAATTATAAACTGTAATTTACTTTCCAGTATTAAAATCAACCAACCAACCAATCAATCAATCAAAATAGCTGGTAGCTTTAAAACCAACCGACCGACCTTAAACACGCTCCCACGCTGCGTAATCCCCCCGAAGAACAATTATTCTCCTGGTTCCCTTGGGTTCGACCCCTACTTACCAAGTACTACCCAGTAGTATAGTTGCGAGTAGCGGACTATTATAAATATATTTGCACAATCGCTTTGACGACGAGCGGTTCTGTCAAATTGGCGCCGTTGCCGGGGAATTAGCAAATGGATAGTTGTTCTTTTTTCCATTATACATAATTCGCCATGTCTTCATACTACGACACAGAACCTTGGAAAAATGGGGGTAGCAACCTTATGTTTGAAATGATTAGACATCTCCCCCAATTCGGAGGTGCTCTTGGAGAAGATCCCGTAAGGCATACACAAACGTTCCACTCCATATGCAACCACATGAGGCCTAAAAATGAATCGCTAGAGGAATTTAAACTCACATGTTTTAAATTTTCTTTAACTGACTCGGCATTAAAATGGTATTACTCATGTGCTGAGTATGAAAGTGATTATGGGGGTCTACAAGCCAAATTCCTTGAGAAGTTTTGCCCTCTATCTCTCCGACTTGAAACCCGCGAGAAGATTCTCAATCTTGAGCAATTCCGGGACGAAACATTGGACGAGTACTTGGCGTACTTTGACTCCATTGTGGCGAGCTGCCCGCACCATGGATTCTCCAGAATCAATCTTATCCAAAGGTTTCTCGGTGGAATGATGCCACTTGAGCGGAAAAGACTTAACGATGCAGCGGGAGGCTCGATCATGAAGTTAACCATGTCCCAAACCTGGCGACTCATAGACAATTTGGCAGAGAGCACAAAACAAGGGCCAATGCACCAAACTGAAGATAAGGCACCAACGATGGAAGTGGACTCAGTGCAAAACGAGCCCGACACCACACCCATTACGAGCTTGCCCGCAACAAAGCCGAGAGAAGACATCAGTACAAGGGCAGTAATGGACGTGGAGACGGCTCTAAAGGAGCCAATATTGGAGCCCACAGAACCAACTGAGGATGAGGACTCGCAAATAACCGAAGAGGAACCAGCCAAATCAGACCCAGTCCTCATTACCAAACCAGCCGAGCTCTACTTGAACCGGTCCTTATCACCAATCCATCCGAGGAAAGCACGTCAGGCCCGATCCTGGCACTCAAAGCACCCGAAACATGCCCAATCCTCACTATCGAAGCACCTAAGGCAGGCTTGGTCCTCATTATCAAACTATCCAAGAAAGACCTGGCCCTTATGGTGGAAGTTCCCCAACTTTTCCCTTCGGTTTGTATGCGGATCACAGCCCCTGAAAATGAAGTAATTAACGCTGAGGTGCAAGGCGAGTTGGAGGTAAATCAAGGGCAAGACACGCCATCAATGGAGCTCTCACTCACCACAACTCAACAAAGCAGCCCTGAAAACTCGCTCGTTCTAGGACGACCATTCGTCGCTGCCACAAAGAAGAGGCTTAACATGGGGACATACGTGTGGTCGCCAATGTTTTATGGCACAATGCTGAACTTCCAAACTTGCAAAGATGCCAACCGACCATACATGAAGAAGCTGCAAAGACATGGGCCAAGATAATGGAAACCCGGAAGGAAAAGCAAGAGAGCACGGCTCGACGGACCAGCAGCTATGGTCAAGGGAACCTCACCTTCTCGGAGTTATGAAAAGAAGAACCTACCAAAACCATGGAGTTCTAACCAATGCAAGAAATCAGGAAAAGTCAAAACAGGAATCAACACAGGAACAGTGGCGAAATTCGACCTGAGCCACCCATGGGACCCAAACCAGTAATCCACAACGAGGTACTGTCGAGCCAACGACGTTAAACAAGTGCACTGGTCGGGAGGTAACCCGACACTATCTTACTTTTCCGCACTTTAATTTCTGTCATTTAAATTCAGTATTTAGTTTTAAGCTTGCATGACTTTTGAACTAAGGCACGCCTTCGTTCAAAAGTGGGGGGTGAGAACCACCTATGTACATAAATAACATGCAGCTGTTTTTTTTTATTTTTTAGTAATAGTATCTTTTTGAAAATATGAACTTAAGAATGTGAAAAAGATAAATCATAATTCATGCATTAACCTTGTGAAAATTCAACTGTTTAAAAACTTAGAATGTAACTTTCCATTTGTCCTTTGTGCTGAGATAACCAGGGATGTGGGGTTGATAGAAATGCCCTGGAGAGGCTTGGCAAGCAATCGAAGGATCAGATCAAACTATATGGTTTTCGAAGTCAGTGGAGGCTGCACTTCAGGTTTTCAGTGAATAATTGAAGTCAACTCCGCCAAGAAGCATCTATGCAAAGGCGAGGACGGGAATCAGACCGTCCTCTCTCTAGTCAAAATAGCTGAGAAAATAGATTAGCGACCCTCATCTTGACCCACGCAAAATGACAAAGACGAGAGGAGCGGGGAGGTATTTCCATAGGCTTGCGGGCGATGATTGGACCTCCCAAAAAGGCTTGAGAAAATGGACTTGCAAAATCACAAAAAGGCGAAAAACTCAAAGAAGAAAATCAAAAGAGGCCAAAGGCCCAAAATTGTGAAGGTTTTAACCGAGCAAAAGTGAAGCACTCAAAAAGTCAAATCAAAGGCCAAAGGCCGATTCACTATAACAAAAAAGCAGTCCCTCGCCAAAGAAGAAAATCAAAAAGGCTCAACTCACTGAAACCCGAATCGAATCATGTGCTAGAGAAAGCTACCAGAAAACCATGTAGTACGAGACGATCCCAAGATTGCAGTCCAGGAGCCTAAAAAGGGCTATCTCCCGAGACATCCAATATAATTTGCATCTCAGCACGGAGGTACAAGTATTAAGTTTCTTCTATTTATTTACGCAGTTTAATTTGGTAATAAGTAAGCAATGCATGAATTAGGATAGATCGAGTACCACAGTCTAATTTTCATATTCCAAAGCCAAACTTAGAACTTACGCCCTTTAATAGCATTGTTCGGGACGAACAACTAAAAGTGGGGGTAATCTGATGGACCAAAGTTATACGAATCATAAACACCGTATAACCCCCTTATTTAGACTGTTTGTCTATCTAACTTCTACGTATTAGTCCCGATATATTTCCACAGGGCATTTTAGAGACTGAAGTGAAAACACGCTAAGGAGAGGATTTTATGCTGAAAAGATAACAAGAGTCAATCCAAGGTCAAGATCATATGCCGACTGAAGAAATATCAAGGATCCTGACGTTGAATTGACCATAACAAATTAATCAGAAGAATCAGGAGTGGAGTCAAGACAGCCCAGGGAAAGAAACACATTGACAGTTTTGTGAAAAGACTGCACAAAACTGTACAAAACTCACATATGGGCAAGGATGACCGGCCACTTGATGAAGTGGTGGCCAAGGGAGGAGCTCCTCCTCCTTGGCCACCGCCTACCGGCGGCTTGAGGGGTGGTGACCGGCGGCTTCACTATTCCTCCACATGTCACCTCCTCCTCCTCCTCCCTTCTCCTCCCTTGGATCAAATGCACATGTCCACCATCTCCACCACCCATCTCCTCCCCTTTTGGCTATAAAAGGAGGCCTCCTCCTCCTCATTTCAACACACCTCAATCTCATTTCACTTCTCTCTCTAGAAGTTGTAATATTTGTAACGTTGTAATCTTGGCTTTGGAAATAAAGGATAGCTCCCTTGGCGCTTCAACGGTTGTAAGTAATTCTTAGTATTTATTCAACTGTTTTATTTCCTTAGTTATAATGTTTAGCGCGATGAATAGTAGCTAAACTAGTAGTTTGGTAGAAGGGGCGCACTTGTATTATAAAATGTTTTAAGACTATTAACTTAGTGTCTAGTCTTAGTATTCAAAACTTGTTCTATGTGCCATATATCAAGTCAGAGTTTCTAAGGTTGAGTGGAAGCTGTCACAAGCAAAGCTCTTCCGTAGAAATTCGTGATCATACTCGGTAAGTGGAAGCTGTCACAAGCAAAACTTATCGAGGAGTTCGACTTATCTAAAACACCACTTGGTCAATAACGTAACTGGGAGATCAAGTGGATGCACTTACAGCTAAGATACTTCGAAAGGAGGAATTAGTTTTGCTTAGAACAAGTGTTGCTTTAAACGATGTAGCAAGTCTTGCGCTACGAAAGGGCCTCGATTCATCTTTGAATACTTAGGTAATTCACTAAAGGTTTAATGATAAACAGGATATAAAACAAGGCCCCTGAAACCGAACATTTCTCTTTAATTATAAACTGTAATTTACTTTCCAGTATTAAAATCAACCAACCAACCAATCAATCAATCAAAATAGCTGGTAGCTTTAAAACCAACCAACCGACCTTAAACACGCTCCCACGCTGCGTAATCCCCCTGAAGAACAATTATTCCCCTGGTTCCCTTGGGTTCGACCCCTACTTACCAAGTACTACCCAGTAGTATAGTTGCGAGTAGCGGACTATTATAAATATATTTGCACAATCGCTTTGACGATGAGCGGTTCTGTCACACCCATCCTTCTCGGACGTCCATTTCTTAAAACCTCCAAAATGAAGATAGACTGCGGGAGTGGAATGCTCTCAATGGAAGTAGAAGGAGAGGTTTTCAGCTTCGACATATTCCGAGCAATGAAGCACCCCATGGAGTTCAAGGAAGTACACGCTCTCGACACTATGGACGACCTGGTCCAAGAAGTTCAACCAGAACCAAGAGCAGATCCCTTAGAAGCCGTACTCAATGGAGCCGAAAGCTCATACGAATTGACCGAAGGCTTACATGAAACGGTAGCCCACTTAACAATCTCGGAGCCTCTCACACCAGAATATGAAGTCAACGAGGTAAAATTATTGAAATCAAATACTTTTCTGCCCTCAGTAATGCAAGCTCCCAAAATAGAATTGAAGCCCTTGCCCGGGCATCTGAAGTATGCTTTCCTTGGGGATAATAACACACTTCCAGTGATCATCAAAAGTGGCTTGGAAGCAGGCCAGGAACGTAGTTTGATAAAAGTGCTGAGACAACACAAGTTGGCTATTGGATGGACTCTAGCCGACTTGAGAGGAGTCAGCCCGGCTGTATGCATGCACCGTATTCTACTTGAGGATGGAGCAAAGCCATCAAGAGAGCCTCAACGACGACTCAACCCAATCATGATGGAGATTGTCCAAAAGGAAATACAAAAGCTACTTGATGCGGACGTTATCTATCCCATATCGGATAGCCAATGGGTGAGCCCTGTCCACGTGGTCCCGAAGAAAAGTGGGATCACGGTCGAGGAAGATGCCGAAGGAAAAATGGTGACAACAAGGGTCAAGAACGGTTGGAGAATGTGCATCGACTACAGAAAATTAAATGCCGTCACAAGAAAAGACCATTTCCCTCTGCCATTCATCGACCAAATGCTAGACCGACTGGCGGGCAAGCCATATTTTTGCTTCCTAGATGGGTTCTCAGGCTACAACCAGATCCCCATAGCGCCTGAGGACCAAGAGAAGACTACATTCACCTGCCCATTCGGTACATTCGCTTTCAGAAGGATGTCGTTCAGCCTATGCAATGCCCCGGGGACTTTTCAAAGGGTAGTGACCAACATCTTTTCAGACATGATAGGAGAATTCATTGAAGTCTTCATGGATGACTTCACCATCTATGGAGACACATTCGACGCTTGCTTAAGCAATTTGAGCACGGTTTTGGCACGATGTGTGTCCATGAACTTAGTGCTCAATTTTGAGAAGTGCCACTTCATGGTAACACACGGAATAGTCTTGGGACATATCGTCTCACAAGAAGGCATGGAAGTGGACAAAGCAAAGATCGACCTGATAATGACTCTACCATACCCATCCACGGTCCGAGACATCCAATCATTCCTTGGCCATGCAGGATTCTACCGACGATTCATCAAAGACTTCTCCAAAAAGGCGTTGCCTCTATCCACTCTTCTCCAAAAAGAAGTTCCTTTTGAATTCACCAATGCATTCAAGGAGGCCTTTGATGATCTGAAGAAAGCCCTCACCAGCACACCTATCATCCAAAAGCTAAATTGGGAACTACCATTCGAAATCATGTGCGACGCGAGCGACTTTGCTGTGGGAGTAGTTCTCGGCCAAAAGGTATATAAGAAGGCGGTTGTGATCTACTACGCCTCAAGAACCCTAGACTCAGCCCAACGAAACTACTCCACCACCGAGAAGGAGCTCCTGGCGATAGTGTTCGCTCTGGAAAAATTCAGATCCTATTTGCTTGGGGCAAAAGTGATAGTCTTCTCTGACCATGCTGCCATCCGATACCTGATGAAAAAGAAGGAGGCCAGCCAAGGCTCATACGATGGATCTTGCTGCTGCAAGAATTCGATGTGGAAATAAGGGACAAAAAGGGATCGAAAATACGGTGGCCGACCATCTAAGCAGGATTATCCGAGGGGAAGAAGAAGGGCACATAACCGAATCATTTCCAGACGAGCACCTCTATGCAGTCTCAACAAAAGTACCATGGTATGCTCAAATCGTCAACTATCTAGTCGGAGGTACATTTCCTCCCTCTTTTACTAAAGCACAATGCATGAAACTTAGGCATGATGCTAGACATTACTTATGGGATGATCCTTATTTATGGAAAATAGGAGCAGATCAAATACTTAGGAGATGCATCCCCGATAATGAAATAGCCTCTGTTATTAGCTTATGCCATGAGTTTGCATGTGGAGGACACTTTGGGTCGAGGAGAACCGCTAGGAAAATCCTAGATAGCGGCTTCTTTTGGCCGAGTATATATAGAGATGCATATGAGAAGTGTAAAAAGTGCGATAGGTGTCAAAGAGTTGGAAATGTGTCAGCTGGGAATGAGATGCCTCAAGTACCCATATTGGTCAATGATGTTTTCGACGTTTGGGGCATTGATTTCATGGGGCCATTCCCAGTTTCATGCGGTTATACTTACATTCTAGTTGCTGTAGATTGTGTGTCAAAATGGGTAGAGGCTAAGGCCACAAGGTGCGACGATGCAAAGACTAGCATAGATTTTTTGCGCACTAACCTGTTTTGTAGGTACGGAGTACCCAAGGCCATAATCAGCGACCAAGGAACTAATTTCTGCAACCGCATGATGGCTGCCACCTTAAAACACTACCATGTCCACCACCGGACGTCCACAGCATATCATCCCTAAAGCAATGGCCAAGCGGAGATCTCCAACCGCGAAATCAAGGGTATTTTAGAAAAGATGGTAAAACTAGCGAGGAAAGATTGGAGTCAAAGGCTGGATGAAGCTCTTTGGGCTTATCGGACGGCATACAAGACGCCAATTGGAACCTCCCCATTTAGGCTTCTTTATGGGAAGGCATGCCACCTTCCGGTGAAATTAGAACATAAAGCCTATTGGGCGCTCAAGCATTGCAATCCAGATTTAAAGGCTGCCGGACTGGATAGGAAGCTTAATCTGTGTGAACTTGGCTTGAGGCCTATAAAGGGCAAACGGACTACAAGGCAAGGACAAAATTATACCATGACAAATTCATCCTCCGCCGCTCATTTGAGGAAGGACAACAAGTGCTGGTCTTCTCCTCGCGACTGAAATTGATGCCCGGGAAGCTTAAATCTTGATGGACCGGCCCTTTCACAATAACTAAGGTATTCAACCATGGGGCAATTGAGCTGGAAAGCCATGGGGCAATGGAAGCAGATTCACGGTAAATGGGCAGCGAATCAAACATTACCACGGCGAGGTCGACTTAACTCCGCTGAACTATGACCTAGCCGTACCTTCAGACATTGTAAATACCGCTGATCTCAGCGCACTAGTTTCTGACCAGTCAAGAGAGACCATGAGAGTAACTAGACCAGCAGCTATGGTCAAGGGTCCATCGCCTTCTCAGAGGTATTGGAAGGAAAAACCACCAGAACCATGGGAACAGGACCCGAGCACATCATCCCACAAGAACTCGGGGAGAGTCAAAGCAAGAATCAATACAGGAGCCGCGGAAAAATTTGACTTGAGCCACCCATGGGATCCCACCTTATGATCCATGAATGAGGTAGCGTTGAGCTAACGACGTTAAACAAAGGCACTGGTCGGGAGGTAACCCGACACCTATCTTACTTTTAGTCATTTAATTCCTGTCATTTAGTTTTTTGCCTTAAGTCATTCTCACCTTTCCTGTATATATTTCCTTGCATGACTTTTGAACTAAGTCGTGCTGTGAGGCACGCCTTCGTTCAAAAGTGTGGGGTGAGAACCACCTTTGTACATAGTTAATTGACATGCTTTCTTTTTTCCTTTTCCCTTAATATTATCTTTTTGAAAATATGAACTTGAGAATATGAAAAAGATAGATCTAAATTCATTCAATTACCTTGTGAAAATTCAACTGTGTAGAGACTTAGGATGTAACTTCTCATTTGTCCCTTTGTGCTGAGATATACATGGGATGTGGAGTTGACATAAAATGCCCTAGAGAGGCTTGGCAAGCACTCAAAAGACTGGATTTCACTATATGGTTTACGAAGTCAGTGGAGGCTGCACTTCGGGTTTCAAAGAAGATCAGAGTCATCTCCGCCGTGCAGCGTTTATGCAAGAGGCGGGACGGGAATCAAACTGTCCTGTCTCTAGTCAGAGTTGCCGGGAAAATAGATGAGCGACCCTCATCTTGACCCGCGCGAAACGGCGAGGATGAGAAAGAGCGGGGAGGTATTTCCATATGCTCTCGGGCGATGATTGGACCTCCCAAAGAAAGGTTGAGAAAATGGACTAGCAAGTCACAAAGAAGCAAAAGCTTGAAGAAGCTAATCAAAGGCCGAAAGCCAAAATTGTGAAGGTTTTAACCGAAACAAAAGTGAAGAAACTCCAAATTCAACATCAAAGGCCAAAGGCCAATTCACTTCAGAAGCTGTCCCTCACCAAAAGGAAATCAAAGTGCTCAATTCAGTGAAACCCGAACCGAATCATGTGCTAGAGAAAGCTACAAGTTAACCATATAGTGCGAGTCGGTCCAGAGAATGCAGTCCAGGAGCCTGAAAAGGGCTATCCCCCGAAACATCCAAGTTAAATTGCATCTCAGCTCGAAGGTACAAGTATCAAGTTTCTTCTAAGTATTTACACGGTTTAGTTTGGTAATAAGTAAGTAATGCAAGAATAGGATAAATCTAGTTCCATATTCTCACTTTCCTATTTGAAGTGTTTACTTGGATTGTGTGTGCATCTCTCAAATAGCATTGTTCGGGACGAACAACTAAAAGTGTGGGGTGATCTGATGGACCATATTTATATGATTCATTAAGACAGTTAAACCCACCAAATTAGATGCTTTATCTTGACAACTTTTACTTGTTAGTTTCACTTTTGTTCTACAGGCTATTTCAAGGAGTAAAGATGAAAACGAGCTAAAATGGAGTTCTTAACGCTAAAAGTGGATTACAAGTCAGAACTGGCCATACTCCGACAATACTCCGATCAAGCCACAACTAAGTCCAAATGAATTATTCCAACAAAGATCAAGAACACAAGTGAAATGCCAAGTCTAAGTTCCTCACCTTTTGATGTCAACTAAGAAGCAACCAAAGGGCAACCGAAGACCAACCGGAGTCACATGCCAACCGATGGTGTTAGTTTATATGGCATGTAGTTTGGCAAAACTTAGCATAGTTGTTCTAGCTGTTGTTCAAGACTGGAAGAGACAACTGTCCTAGAACAAGTTGAAGCAGAAGATGTGTTTCATCAATCAGATTAGGAAACCTAGTCGATCGTTGGAAGATCAAGGCGGTTGCACATCAGTGGACAGAAGTTGGAAGTTTCCATATTCGGATTTGGAAACTTGTCTAAGCCAACTTAGCACAACTCTGACGCGGCAGTGAATTTCCTAAATCATATTTGTCGAGTCAGGTGCTTAAGGATTATTAAAATATCCTTGGTGTCGGTTGCTTGCGCTTGAAGCTATCTTAGTCGAGAAGATAATCGAAGGTTGCTTAATCTAGTTTGAAGATTCGAACGGAGGATTATCTACAAGAGATATGCGCAAGAGATTAGGAAAGATTTCCTAAAGATAGAGGCGGTTTGGTTTAGGAATCCTTATTGTTTTAGGGTTTCGACCGCTCTATATAAGGAGTGCTAATACTCGGTTATTAGCAGCACTCACGGAGATACAATACACGCTCATACTCATTGAAGGGAGGAGGAGGCAAACGGCGGTGAATCAATCGTAGCTGGTTATTCACGACGCACGTATACGGCTGGAGAACTAACCGTCATTGGTTACTCGAAGGCGCTCGGATCAATCTGCATTGGTGCTCAACAGATTGATCGAAGGACGAAGCAGAAGGCTCGCACTGAAGTTCTGTTACTGCGCATTCGGGAGAAGGCGCTGATTCTCACGGAGAATCATTCTGGTGGATACGGAGCGGGAGCGAAGATCTAGGGGGAGACCTAGATTGCAATTACTAGAGTGTCCGAGGCTCAGGTTGTTTAAGAGGGATTCTGTAAACGGTAAACCCTGTACTCGCAATACTCAATAAAAGTGAATTGCTTTCCACCGGGCTAGAGAACGCCCCCCAGACGTAGGCTCGTTAACGCCGAACTGGGTAACAACTTTGCGTGTCGTTTTATTTCCGCATTACTTGTTTTAGCGCATAAGTTGTTTTAGGATTTGCTCTGGATCTCGACCAGAACAACATCTCATCTACCAGGGGAATATTTCAATTGGTATCAGAGCAAATACTCGACACACAGAGTAAGATCCGAAGGTTGGTGAGATGGATTTAAGAGAAGGGCAGAACATCACGAGACCTCCTCTGCTCGAAGGAAACAAATATGGCTACTGGAGGGTACGAATGAAGGCGTTACTAAAGTCTCAAGACGAATCAGTCTGGGAAGCTGTTGAACAAGGTTGGACTCACCCAGTGGCTACCGACGAAGAAGGTAAGGTTAGCCTTCTTGCTAAAGACAAGTGGACTGAGGTTCAAAAGAAAGCTGAAGCGGCAAACTCTAAAGCTATGAATGCCATATTCTCGGGAGTTGATGGAAAGAATTTCAAGATGATTTCTACCTGTGAAATTGCGAAGAAGGCTTGGGACATTCTTCAAACTGCTCATGAAGGTACATCCAAAGTTAAAATTTCTAGAATGGAGACGGTCACATCAAAGTTCGAAAACCTAAGAATGCAGAAGGACGAGACAATAGCTGACTTCAATACTCGGGTTCTCGACATCTCTAATGAAGCATTCGCGCTTGGAGAACCAATGTCTTAAGAAACACTGGTAAGGAAAGTGCTGAGGTCGCTAACCAAGCGGTACGCTATGAAGGCTCTTGCTGTCAAGGAAGCAAACGATGTAAAGGTTGGATGAACTGATGGGATCTCTTCAGTCCCATGAGATGGACATGAATGAAGAAGATCAACTCGGGAAGGATAAATGCGTTGGTCTAAAAACCGAAGTCTCAGTTGTGCTAGACAAGATGGGAGACCTATTAGAACAACAGTATGCCATGTTTGCCAAAAACTTTGGAAAGTTTATGAGGAGGCAGTACGGTAAAGGGACTGAGTCCGGCCAGCCGCCTAACTCAAGATTCCAGAAGAATGATGGAGGATATAAAAAGAACCAATCTGGAGACTCCGATCCTAACAAAGGCAAAGGGATACAATGCAGAGAATGTGAGGGTTATGGACATATTCGGGCTGAATGTATCAATACGCAGAAGAAGAAGAATGCATATGCTGTCAGTTGGAGTGATAGTGAATCTGATCAGGAGGGTGAGACTAATAACTTTGTCGCCTTAACTTCCTATGTCAACAATGAAGGAGAAACCAGTAACGAGGCAGGGTCAGAGTCATCCTCGGAAAATCCCACTCAGTACTCAAGTTGCAGTAATAATGAAGAAATCATTGACGAAGACTTTGCTATCAAGTACAAGGAGTTGTTCCAGGAATGGCTAAATGAAGTTGAGCAGAACAAGATACTCCACAACAATCTAACAGACTTGACAAAAGAAAAAGAAACATTATGGGAAGATGCCGCAGTTCTTGTCACTCAGAAGGTGGAACTTCAACAAACTATCACTGACCTTCAGGCTCAAGTAGTTAAAGTAAAAGATGAGCGAGATGGTCTGTATGCTCAGAAGGCTGAACTCCTTGCTACTATCTCATCCCTGAAGGTGCAGATCGAAAGGAGTGAAGGTAATCATCTAGAAGACATGTCTAATCTAAAGAAGAAGAATGCCGCATTAAAACGTCAAGAGGTAATTCTACTTAACACTATAGATGCGTTGAAAATTGAGATTGAGACAGGCAAGGAAGCCCCTGTCAAAATCCTGGAAGATCTAAACAAAACTGGGTCTAGCTCACGGGTTGTTTCAGAGGAACTTCCCCCACAAGGACTGTTAGCTGGTTCTCGCTCAAAGAGGGAAGACAAAAGAAGGTGTTTCAACTGCAACCAAGTGGGACACCTCAAGTCAAGATGCCATGAACTCCACAACTTTATCAGGAGGATGGATCAGCTTCGTGAAGTATCAAGACCTCCCATAAAGCAAATCTGGAGAATTAAACAAAAAGAAACATGTCTCGCAACTTTCAGCTCAACGTTTCTTCCAGAAAAGCAAAGATGGTACTTCGACAGTGGATGTTCTAGACATATGACTGGAAATCCGGAGTTTCTAACTAAAATAGAATGGATAAACGGCAAAACTGTGACGTTCGGAGATGGAATAGAAGGCAGAGTTGTTGGAAGAGGAACATTGAATGTTCCAGGTCTACGTAGATTAACCGAAGTGTCTCTTGTTGAAGGCTTACAGGCAAATCTGATTAGCATTAGCCAGTTGTGCGATGGGAATAACCAGGTCCAGTTCACTCAGGACAAGTGTATCGTACAGAACAACCAGAATCAAATTGTTCTCACTGGAAGGAGAGCCTCAAACAACTGCTACTTAGTTGATTCTGGTCTACCCACTGCCATGACCCCATATATGCTGAAGAAAGACCTAAAGACTCCAGTCGGTCAGATGCAGTCTCATACTCTGGGTAGGTGCACTTGTGTCCCAGCCTCTGTGAAGTCATCTCTCTTCAAGTATGTTAGACGAAGGGTCATGAACTGCTGTCATCGTGTGAAGACATCCACAGCATGGATTGATTGCCACAGCAGTGGCTTTGTTCGAAGGGAACACAGCATGAAGGGATCTCACTTTGAGAGTTGTTATACCAAGATGTTGTGGAAGAAGATGATACTGAGAAAAGATGATATTGATATTGAGGGTTGTTACACCAAGAAGTTGTGGAAGAAGTCAATTCTGGAACAATACAGACTGGAACAAGAGATGATAAAGCAGCAATCAGAATCCATCATCAGAGGCTTGAACAACACGAGGTTTCGGACACCTGGATCCTCTGCGGGTCTGTGTGTCACCAACAACTAAGTTGTTCCAGCTCAAGTCAGTCAGCCAGAGCCAGAAGGTGATTTGTTTAGGGCTGATGTGGAGGAAAGGTGCTGGTCCAAGAAGAAACGTTCGGTCTTCCAGAAGTATTCAAAAAAAAGAAAATATTCAAATATTCTTTTTATTCGTGTATGTGACGTGGCAGCCAGGGGAGTCTCCAGAAGCTGTATGGGTTGCCAAAATCTGAATTTTATTTCCAAAAAATTATTTGCAAAATCAACTGTGAAATCTACTTGTCTTAGTCAAGACGAGTTCCAGATGGTGTTCGAACTGCGTCTCGAACACTTGTTGGACAGTTTCAGGTTGTGTTCAAACAGAGGCTGGAACACCTTAGCAGACAGAACATAAACAGCACAAAATAGGAGCACACACGATATGATAACCCAGTTCGGCTCCGCCTACTCTGGGGGGTTTCCCACACCCGAAAAAGGGACACAAATCTTATTACGACTTTAGGGTTACAAGAGGTCTTACTCTTACACAACTCCTCGTTTGTAATGGCCTCACCACTAACACTCCGTCTCTCGGATTTGCAATCTCGGTTCGTCGCAACTCCCCTCGATCCCCTATGGGTAGGACGAGACTTCCCTCTCGGCCTAGTCTTGGACTTCTCGGAAGTCCAGTCGCCTTCTCTCAAAGACGTGTCTTTATCACCGTGTGTGTGTGCGCTTGATAGTTCTCCAAGAGCAGTCTGAACAGCACACTGAACAGACTGCTTCTTCTCCGTTGATATTCCGGTGAGGAATAATCAGCCGGTGGTCGCTCCTCCTCCAATCTCACGAACTCTCGTGTTTATCTTTTCTCTCAGGAAGCGACACGATTATGGATGCCCTAGCATTGTATTTATATGCTCGGATGCCATCCAAATCTGCTCATGATAATCCCATCAAATATTTAGGAAATATTCCTAAATATTCGATGTATATCTTTCTCCAATCTTTAGGAAGTATATTCGAAAACTTCCTTCCCAAGTCAGCCACGCCGCCTTTAATCTGATGTGTAGATATTCGTTTGAATATCTGAATCTTCGAATTCCTAGCTGGCCGACTCCAATCAGATCGAAATATTCTTGTCAAATATTTCGGAGATACTCCTACATATTTGATAGATATTCAATCTCTTCCATATCCAATCTTTGGAGATTACTTCCGTGCCAAGTCATCTAATATTCTCGAATCCAAGCTGAAGATATTCATTTGAATATCTGATCTTTAATGATGACTCGTCAATTGATCCCAATCAGATAATCTCATCGATCTTTTGGATATGCAAATCCTTGCGTCTGTTGTACGCTGTACTTCTGTTCCAGTGTGTGGTTGAACTCCAGCTTGAACTGTCTAAAGCCGTTTTGCCAAATCCATGCCATTCATGGGAACATCAATCTCCCCCTTGGCATTTTGGCAAAACCAAATCTACGCTTTAGACGCACCTTGAGGAACCAGAACAGTTACCTCAAACCACTCCCCCTTTTTGCCACAAACTGGCAAGTGGTCCAATCGAGCAACCTGGTCTTTTCGGCAACTGGAATCTTGTCAACTCCCCCTTGAACATAGCCTGGGACAGTGACACATGATGTGAGTCTGTCGGACCATGGTGTCTCAGCAGCTGTTCGACCACGGGTCAGCAACTGATAGGTTCCTGAATTGCTCCAATCAGTGTAGCCAATGCCTCTACATCCTCCAATCATTCTCTGGGACTTCAAAATTGTATCTAGGTCTTTTGATCCAGAGATTATCATCTTCACTGATTGCTTGAAATGATTCAGCTCGTCTTGTACTGCCGCGTGGTAGTCCATCTCCAGACATATCTCTCTTTGGCTCATGGCAGCATGTCTTTTCTTCAATCAGGACATCAACTCTCTCTGTCTTCTTTATCATCACTGGGATATTGCAGAGCGCGCACCAATTGATCGATTCTTGTCCTCTACGCCTGTATGACCTCAAGTAGTTGTCCGCGTTCAGCTCGGGACAACTTCTCACCAGTAGCTCCCTTTATGGAAGACTCAGGTGCATCCTTCCTGTTCACCCCGGGGTCCTTCAGATCATTCTTATGTCGACCCTTGAACAGCTTGTGATCAACTACCAACTTCAACGGAGCACTTGACAGTCTTTCCTGGTCTGTCTTCAAATCTGGATGCTGGTTGATGATCAGCTCAAAAATAAGTGATGGGAAGATTATCTGGTGCAGAGACTTTGTAGAAAGACGTGTTCTACAATCTGGTCGAACATAATTCTTCCCATGTCAATGAGCATCCTGTTTCCAATCTGGTAGAGAAGCTGTCCCATCTCCTTGTTGATCGTGGTTCTATGAGATGTAGGGTTCCAATTGACTATGGTGATGAAGAACAATATCGAGACGAATAGAGTCAGATCTGCATTTGGGATGGAACTGTCTTCTCATTAAGCAGCCTTTCAGGGATGATCTTTCTTTTCTGCACTGCCTTCCACTTGGCTGCTGCTTCTGTACTGGCACACCATACTATATGCTTAGTCACTCCAGTTGGTACACTAGGTGGAACAGAACCTGGAATACTCCTCTTCTTTTTCTTGGATGCACTTGCTTCCCCTGCATCTGTTCTCTAACCATCCTTCTTGGTAGTTACTCCAGTCGAGCATGCTTGGATGGTCACTTCCTTCTTTGGTTTCTCCTTTTCAGACTTCTTGAGCTCAACCAATGAAACCGAGTCCTGATTGTCCTTACAATCTCCATTATCTGGTCTCTCTAGATCAGCTGTATGCATCTCTACATCTGGGATAGCTGGCTGTTCTAACTCCCTCGAAACATCTGGTTCAACAGACACTTTCTCAGCAGCCTTGTCTGTCTCTGACTCTCTGCAGACTTAACAGGCTCACCTCCTTCTTGAGTTAGTCCCTTCCTTCTGCTTCTCTTTTAATTCAGCTAATGATCTTGGATTTTGACCAGCTCTCTGTGCATGATTACCAGCACCATGTTCTGCTTCAGTCATGATTACTTCTTGGACATCTGACTGCTTTTCCTTCTTCTAGATGACAGGTTCAATAACAACTTGCTCTTCTACTTATTCTGTCTCCGTCTGATTTTCAGGTCGGTCTGACTCATCAGAGACAACATCTTCAGGCTCTTGTTGCTTCACATCATCAGCCTTCATATGAACAGCTTCACTCTCTGTCACCTTCTCTTCATCGACTACATCAGTAGTCTTTTCTGCTAAACATTCATCCGACTCTTCATCTAATACCAGACTTCTCTTGCTAGAAGGCCCAATAACCTGCTCAATCTCAGAGTCTAACATAGCAAGTTTTCTCCCCCTTACAGCCCTAATTCATGCAGCGTATTTCCTGGGAGTTCCATTCCTTCCAAGGCCGACTTTCATGCAGATTCATGTCTTCTTCAGCACGAAGCCAGTGGCATCTACCTTTGCATTCAACAGCTTCTGCTTATCAGAACCACAATCTTAGCCCTACTGGCTTCACCTTCTTCTGCAGCATCGGCCACAGAATCTACAGCAGGTTTCAAACCCTTCGGCTTCCCATTAACCGCTTTGTCACCCTTATGACTCACTGAATCTTTACCAATCGCCCATACTTCCTCATCAACAAAATTGAGAGCAATAGCTTGGGAGTGAGAACAAGGGATTACCTCATTGAGGAGTGGTTCAGCCATCGCCTGATATTCATTCACAGTCTGCACACTCCCTTTAGTTGGATTAGGATTAGCCTTTGACGCCTTTGAAGTAGCATCTTTAAGTTCTGTCACAGCCGCCTCTTCTCCCTTCTTTTTCCCTTCTCCGATCTTAGGGTTTGCTGATATTGTATCCTCATCCGACTTTGATTCAACTGCCTTTTTGATTTCTCAAAAATTTGGACTCCTCCACTTGCCAAAAACGGTTATGTGAATATCTCTTGAGATATTTGTCCAATCACCTCTCTCCTCCTTGATATGGCCTCATAGAGCTGCAAATATGTTGAACTTAGTAATCAGTTCCAACCACGTACCATCTGTTCCAGCCCTCTTCTTTGGTAGGTCAGCCCATCTGATTTGCTGGGGCTCTGCTCTTGGCTGACCTTCGTCTGAAACACTTAGTTGGCGATAACACACAGACCCAGAGAGGATCTAAGTGTGTCGAACTGAGCGGCGTCTAGTGGCATGGTGAGTATGACAGTTATAGTGGTCATGTGTTTCGATGTGATGACCTTCTTCTTCACCATCTCTCTGATGAAGTGATATCTGCTCATGGAGTGTTGTACTGGGTTCTTGGGCAGAAACTTCTTCACCCGTTCCACTCCGTGTTCAGACAGATTCTGCTTCATCCATAGGAACTGAGTGCAGCATGCAGCGATGCTCTCCTGCTCTCCCAGCATCTGGTCAACGTGTGTTCCAGGAAGGTGTTTCATCTCCTTTTCCCTGAGTCTCATAAACTGTCCAAGCAGCTTCTGTGTACTCGTGACGAACATACGCTCTACTCCCCCTCGCTCATAGCCATGGTCGATGAGGAACGTCTCGTACCATGCTCTGGGCGCTAGTGTGAGTCCGTACATAGTCTTCTTCAGTTCGTGACTATGCGCAAGATGAAATGACATCCATGCTTTAGATCTGGTGAACTCTCCCAGTTCCACGTGAATGTCCACCACCCAAGTCTCATCAATAAATGTTTTGATGACATTCTTCGGACTAGATGAACAGGCAGCCAGCTCTCGACACTTGATCTCATTTGCTCGACTCTTAATTCTCCATGAGGGTTGCAGCGCAGGTGCATCGTCAAGTGTCCCAGCTGGAGTAGGTGTGGCTTCATCGGCTAGACCTCCCTCTGGAATTTTATCTCCTAGAACTGAGTTGGGGGCAACATCGTCTTTCACCTTTCCAGAAGAGGACACCATACCTGTCCCTTGCAATTCCATTTCATGTATCGTGTTTATCGGACAGACAGTGGCAGCTCCTGTTCCAACTGAGCCTAGACAGTAGCTATTGTTTATTGACCTCCTTCCTTCCAACAGTGTGTCTCCATTCCTATCCAGTACTTGACACGAATCACGAGTGAAAGTAACAGACTGTCCTTCATCACAAAATCTACTGATACTGATCAGGTTCACCTTTAACCCATCCACTAGGAGGATATCCTCGAGCACAGGTAGATCCGGAACCTTCAATGTCCCACAGCCGATCACCTGGCCCTTCCCTCCATCTCCAAAAGTGACAAGCTGAAGCTTGCAAATAGATTTAAAAATGATGAGATATCGAGGATTACCTGTCATATTGAGATGAACTTCTTTGCGGATGTGCAACTCAGCATTCTTTCTCCTTAGCCCCATCAAGCATGCAGGATGTGTTTCTCTCTTTTTCTCCATCTCAGCTTTCAGAACCGATACGGTGTCTAGCAGTTTCACCTTCTGTGCAAGAAGTGACGAGGGTTCTTGATTCAATCCAATCATTTCGTGCTTCAAAGCAGATATTTCCTCTTGGTGCTCCACCTTCTGGGCAACGAGAAGTTCAACCTTATGCCACTGTTTATCTTCTTATTCTGTCAGGCTTGCCACTGTTTCTGTGAGCTTCTTGTTCAGGCCAATCACCAATAGGCACTTCTCATAGAGTTCCTTGTACGTCTCGGCCGAGGTCTCATGAGCAAGTCCTTCGTCATCACTGCTTGAAGCGTCTTCAATGGGCTATTCAGACAGTGTACTAGAATATGGATTTTCACTTGTCTCACTGCCGTCTTCAATAGTGACTACATGTCCGACGAGATTGACATTCTCATGTTCTTCTTCCTCATCGTTAGTTTCACTTTCTGGACCCTCATATGCTATTCTGAGAATATCCGATGCTTCCTTGGCCACCTCACATTCAGCAATCAGTTTGAAAACGTTCTCATCCACTCCATAGAATATTGCATTCAGGGCCTTTGAATTCCCAACAACCGCTACATCTTCTGCTTCAGACCACAGGGCTTCGGGTTTTGGCATAACAGCTCCTTCAGGGTTGGCCATCATGGGTTCTGTCCATCCTATCATCACGGCTCTCCATGCCTTTTCATTGAGGGATTTCAGAAAGGCTTTCATCCTGGGTTTCCAATAGGCATAACTCGGCCCTTCAAGCCACGGTGGTCGGTTAGTGCTCTGTCCTTCCTTCAAACTCATCTTGAACTGTCGCCGGATCACACTCTGTATGTCGAGTGCCTGCTCTGATACCAATTGAAATCTACTTGTCTTAGTCAAGACGAGTTCCAGATGGTGTTCGAACTGCGTCTCGAACACTTGTTGGACAGTTTCAGGTTGTGTTCAAACAGAGGCTGGAACACCTTAGCAGACAGAACATAAACAGCACAAAATAGGAGCACACACGATATGATAACCCAGTTCGGCTCCGCCTACTCTGGGGGGTTTCCCACACCCGAAAAAGGGACACAAATCTTATTACGAGTTTAGGGTTACATGAGGTCTTACTCTTACACAACTCCTCGTTTGTAATGGCCTCACCACTAACACTCCGTCTCTCGGATTTGCAATCTCGATTCGTCGCAACTCCCCTCGATCCCCTATGGGTAGGACGAGACTTCCCTCTCGGCCTAGTCTTGGACTTCTCGGAAGTCCAGTCGCCTTCTCTCAAAGACGTGTCTTTATCACCGTGTGTGTGTGCGCTTGATAGTTCTCCAAGAGCAGTCTGAACAGCACACTGAACAGACTGCTTCTTCTCCGTTGATATTCCGGTGAGGAATAATCAGCCAGTGGTCGCTCCTCCTCCAATCTCACGAACTCTCGTGTTTATCTTTTCTCTCAGGAAGCGACACGATTATGGATGCCCTAGCATTGTATTTATATGCTCGGATGCCATCCAAATCTGCTCAAGATAATCCCATCAAATATTTAGGAAATATTCCTAAATATTCGATGTATATCTTTCTCCAATCTTTAGGAAGTATATTCGAAAACTTCCTTCCCAAGTCAGCCACGCCGCCTTTAATCTGATGTGTAGATATTCGTTTGAATATCTGAATCTTCGAATTCCTAGCTGGCCGACTCAAATCAGATCGAAATATTCTTGTCAAATATTTCGGAGATACTCCTACATATTTGATAGATATTCAATCTCTTCCATATCCAATCTTTGGAGATTACTTCCGTGCCAAGTCATCTAATATTCTCGAATCCAAGCTGAAGATATTCATTTGAATATCTGATCTTTAATGATGACTCGTCAATTGATCCCAATCAGATAATCTCATCGATCTTTTGGATATGCAAATCCTTGCGTCTGCTATACGCTGTACTTCTGTTCCAGTGTGTGGTTGAACTCCAGCTTGAACTGCCTAAAGCCGTTTTGCCAAATCCATGCCATTCATGGGAACATCAAACTGTTCGTATCTCGCTGATTTTTTCTCTCCCGACGAAACCCTATACGAAGCTTGACGAAGTTCTACAATGGTGGTCACAAGGAAGAACAAGGGCTCTAAAGCAGCGACAGTTGACGCATCCTCAAAATCGGTTGTTGCACCAAAGATTATCAAAGAAATCCCTAATTTGGCGAGTGACATAGTTCCCACAGGAAAATCAACTTCGGATGTCGTAGATAAGTCGACTGCCCCAAAGGTTCCTAAAGTTCCTGTTCCTGAGAAGAAGAAGTTGGTCAAATCGGTGAAGGTGATGGAAGCAGTTGTATAGGCAAAGGAAAAGAAGATTCCTAAATCCGTTCCGGAGGAAATCTCCAAAAAGGCGTCTGCTTTAAAGCCTGCCTCAACTAAAGAACCAGCAAAGAAATCGACACAAGAGGTACTCTCAAATATTTCCAAATCTACACAAACTATGAGTAGCCCTAGTTTGCCTGGTGTATCTGTGGTTGGCTCAGAAATTGTTGGAGAAAAGCCGGAGGTTGTAGCTGGTGCGCTAGAAAAATGCTATCCTATGATGAAAGGTACAAGGGTTAAGATGGTTGCTTGTAAGAAAACTCCTGTGAAGGAGAAGTTCAGGATTGTGAAGCGTAAGGTTATCGTGTCTGAGTCTGAGGATGAACAATCTAGTGAACAAGATGAGGTTGTTAGTAATGAAGAGGGTGATGTTGATAAACACCATGTTTCTGGGTCTGACGAAAAGGAAGTGAGTCAAGACAAGCAGAGTATAGCTTCTGCTGGAAATTCTGGTGAAGATGTTCCAGAAGCTGCTGAGAGTTCAAGTGCAGAGGTGCAAGCTGAGCCTGCAACAGAAGATACTGAAGTGTCGGTCGATGAAGAAGAAGAGGCTTCTAATAAGGAGTCTGACAAAGTTGATGAGTCTCTCCAAAGTCTGTTTGATGCTGTTGAGCAATATGTTGAAGAAGAGTTCTCTTCTAAAGTTGCTAAAGAAGGTGATATCGGTCAACCAGATCTAGTTGCTGAGGATGAAGAGATGGAGAAGCAGAGTAAGGATTCTGGAGATGGTTCACTCAAGCTGTCAGATTTGCGAAAGAAAGCTCAGAAGGATGTTCCAGCAAGTAAGGAACAAATTACTAAGTCAAAACCTATTGCTAAGACGAAGGCCGTTGTGCCAAAGAAGAGAAAGGCACCTTCTCCTACTGTTGTCGAAGAAACAAATGAGGTAGAAGCGTCTGGTCTTGAGAAGGCTGCTTCACCAGTTGCAAAGAAAGCTAAGAAAATTTCTCCTTCAGGCAAGGTTAAAGAAAAAGGGAAGAAAGTCCAGTTTGAATCTGGAGTAGTGATAAATGGTGTGTGGTTTGTGTCAGATGATCATGCTAAGAAATGGGATCTGGTTCAGAAGAGGAAGATCGTGGCTGAAAGGGTGTTGGATGCTGACAAGTATGCAGCCAAGGAGATAGTTAGTCTGATCAAAGGAGTGGATTTGTGGCCATCAGTTACAATGGCTAGACCTTTTGCAGCAAGTCTTGTTAGGGAAGTTATCGCTAACCTACCAGAAGGATTTGCAGATATTGAAAACTCGGCCTTTGGAATGGCTAGTGTGAGAGGCAAGCAGGTGGTCATTACTCCGGATGGTATCAATGATTATTTCGGGATTGAAGCAGGATTATTTCGATCAAATTGCTAGCCATGCATCTTCTGTTAAAGTCAATCATCCGATTGGTTTCCCCTCGCTGATTCACCAACTTGTGGTAGGACAACATCCAGATATCTTAACAAGTCAGGACAAGTTGACTGGAGATCCAAAGGTGTTCCTTGCAGATCATAAGCACTTTTCTGGTTCACATATTGTGAATCTGGACCTAGATGCCCCTATCAAGCCTAGATGCATCAAGTGCTCATGTCCCTGCTGTCACTCGGAAGAGGATGATCACACATCTTGAAGAAGAGTTAGCTGATGCGAGTGAGAGAATAGTGCTGCTCATGGCCAGAAAGAAAAAGATCACAAAACTTTTGGTGAGCCTGCGCTATCCGGAGGAAGAAGATGATGGTGAATCGGCTTATGATGAACCCAGTGATGAGGAGTCCGACTACTAATTCTGGTGATGCACTCTGCGCTTCCTACAAACATTTTTTTGAACTCTCTGTTTTTTTTTGTTGAACTCGTGCTATGTTTTGTCACTTTATGGCAAAAAGGGGGAGTAAATTTGGAGTTTGAAAGCTCCTTAAAAGATTCAGTTGTGCTAGAGTGTTTATCATGTTTGGAGTTTGAAATCTCCTTAAAAGATTCGTTGTGCTTTTATTGTGTTTGGAGTTTGAAATCTCCTCAAAGATTCAGTTGGTAACTTTGTTAGTAGCACAGCTAGGAAGTTTGAAATCTTCTCAAAGATTCATCTGTATTAGTAGTACAGGTAGCTTCAAATAGGTAGTTTTGCCAAAAATGCCAAGGGGGAGATTGTTAGTTTATATGGCATGTAGTTTGGCAAAACTTAGTATAGTTGTTCTAGCTGTTGTTCAAGAGTGGAAGAGACAACTGTCCTAGAACAAGTTGAAGCAGAAGATGTGTTTCCTAAATCAAATTAGGAAACCTAGTCGACCGTTAGAAGATCAAGGCGGTTGCACATCAGTGGACAAAAGTTGGAAGTTTCCATATTCGGATTTGGAAACTTGTCTAAGCCAACTTAGCACAACTCTAACGCGGCAGTGAATTTCCTAAATCATATTTGTCGAGTCAGGTGCTTATGGATTATTGAAATATCCTTGGTTTCGGTTGCTTGCGCTTGAAGCTATCTTAGTCGAGAAGATAATCGAAGGTTACTTATTCTAGTTTGAAGATTCGAACGGAGGATTATCTACAAGAGATATGCGCAAGAGATTAGGAAAGATTTCCTAAAGATAGAGGCGGTTTAGTTTAGGAATCCTTATTGTTTTAGGGTTTCGACCGCTCTATATAAGGAGTGCTAATACTCGGTTATTAGCAGCACTCACAGAGATACAATACACGCTCATACTCATTGAAGGGAGGAGGAGGCAAACGGCGGTGAATCAATCGTAACTGGTTATTCACGACGCACGTATACGGCTGGAGAACTAACCGTCACTGGTTACTCGAAGGCGCTCGGATCAATCTGCATTGGTGCTCAACAGATTGATCGAAGGACGAAGCTGAAGGCTCGCACTGAAGTTCTATTACTGCGCATTCGGGAGAAGGCGCTGATTCTCACGGAGAATCATTCTGGTGGATACGGAGCGGGAGCGAAGATCTAGGGGGAGACCTAGATTGCAATTACTAGAGTGTCCGAAGCTCAGGTTGTTTAAGAGGGATTCTGTAAACGGTAAACCCTGTACTCGCAATACTCAATAAAAGTGAATTGCTTTCCACCGGGCTAGAGAACGCCCCCCAGACGTAGGCTCCTTAACGCCGGACTGGGTAACAACTTTGCGTGTCGTTTTATTTCCGCATTACTTGTTTTAGCGCATAAGTTGTTTTAGGATTTGCTCTGGATCTCGACCAGAACAACATCTCATCTACCAGGGGAAGATTTCAGATGGGTTTTGGGAAGGAAAGATCTCAATCCACTCACTTCTCTTCCCCTCCACCTAGCCACTGGCGGCTTTCCATGTGGAGAAGCCACATGGCCGGCGGCTTCTTGGCCTTGCCACCTTGCCCGACGGCTTTCCTCTCTCCCTCTCCCCTTGTGACATGTGTTGAGCTCTCCTCCCTTCTCCTTGCCTATAAATACCACACTTCCCTCCCTTTGTAAAGTGTCCTCAAGTCACAAGTTCTAGTGCTAGGTCCTTGGTTATTTAGTGAGAGAAGCTCTCTACAATCCATTTCACAATCCTTGTAAACACTTCACTTTGATATTGAAAGCTCCAAGTTGTTCTTGAGTGTGTTCTTGATCTCAACCCTTTACATTTCATTGTCTTTACTTCTTGTTTTCCTTGAGTTTTACTTTCAAAACATTTACTTTCCTTGTCTTTGATTTCAAAACCTTTACTTTCCTTGTCTTGTTTTCTTGTTTTCCTTTACTTTTAAGCACTTAGCTATGATATCCACCTCTATGGATACTCGTAGCTAAACCCTTCATTCGGTTGAAGGGGTGTACTTGTATCATAAAATGTTTTAGACCCTTCTCTTAGTGCCTCTTTGTGTTCAAAACTTGTTCTATGTGCTATACATTTGGGTAGAACGTACATGGTTGAGTGGATGCTTGAAATGGCAAAGCTCTTCCATGGAGTTCGTGAACATACACGGTTAAGTGGATGCTTGAAATGGCAAAGCTTTTCCGTGGAATTCAACCTCTCTTTAAGTCGCTTGGTTTGATCGGAAATGACTGATCAAGTGACTGCACATAGGCTAATATACCTTGAAATGGGGTATTAGTCTAGCTAGAACAAGTATTCTATGCCTTGAAATGGGCTAGACGGTGTGGCAAGTCATGTGCTAGAAATAGCCTTGATACACTTTTGAACACTTAGTATGATCATTAGAGGTCGATGATAAACAGATTTATGATACAAGGCCCCTAAAACCGAATCCTTTCCTTTAATTAAAACATCACCTGTCACTTTACTTTCAGTCCCATATCAACTGCTTACTTTCCGCAAGTCTTGTCCTTCAAGCACTTTACTTTTACGCACTTACTTTCCGCAAGTCTTGTCCTTCAAGCACTTTACTTTTACGCACTTACTTTCCGCAAGTCTTGTCCTTCAAGTACTTTAATTTTACGCACTTACTTTCAGCAAGCCTTGTCCTTCAAGCACTTTACTTTTACGCACTTACTTTCAGCAAGTCTTGTCCTTCAGGCACTTTATTTTTCAGTATTTACTTTCAGTCCCGTATTTACTTTCTTTACTTTCAGTAATTTACTTTTCAGTACTAAAATTGCAACCAACCCACTTACTTTTCAGAACTAAAATCACAACCAACCCCCAACTGTCTTACTTTCTATTTTCGAAAGAACAACTATCTACTAATTCCCTTGGGTTCGGCCCCTACTTACCGCTTTACTACCCAATAGTAGAGTAACGAGTAGAGGACTTATAAATTTATTTTGTACACATTGCCTCGCGACAAGTCTATGTAGCGCAACTGAAGGGCTTTGAAGATCCTCACCATCCTGACCATGTATATTGTCTGAAGAAAGCTCTATATAAACTCAAACAGGTGATGAGTCGAGTTTTTGACTCATTTATGGCCATTCTTCACTATAGTTTTAAATCGTTTCCGGCGTTATTTTGATGTAATTTGACCTCTATCTCTACATTTAAGGTAGAAAACAAATTTCCCCCATGGTTAAGGTCTAAATATCCAGATTGGTTGAAAAATAGAAGTTTCGGCGCAAAATTGGGAGTTCCGGGGCAATACCGAGCATATTTGACATTTGCGACTTGTTATGGACGCCTAGGGAGCATGAGGTGTCCGATTTGGCTGATCTTCAGCTTATTGGAAAGGTATTTCAAAGGGTTACAACTCTCTAGTTGGCGCCAAGACCAAATTCGGATGGGAAGACCACCAAAAGAGCCTGGGAAGTGCCAGCTGGTCGGCTGAAATCAGCCAGCCGACCGGCTACGGAAAGTTTCAGAGAACCCTATCCGAGAGCAACTCCCAGCCGACCGGCTGGAGCCAAGGCAAAGCCCAGCCGATCGACTCAACTGCTACAGCAGAAATTTTTGCCCGAATCTATAAATAGAAAGCAAGGGTTTTGGACCAAGTGTGGAGGTTTTTGGGGAAAAGAAGATTGGAAAAGATCCTAAACCAAGGTCATCAATCATCAAAGGATCCAACTAAGGAGAAGAAGAAGGCACAAAAGGGAGTTCAAGGATTCCAAATCCTCCTTCCTTTACTCTTTTCCTATTCTCGTTGTGTTGCCATTAAACCCTACTCACACCATGTTGTCTTACATGATGTGTGAGTAGTGGATCTTGTATTTTGAGGGTCTTATGACTCTCCTTGGTACTCTTTGATCACATATATACATTTATATTCATATGGATGATTGTTGATTTCATTTTGTCTTGTGTAATGAATGCTATGCACTCTAGGTGTTTGATAAAATGCCTAAGTGACAACTTGGGCTAAAACTTGAACCTAGGACTTGGAAACCCTTGGGAATAGTTCTAGGATGGAGAAAATGATCTATATCTTGAATCATGCAAATGAACCTTAGGATATGGATGCTTGACTAAGGATTGAATGTTTGAATTATTGGAGTTAGCCATTAAGCGAATCATCAATTAATCCAATCTAATGGTGTCAAATTCATGTTCTCTATGCACTTCATATATGACATGCTACTAAGTGTTTGTCATAATGCCTAAGTAACATGTTGAATCTAGTTCGGATAATAGAGAATATGATCCTATCTAATGTATGCATTTGTGGTTAACTACGAGTCGAGTTCATAGTAGTTATTACCTTAGGAAGACATTCCAAGGATAATGGTGCTATGGAATGAACCAATTATCTCTAGCGAGTGAGGTTCGAGCTATAAGAGAACTTGGCTAAGACTAGATTCAAACGAGAGTTTATCTACCTAAGTCTAAGCTAGGTTTTCTACAATGCATAGGTAGGAAGTGAACTAGGAGTCGAGTTCATGGTATTTATTGCCATGGAATGAACCGAGAGGTTCGAGCTATAAGAGAGTTTGGCTAGGAATAGATTCAAGTGACAGTTGGTCCATCCTAGTCTAAACTAGGTTCATTGCTATTTGACTACCATGAAATGTTTGAATATCGTGTATGTGATCATTGAGAAAATGCCAAGGAAGGGAGTAACCCCTCAAAACGCCTCTTACTTAACGTTTATCCCCAATTACTAACCACATAGGATTTATATATATACATTCTTTTATACATTTTGTTTAGAATAGCCGAACGGAAACACGATCTTAAATAGTGCATGTGCTTGGCTTGCTCCTCTTGGTTCGACCCGGTACTTTACCGGTTAATATAAATGTTTTGACTACATTCGATCCTCTCTTCATTGATACTATTTAGAGGTGAAAAAGAATCGTTCGTCAAATGGCGCCATTGCCGGGGAGCAACTAGTTAGCACATCCCTAGACTAGATTGTGTGGAAGTTCCGTCTATTCTTGTGAATAATTTTCGTTTTTCTTATACTTGTATATTCTTCTTTTTCACTCATAGCACTTACTCGCTTTTGTTTACCTTATTTTGCGAGGATGGACCCCTACGACCAACAAGTCTATTCTAATGAGGGATGCTATGAAGAGGAGCAACCATATTCCTATTTCCAAGAACTTGGCTATCAAACAAGTTATTACACTCCAAATTGAAATGATGGCCAACGCTTTGAAGTTAAACACTCCTACCCTCAACCTCCTCAACATTCAAGAGAGCCCTCCAATATGGAATCCATGATTGCCACATTCCTTGCAAACCAAGAGAAGCGAGAGAAAGATCATTTGGAATGGAAAGCTCAAATGCAAGCGATTGAAATTTGGAACTTGGATAAGGAAGAGGAGGTTTCCGAAGAAGAAGAAGTCCTTGAATCTTATGCCTCAGCGGAAGAATGGGAACAAGAAATGTTGGATGAATTTTGGAGGACCGCCGCCACAGAAGTTTGGGTATGGAATGATGAATCTTGTCACGAGGACGAGATGCCATGCAAAAGTGAAGCACCCTTCACTATTAGCACATCTCATGATCATTTGGAGGAAAACACACAAGAGTTCACCATTCCATCAATGCTCCGGCTCTCCAATGAGGAATTCTTCAATGATGATGCTTCTTTCAATGAGGAAATACCTACTGTTGATGAAGAAGAACTCTCTCCTCTCGTTATGAGTGAACTTGAATGTGAATCCCAATTCCTTGATGAGGACAAGATAGAGGAAGAGCGTATAGAGATTGAAAGTCTTCAAGGGTATAGAGACTTTGTTGAGGTCTATATGGATCAAGCTAAAGTGAATTTTCGCACGCAAGAAGACAAAGGTCTAGAGAGGGATATTGAGGGATGGGCACCCATGGATGCAATTGAGAAACTCAAGGAGGGGATGCCCATCATTCTCGAGACAAGTTATGAAGACCCTTTCTTCACTACTTCGTCTCAAGACAAGTTTTGGAGCTTCTTGCCATATTTTCCAAGATTATTCGGAAAAAGCTCCCATGACCCCTTAGTTCTTAAGGGATCTTCATTATTGAAGGGGTCAACTTCCCAAAGGAAAGTCCATTGTAGACTTGATGGGAAGACATTCAAATTGGACTTAAAGGTGGATTGACACGACCAAATCCAATGCCCCGTGAGAAGGGATCCTAGAAAAGGACTTCTCATTGAGTGATTCTATGGGGCGCTTTGCTACGTCTTTGCCAATACCGGAAAAACTAGGCCCTCGCGGGAGGTAACCCGGTTTGTAAGTTGTTTCATTCTCGTTCTTCATATTTAAATGTTTGGCATGATTTTGAGTAGCTAAGGCTCTAAAGTGTGGAGTGTGATACGTATGATTAGTGGGTAAAGTTTTAAGTGTGGAGTGAGTTCTACTCACTCCAATTCCACTTCACATCACCACACCCCTCCAATTTTCCCTTGATCTTTCTATGCTTAATGATGTTGCCCTTAGTGCTCATGTGCTTTATTGGTGTTTACTAGAGTGGAACTAAATTGTTATACCATGCTATGACTCTAGTTTGACATTTTCTTGGCACTTAAGATACCTTGTGCACATTATGGAGGATGTAGATTACTTTCCTTGCTTGTATTCTATGAAACTTATGCCATGATGTTATCATGTGACTTGTGATGCTCTCTTGCTCATACTTGCGTTGCATAACCTTGTATGTCACTTGTTACCTTTAACCTCTCATGTGTTCTTGTCATCAAGGAAGTTATTTGCACCATGTATGATTACGTTTAGCACAATGGCGTCTTTTCTATCGGTGGGGCACATCTACAAACGAGTGGAGTTTCTATGCGCCTTTATCTCATTGTTCTTTATTGTTTGCGCTTAGGGACTAAGCTATGTTTTAAGTGTGGATGGGGTAGTCGCATAGTTCACTCATATTATACCATGCTTATCATTTTAGAATGGACACTTGCATTCATATACCTTATCCCTAAATGAGAGTGTTTTTAACCACAAAGGCTTGTGACTATCGATTCTAAATCTCTATAAATCACATCTAGCCTATATGTCACATTTATTGGATCTTGAACCTAGAACTGACCTAGTCCTACGAATGTGCATTCTTGTGAGTCAATATCATTGCTATCCCTTGTCTATCTAATTTTCTAAGTATTTTTGTTGAAATACCTTGGATTGAGTTTTAGCAAGCACTTTTAAAATTTTCACGAAAAAACTTAGACCTTATGTTTGCTCCTTGGTGACAGGAGTTTTCTAATTTAGTGACATGCTTATGATTGTTTCCCGCGCATTCCATACATTTCTTGAACATATTGTCAAGTTTTAAGTGTGGAGTCAAAAACAAAAGAGGGCAAAAAATAGGCCCCAACAAAAAAAAGTGCTTCATTATATGGTCAAAAGAGGGCAAAGCCCCGACTAAAAACTTTCTCAAAGGCCATGAGAAGTTTTGATCCAAAATATACATATGCCGGGGGTTAGGAAGAAAAGTTCCCCCTCGAAAGCATTTGTAGGCCAAAGGCCATTTGAAAAAGAAAATTAAAAAAACACTTAAAACTTGACTTTATGATCTCCAATCATTCTTAATTTGCGCGTGTGCATCATTTGTATTGTGTGCTAGTTGGAATGACTCTTGGACGAACCATGTGCTTGCACGGGAGCTATCATTTGGTTTATGCTTGTTTGTTAAGAAACTCTAGTGACGAACTCCTCTTCCCTTATGGATTACGGCTTGAGCGCCTAAAACTTGGGAATGAGTTCCTTGTCGCAAGCCCATGGACTAGCCCTAGCTAGCATAGGTGATCGGTTGACACTCTTTTGTGCAAAACTATTAACTTTGCTTCATTGTATTGCCTTGAAAATGAGTGGATCATTTGATGAGACTTTTGATAGCCCTAGTATTGATGATCTTGAATGCACAACCTCATGGGTACTTAAATGGTTCAAAAGTTCTTTTGATGATATTGTGATGGTAGTTCTAGTTTGGGGTGAGGGATTTGTTTTGAGAAATCATCGCCTTGGTTAAGCACTCTTGCATTCATTCTCATGGGATAGGTGCATATGGGATTTGTGAGTATTCCCTTTTCTGAAAACTCTCACGAGACTATAACTCGTCCACTAGGGTAGCCTAGGGGTTTAAAGGCTTAATGCATACGCTAAATGCATTCGTAACGCCTACTAAAAGGAGCTAGTTAGATTGTACATACTTGTCATTTTCCTTTCAATAACATGTTTAGAAATAACGATCGAGACCTTGTGAAATCTAGTGAGGCAAATAGACGAAAAACATAGCACCACTAGCATTTCGACATTTGCATGACCTTGACATATTCTCATACTTTGTTCAGGACGAACAAAACTTAAGTGTGGAGTGTTGATGAGTCGAGTTTTCGACTCATTTATGGCCATTCTTCATTATAGTTTTGAATCATTTCCGGCGTTATTTTGATGTCATTTGACCTCTATCTCTACATTTCAGGTAGAAAACATGTTTCCCCCATGGTCAAGGCCTAAATATCAAGATTGGTTGAAAAATAGAAGTTTCGGCGCAAAATTGGGAGTTCCGGGGCAATACCGAGCATATTTGACCTGTGCGACTTGTTATGGACGCCCAAGGAGCATGCGGTGTCCGATTTGGCTGATCTTTAGCTTGTTGGAAAGGTATTTCAAAGGGACAGTTCTCTAGTTAACGCCAAGACCAAATTCGGACGGGAAGACAACAAAAAGAGCCTGGGAAGTGCCAGCCGGTCGGCTGAAATCAGCTAGCCGACCGGCTACGGAAAGTTTCAGAGAACCCTGTCCGAGAGCAACTCCCAGCCGACCGGCTGGAGCCAAGGCAAAGCCCAGCCGACCGGCTCAACTGCTATAGCAGAAATTTTTGCACGAATCTATAAATAGAAAGCAAGGGTTTTGGACCAAGTGTGGAGGTTTTTGGGGAAAAGAAGATTGGAAAAGAGCCTCAACCAAGGTCATCAATCGTCAAAGGATCCAACTAAGGAGAAGAAGAAGGCACAAAAGGGAGTTCAAGGATTCCAAATCCTCCTTCCTTTACTCTTTTCCTATTCTCTTTGTGTTGCCATTAAACCCTACTCACACCATGTTGTCTTACATGATGTGTGAGTAGTGGATCTTGTGCTTTGAGGGTCTTATGACTCTCCTTGGTACTCTTTGATCACATATATATATTGATATTCATATGGATGATTGTTGATTTCATTTTCTCTTGTGTTATGAATGATATGCACTCTAGGTGTTTGATAAAATGCCTAAGTGACAACTTGGACTAAAACTTGAACCTAGGACTTGGAAACCCTTGGGAATAAATCTAGGATGGAGAAAATGATCTATATCTTGAATCATGCAAATGAAGCTTAGGATATGGATGCTTGACTAAGGATTGAATGTTAGAATTATTGGAGTTAGCCATTAAGCGAATCATCAATTAATCCCATCTAATGGTGTCAAATTCATGTTCTCTATGCACTTCATATATGACATGCTACTGAGTGTTTGTCAAAATGCCTAAGTAACATGTTGAATCTAGTTTGGATAATAGAGAATATGATCCTATCTAATGTATGCATCTGTGGTTAACTAGGAGTCGAGTTCATAGTAGTTATTACCTTAGGAAGACATTCCAAGGATAATGGTGATATGGAATGAACCAATTATCTCTAGCGAGTGAGGTTCGAGCTATAAGAGAGCTTGGCTAAGACTAGATTCAAACGTGAGTTTATCTACCTTAGTCTAAGCTAGGTTTTCTACAATGCATAGGTAGGAAGTGAACTAGGAGTCGAGTTCATGGTATTTGTTGCCCTGGAATGAACCGAGAGGTTCGAGCTATAAGAGAGTTTGGCTAGGAATAGATTCAAGTGATAGTTGGTCCATCCTAGTCTAAACTAGGTTCATTGCTATTTGACTACCATGAAATGTTTGAATATCGTGTATGTGATCATTGAGAAAATGCCAAGGAGGGGAGTAACCCCTCAAAACGCCTCTTACTTAACGTTTATCCCCAATTACTAACCACATAGGATTTATATATATACACTCTTTTATACATTTTGTTTAGAATAGTCGAACGGAAACACGATCTTAAATAGTGCATGTGCTTGGCTTGCTCCTCTTGGTTCGACCCGGTACTTTACCGGTTAATATAAATGTTTTGACTACATTCGATCCTCTCTTCATTGATACTATTTAGAGGTGAAAAAGAATAGTTCATCAACAGGCGCCCAGAGCATGGTACGAGAGACTTACAGAGTTCTTACTCAACCATGGCTATGTTCGAGGGGGAGTAGACAAGACACTTTTCGTCAAATGCACAAGGTCAGACTTCATCATTGCTCAAATTTATGTGGATGACATTATGTTCGGCTCTAGCAATCAGAGGATGGTGGACAAGTTTGTACAACAAATGCAGAGTGAATTTAAGATGAGCACGGTAGCAGAATTGTCGTACTTCCTAGGATTACAAGTGAAGCAAATGATGCAAGGTATCTTCATATCTCAAAGCAAATGCCAGGAACTTGATCAAGAAGTTAGATCTGGAGAAAGCAGCACATAAAAGAACCCCCCCTGCAACTCATGTTAAGATCACCAAGGATGAAACTGGTACAAGTGTGGACAAAACCTTGTATAGGAGCATGATTGGGAGCGTACTCTACCTGACGGCCAATCGACCGGACATTGCTCATGTTGTAGGAGTTTGTGCCAGTTATCAAGCTAGTCCTAAGGAGAGCCACTTGATGAACGTGAAGACAATTATCAAATATGTCGATGGAACAGCAAAATATGGATTGTGGTACACTAAGGATACTAACGCTTGTCTGGTAGGCTATTATGATGCAGATTGGGCTGGGAATGGTGGGGTCGTAAAAGCACATCTGGAGGATGCTTTTTCTAGGAAACAACTTTGTGTCATGGTTCACCAAGAAGCAGAACAGATATACCTATCAACGGCTGAAGCAGAATACATCACCGCTGGAAGTTTTTGCACTCGGATGTTGTGGAAGAAACAGATGCTAGAAGAATATCGACTGGAACAAGTTGTGATGACACTCTATTGTGACAAAATGAGCGCAATCAACATATCCAAGAATCCTGTTCAGCATTCTAGGACAAAGCATATCGATATCAGGCACCACTTCATTTGAGAGCTAGTGGAGAAGAAGGTAATCACACTGAAACACGTATGTACTAAGAAGCAGCTAGCAGACATCTTCACAATACCCTTGGACAACATGCAGTTCGAGACACTTAGATCCTCTCTGGGTCTGTGTGTCATTGACCACTAAGTTGTGCCAGAATAAGTTAGTCAACCGGAGCTTAAACGAGATATATTATATGGGCTGACGAGTAAGGTGGGCGATTTCAAATACTGGTGCGAGACGTGACGATTAGACTGACCAATATATTCAAATATATTAAACGGGTTGAAGTGACATGGCGACTTGAGACGATTAGAACAAATATCAGGCTTACCAAAAGAGAATGAGTTTCCAAAATTTAAAATTAAATTTTCTCTGTCATGATATCCCTCTCTCTCGACAAAAAACCCTACTCGATCTCAGTTAAGGAAAGTCAATCATGGTGGATACAAGGAAGAATAAAGTTGTTAAGGCGACTGCTGCTGAAGCATCATCAAAGGTAGATTGTGAACCGAAGGTTGCTCAAGCAAACCCTAAATCGATAGTCGACAAGAAAACTGTAGCAAAACCAAAATCAACTGTTGTAGAGAAGGTGTCTATCCCAGAGAAATCTAAAGCAACTATGGCGAAGAAGGCGGTTGTTGCAGAGAAAATAGTAATGGAGAATACTGGGAAGGAGATGACGACTGACAAATTGGTAAGGGAGAAACAGATTTCCAAATCTGTTCTAGTTCAAAACCCTAAGAAGCCGACTGCTTCAAAACCTACATCGGACACGGAACCTGCAAAGAAGACTGCACAAGAGGTAATCTAAAAAATCTATAAATCTATTAATGTGCGTAATTCTATTGTCCTGAGTGAATCTGTGGGTGGTTTGAAGAGTGTGGTAGAAAAGACAAAGATAGTTGGTTCAATGCAGGTGGGGAGTACTCCTAAGGAGAAGTGAACTAAAGTCAAGGTTGTTGCGCAAAAGAAAACTTCAGAAAAAGTGAAGTTTAGAGTTGTGAAACGTAGAGTGGCTGTTTCTGAATCTAATGATGATGTAGATGATGTTACTGAAAAGGAGAGAGCAGAGTTGCATGCTAAGATGTCTGGTGAAGATAAGACTGAAAAGGAAGATGTTTGCAAGAGTACCGAGGTAATCGAAGAATCTAATTCTGAATCTGTCGAGAAGGAAGAGGAATTGGATGATGAGGAAGAAACTGAACCTGAAGAACAAGTGGAAGCTGATCCTGAGAAGCAAGATGAGGCTCCAGAGGAGAGTATTGCTGACGATACAGAAGCAATAGAAGAAGACATTGAGGTGTCAAATAATGAAGAAGGAGAACACATTCACATAATGAGTCTTGCAAGGATGCTGATTCTCAACAAGATCTCTTTGATGATGTTGAAGAGTATGTCGAAGAAGAGACGAATTCTAAACGTGATGCTAAAGAAAAGGAAGCTGGTCAAGCAGACCATACTCATGAAGATGTTGAGATGGACGAGCAAGCTTATGTTCCAGAAGAAGAAGTTGAAAAATAATCTGAAAAGTTGGACGAGGTGCCAGAGGATGTTTCAGTTGGTAAGGAACGGATGGGCAAGACAAAGCCACCCCCTAAGTCAAAGAAATCTGTGGAGAAACCAGTTGCTAATTAGAAGCTCCAACTGCTGTAGAGACGACAGTGTCAAGAAAAAGAAAGTCTGCTGCACCGACTCAAACCATTGAAGAAGAGCCTGTTGAGATAGTGCCTACTGGTCAAAAGAAGTCTGTTACCCCTCCGACTAAGAAACCTAGAACAAGTTCTATTGCGAAAGAAGCCAAGAAGGGAAAGAAGGTTCAGTTTGACTCGGAAGTAGTTGTTTGTGGAGTCTGGTTTGTGTCACAGAAAAATGGGAAATAGTGCTGCACATGCTACCTCGGTGAGGATTAATCATCCTATTAGGTTCCCATCGCTGATCTTTCAACTTGTACGAGATCAACATCCAGATGTCCTGACTAGCCAGGACAAGTTGAAAGGTGATCCAAAGATATTCCTAGTAGATCATAAACATTTTTCTGGAAAATACTCTATGGATCCAGAACATGATACACCTGCCATGCCTAAGAAGAAGCTTTTGGATCAGACACTGCATGCTTATCAGCTCTCAACTTCCAGTTGCAACCCGCAATAAAGCAATCGCTCATTTGGAAGAAGAATTAGCAGATGACAATGAAAGGACTGTCATGCACATGGCCAGGAAGAGGAAGATCACGAAGCTTTTGGTGGAATTTCCCTATCCCGAGGAGGAGGAAGATGAGGACTCTGAGGTCTCAGACTATTAATTCCATGGTGATGATCTCTGCTCTCTACCACAAACAATTTTATTTTGTTGAACTCTGGTATTATTGTCGAACAATTGCTACTGTTTTGTACTCCCTTGTCACTTTATGGCAAAAAGGGGGAGTAGATTTGGAGTTTGAAATCTCCTTAAAAGATTTATATGTGCTTGAAATTTTTGGAGTTTGAAATCTCCTCAAAAATTCATTCGGTAGCAATTTACTCTTAGAACAGCTTGGGAGTTTGAAAACTCCTTCAAAGATTCTACTGTAAAAGTAGTACAGGTAGAACACAGGTATAAGTTTTGCCAAAACTGCCAAGGGGGAGATTGTTAGATTCTATGGCATGTAGTTTGGCAAAACTCTGTGTAGTTGTTTAAGCTGTTATACAAGGAAGAGTTCAAGGCCAGATAGAGACAACCGACGTGGAACAACACTGAAGCAGGAAAAGTTTCCTAATCCATATTAGGCAACTCAGTGCTGCTGAACTTGTAAGATATGGGGCAGATATTGATGGCGGGTGACGCAAATATATGATGCATATCTAGAAGTCGGTTGAGAGAGTTTAGGAAATACTTGCGCTTGAAGATTACTTGGAGAAGAAGATAATTGAAGATATACATGAAGATTATCAAGAGAGATGCGCAAGGATTTAGGGATGTTTCCTAAAATATTTAGGAAAGATTTCCTAAAGAGATAGGCAATTGAAGATTGGAAATCTTATTCGTTTAGGATTTCTACCACACTATATAATGAGGCTGAGTCTAAGGCATTCATTCTACTCAGCACTCACAGAGATATTATTCACTCACATATTCTGATCAGGAGGTGGAGGCAAACGACCGACAATATTATCATTCCGATAAGATCACGGTGCTCGAAATCAGTCTGTTCTAGTGTTCGACAGACTGATCGTGGAACAACTAAAGATACACGCAATGTTGGTGTTGATGCGCACTCTGCGGAAGGCGCTGATCTTCGTGGAGGATCATCTAGTGGAATTGGAGACGAGGCTCTGATCTAGTGTGAGCCTAGATAGCAATTACTAGAGTGTTAGAGGCTCCGGCAGTTTAAGAGAGATTCTGTAAACATAAGCTCCTGTACTCTAAACTTGACATAGTGAATTGCTTTCCACCGGGCTGAGGATAAAGCCTCCTATACGTAGGCTCGTTAACGCCAAACTGGGTAATAATATTGCGTGTCTTTATTATGAGTTGTTCTAATTCTGGTTCCATATACATCCAGAACAACATCTCAACATACACGGAAGTATTTCAGGTTTGACATTCATTCTACTTTAGGAAAGTGGGCATAATGGCATTTCATTCACGATACCCTTAAGTGGTGTGTCTCGGGAACATGCGAGCAATTAATCCTCCCCTCCCAAACACATTTAAGCCAAATCCAGTCATTATAAATTCAATGGATACTAACACTTGACCTTCTCCTCAGTACTAGTACATTGGGGAAAATTTTCCAAAATGCTTAAAATTGAACATTTAATTCCAATTGTACTCATGTTTTGTAAGCTGATGTTGTTAACGACGTCTTACATATAAGCCGCTCCTACTGACAGCGTCTTAGGGTTCGTCGAATATTTAGCAAAAATAAAATAAAATTAATTGACTCAAATTGACAAATTAGCATTAGCTGCTTTTGAGAACAGCGACAAAGAAGAATTGCCATAATTGACTCAAATTGACAAATCAGCATTAGCCGCTTGCCGTGCACTGCGTTTACTGCTTCTCAGCTCGACTTGAATGCTCTGCACGCCTCTGCACCTCGGCTTTGCATCCTACATCGTCGTACATTGCTGCTCGCACAACTGATTGACAGAATCCATGGATATAAGATGACGTTTTAAAACCCTAATTACCGAGAGAGGAACCAGCGCCGCTAATGCCAAATTGCCAAGCGCCGGCCATCGGTTACAAACAAGCCGCTCTTTGGAACGACGTCCAAATAAAAAATTGAATTCAAAAAATCCACATCAGCATGTTCATCCATAAAAACGTCACTGGGCTTAAGTCGCTATTGACAAGAGCGTTCTAACTTTAAGTTTCCGTGACTAACAGCGGCTTAAAAAAGGTGAGTAAATTGGGAAACGAATCTGGAGATTGAGTACAATTGGAATTGAATGTTCAATTTTAAACAATTTGGAAACTTTTCCGTAGATTGGTTAATTAGCTTGTCCATGCATGTTTACATTGTTTAGCTGGTCTTGATCGATATACAGTACGGTTTTTGTTAGACCTCTTTCTTTCATGCATATTCCAACTCTATGTATCCTTGTGTCCCACGGTAGCGGCAAGTCGTCAAAATGATACTTCTGAATATTGCGTACACACGGCACAAGCTAGTGTTATATAAAAATGTGTGCAAAATGTTAGAGACTCTTGATATCTAGTCCTTTGATATATTGTCTCTTCATATGTCATTTCATGTACTGTATATATAGGCTGTTTAGCCCCATATCAATATGAACAAGCTCTCTATTCCTCTTTTCCTAACATGGTATCACAGACAAGGTTTTTCTTTTTCTGATCTGATCTTCTTGATTTCGTTCAGGCGGTGGTGTGATGTCACTAGCACACCACCTCCCACCCATAACAACTTACGCAATTAACGTATTTCATTTTTTCCGTAGTACAATAATCCGGCTCATCATTCCTTCCTTCCAACACCACCAGTTAGAATCGATTTGTTTATGGTGTGTTACAATCACAGTTTGCTTTTTCATCACATCTGCCCCGATCTAGATCCATTCCCTTTGGCTTCATGAGCCGCTCTCATCCATATCACCAACAAGATGCGAATGGTCCTTCTCTGTATCGGTTCGGGAGGATTCCGAGTGGGAAAGATGTGGGTATGTCACATTACAATAAGAGAAAAGGCGGCTGGAGCTTCTTGATAAGAGAGAGATGAAGCTAGGGTCTCAGTAACTTTTTTATCTTTATGTTTTTTTTATAAAAAAAAAGAGAAACAAAAGAAGAAAGAGCGACACAAGGTAAAAAGGAAAAGAAGAAGGTCAAAGATGGATGGGTTCGGAATTTTAAAATACTCTTAAGTGATGGTTGACCGTTGATAGAATGATTGATTTTTTCGGCCTTTTCGATCGACATTTTTTGGTCTCGACAATGTTTCTGGTCTCTCCTCCACCATTGCTTTTCGGTGTGCTCTTGATCGATACTTTTTCGATCTCTTTCGACCGATTTTCCGTCTCTTCCCAAAGGATCAGTATGTTTCGCAGCATCGACAATTGCATGTGAGGCTTCAGCTTGTTCCGTTTTACACTACACCATTTTGCTCCTAGGGTGACTGAGTTTGAGTGAGTCACATAAGTGACCTTAGACGTATGAGAAACGAACGTTTGCCGGGTAAATATACGTATACGACTGATCCTTATGTGTCTGACCGAAGTGAGCGACATAAGTAAGCTTATGTGACTGACCAAAATTGGCCGTATAGGTACACTTATATGACTGTATCTCATATGAGTAACCAAAATCTAATATATATAAGTTATCTTATGTGACTATGTCTTATATGACTGTATCAATATCGGTCAGCTAAGACTACTTATGTGACAGTAGTTGGTATGACCATGTTAGTTAGTCGCATAAGTAATATTGGGGAAGTGAGGTCATCATGCCATATTTGAAAAACGTTACGTATTTACCGATTGACCAACTTTTTGTTGCATTGAAGTCGGCAAATGGAAAAAATCTTACATACGTGACTAAGCTTACTCAAAGTCAGTTGCATAAGGACTCGTCATTAAATGAAAAAACATAAAGACTTCACCCACCTATATCATCTTCCCCTCTCCTCCTGGTTTCTCCCCATGGCTGAAATACGATTTTCATCAGCTCCGCCGTGAAGAGCAAGGGCGGTAAGAACTTTGAAATGCTTTTGATGAGTTTAATTTCCATTGTTTTCTCACGATATACACTTTTGAATTGTTGAAAATGTATATTTGAGTTTCCACCGTGAGTTGTTTGAGTTTCCATTGTTTTCCATTACTTTTGATGAGTTTCCATTGTTTTCCATTACTTTTGATGAGTTTCCATTGTTTTCTCACCATGAGTTTTTGCTACACTAACTTGTTGCTCTTGTCATGCGTAATGATCATTTTGAAGGTGAATTTCAACTCACAATGGATAAAAGTTAGATGAGGTTGTAGAGGGGTAATTCCCGATACATTCAAAGGATTATGGATTTCGTTCAATTTGCAAAGGGACGTGGGGCAACGACACATGTATGTCCTTATAAAAAGTGTTTGATGATTAGAGGAAGAATGACAACAAAGGAAATGTTCGTCCATTTGATTAACAATGGCATAATGAATGGTTAATATACATGAACTTCACATTGTCAACAGAGTAATGACCCTCCAGAATATATTTTGAGGCAACAACGGCTTGCGGAGCAGATGCATGGAACAAGTAGAAGTGTAGGAGGACATCGTAAATCAATCGTGACAATAGATAATCTTCGAGATGCTTTTCCTTTTCATCATATGCATAATGATCACAATCAGATGAATATGGACACAGATGATGATGATTTAGGGAGTAGGATGGCTTATGAAAGGTACAACAATCTTATAAGCAAAGCCCAAACTCCTTTATACAATTTTGAAACTATTTTGAAGGCAAAGTGATCAGTCGATATTTCGACTAATTATTCGCTACATTCAATGAAGGATAACGCTTGTTCTCCGGACAAATTGTCCATATTTGATGTCTTTTTCTAGTGTTTCAGGACAATAACGCATATCGTCGCTCCTTGGGCTTAAGATACGGAAAGAACGGAAAGATCGATCAAAAAAGGCCAAAAAGACTATGCGCCAGCAACAGCCTGTGATAGCCGTGACACATTGGATAGTCACGGGTGTCACGGCACCTGTTTTCCCCCGAGAGATACAAGGCAGGCCGTGACAAGCTGCGGTAGCCGTGACACATTGGAATGTCACGGGTGTCACGGCATGCATATTTCCTCGAGAGTTTCAGCTCAACCCGTGACAACCGTGACACACTCGACTGTCACGGGTGTCACGGCACCATCGGCAGGCAGATCTTCAAGTTGTTTCCAAAAATCGTTTTTCATGCTTTCAGCCTTTTTGGACGGACTATAAAAGGAAATTCGATCAGACTAATTTCGGTGTGCTTACTTTGGAGAAAAGATAACCCTAACTTGGGAAGAGACAGAGTGTTCATCACGAGAAATCAAGGAGTAAACGAGCACCCACGTCTTTACGGTTTCCTCGTCTTTAATTTCTTTATACACTATATTTGGTAGATTTACCATGAGTAGTGAGTAGTCTCTTTATTCTGGGATTCTACGGATCCCGTGCATTGTACCCAACTCTTCATGTGATCATATGAATGTTTTTTATCAATGCCAATCGAATATTCAATTTCATCGTGCTTAATTTATCGTTCTATGCAAGTATTTATATCGAATGGGATGTTTGCATGCTAGAACGTATTTAGGTTATATACCGAAAGGTGGATGGGCCTTAGGGATTAACCGGATTGAATGAAATTGTATGAAAACCTTTAGTTTAATAAATCGAGATCGTTGCTAATCCGTGGATGGGCGGCGTTCAACGATTGAGATTAATCTAGATAATGATCCGTGGATGGGCGGCTTATCTAGTGTTATTTTTGTCAATTTCGATATTTGATAGCATGATGAATTACATGATAATGATTGCATGATTAGTGGGGCACGGGTGAAGTATGGTCCTGGAATTCTTTCTTTGATAAGTATAAACGTTTTACTTTCTGCAATTTAATTTCTACTGTTTTTCGTGACAACCAACCTTAGTTAATTCGGAATATCTAAATAGGTCACTAGTTAACTAGTATTCACACACACTGTTCCTTGGATAACCCTTTGGCTTACCAAGGTTTATAAATTTTGTTTAACTGCAATTTGACCCCTAAAACTCATAATTTGACAACTATAAAGGGTTAAAAATACGCATGTCAAAACTCATGATGACCAACAAAGCAATTTTCGCAGGGTCCAAACGAAGCTCGACAACTTCGAGCGTTGAATCGCAACTTCGCAGCAATGGCCATGAATCAAAATCGAGCTTTGAATGAGGTGGTCGAAGACAACCAGCAGCTTTCAGTGCAGCCGCCAGTGCGCCAGACCCTTGGAGATTACACTGCTCCACGTGTCTCGAGATTTGAGTCCGCTATAGCACCACCGGGCATAGCGAACAACACCTGGGAACTCAAAACAGGGCTCATTCAAATGGTGCAGAATAGCCAATTTTCTGGGAGAATGAATGAAGACCCTCACCAGCACTTCAAGCGTTTCATTCAAATGTGCAACACGGTGAAGACCAATGGTGTCCCACCAGAGTCCTACTACCTCAGGCTATTTCCATTCTCATTATCCGACAAGGCTAGTAGATGGCTGGACAGCCATGCTGAGGGTAGTTTTACCACTTGGGATAAGTTGGCTGAAGCTTTCCTCCAACAGTACTTCCCACCATCAAAGACAGCTCATTTTAGGAACAAGATCATCTCTTTCCGTTCTATAGATGGTGAGACTCTGTACAACGCTTGGGAGAGGTACAAGGAGTTGATGAGGATGTTCCCCCATCACAATCTAGAGCTGTGGCAGATCATGGACACTTTCTATCAGGGAATCGACCAGGGAATGTGCACTCTGATAAATCAAACTGCTCGTGGAGGACTTACAGGAGTTCCTCTAGACGAGACCTATGCTATTGTGGAAAAGGTAGCCCAAGATTACCACCTCTGGACAAGCGACCGAGGTAATCCTAAAGACAGGAAGGGTGTGCAAGATCTCTGCCATGCCGAGGGCACAAACGACATCGTTGAACTGACAAATACTGTGAAGATGCTCGCAATCGAAATAAAAAGCCTGAAGATTAAATCGGCTATGAAGTCATCGGTTGTTGCTAATGTAGGTGTCTACTGCCAAATCTGTGGCTCTTTGTCTCACTTCGCTGATGGCTATCCAGTAATGGGACAGGAAGGTGACAGAGGTAGCCAGGAAGATGCGAACTATGTTTGGCAGAATAATCAAGGGACTGGTTTTGCTTCTGGACCAGCTTCTAATAGGTGGGATAAACCAAACTGAAACAACCCCAACCTCTCCTACAAGCCACAGAACCAGGCGCCTCCTAGCTTTCCCTAAAAACAGCAACAGGGAATGCACTGTACCAGCCATGAGGCCATTACTACAACCAAGCTCAGCCACCCCAGAACAATTATCAGCCCAGGAACCAGTACAACAATCAACCCCAGCATCAGCAAACTCAGAATGAGGGGCCAACGTCCAACCTGGAATCATTGCTGACTAGTTTCCTAGCAAAACAGGACAAGTGGAACCAGGACCAGGAAAGGTGATCAGTGGAACAAGATAGGTGATTAGTGGAACAGGATAGGAGGCTTCAAGGAGTTGATCAGTCACTAGAGCAGCTCGCTATTCAGAACAGAATGCTGGAAACTCAGGTAGCCCAACAAGCGAATTCAGCAACCAGAGAACACGAGAAGCTCTCCTCAAAACCAGATCTGAATCCTAGGGCATCAGTGAACGCCAACACACTCCAAGGAGGGAAACAGGTTGAGATGGTGTCCGCTCAAGCCACTCGACCCCCTGCTGAAAAATCAGCATCAAATTCGAGGCCTGCTGATGAGGAAATATCAAGGGAAGCTGAATACCGAACTAAAAATTCTGCGCAGAGAGTAGAACATCTCCCTATGTACCGCCAGTTCCATTCCCACAGCGGCTCAAGGCTACCAGAAGGGATAAAGAGTTCATGCAGTTCGTTGATAAAATTCGTACTCTTTACATCACAATGCCCTTCACTGACGCAATCACCCAGATCCACACCTATGCAAAATTCATGAAGGAGATTCTGACTGGGAAACAGAAGATGGATGGGACCGAGATGGTGGCTCTGAGTGAGGAGTGTAGTGCTGCCATGCACCAGCCCATGTCGCCTAAGTTTAAGGACTCGGGGAGTTTTTCTATCCCTTGTGATATTGGCGGTATTACTATTCATCATGCTTTATGTGATCTCAGTGCTAGTGTGTCTATCATGCCTTATTCTTTGTATTCTAAACTGAATCTGGGTGATCTCTATCCTACTAACATCTCTATTCCCCTTGTGGATTGTTCTTGTAGACTCCCAAAAGGGATTCTGAAGGATGTACCTGTCAAGGTGAAGAACATTTACATCCCTGCTGATTTTAATGTGCTAGATATCTCAGAGGACATCGATATCCCAATTATACTTGGTAGACCATTTCTTTACATGGCTAAGGTAGTCATTGACATGGATAGAGGGTCTATAGCTTTGCGAGTGGGCAGTGAACGTGTTGTCTTTTATTTGCCTGACATGTGCAAGAGTCCTAGTCTCTTAGCTGACTGTGATGTGTTGGACTCTGCTGATGTTGATCTTCCTATTACACTGACCTCTATTGAGTCTTACAGAGTTACACCGGGCTGCCCAATACCAATGGATATATGCGCAGTGAGCGTAGGAGGAGCAGCTGCAGCTGAGGGCGAACAAAACGCCGAATCAGGTAAGGAACCTTGCAAGGTGGAGCTGAAACCTCTACCTGCAAGTCTCAGGTATAAATTTCTGGGCCCAAACTCAACCTACCCGGTGATTGTGAATGCATCTTTGACTGATATAGAGACCCAGAAATTGCTAGATGTCATGCGCAAACATAGACCAGCCCTAGGTTACTCGATAGACGATCTCAAGGGAATTAGCCCAGATTTGTGCATGCATAGAATCAACCTAGAGGGCGATGCTAGACCTAGTAGGGATGCTTTGAGACATTTAAATCCTAAACTGAATGATGTGGTTAAGAAAGAAATTCAGAAATTATTGGATGCTGGCATTATCTATTCTGTTGCTGATAGTAAGTGGGTAAGTCATGTGCACGTAGTCCCTAAGAAGGGAGGTTTAACTGTTGTGTGAAATGAGCATAATGATTTGATTCCTACTTGTACTGTGACTGGTTGGCGTATGTGCATTGATTATAGAAAGTTGAATAAGGCTACTCGTAAAGATCATTTTCCTTTGCCTTTTATCGATCAAATGTTAGAGCGTCTTGCGAAGCATAAGTTTTTCTGCTACCTCGACGGCTATAGTTGTTTCTTTCAGATCCCTATACACCCCGAGGACCGGGAGAAGACCACTTTCCCTTGCCCTTTTGGCACATTCGCTTATAGACGCATGCCTTTCGGTCTTTGCAACGCACCAGCCACTTTTCAGCGTTGTATGATGGCCATCTTTTCTGATTTTTTGGAAAATACCATGGAAGTATTTATGGATGATTTTTCGGTGTATGGCTCTTCATTTGATTCATGCCTTTCTAACCTTACTAATGTTCTTTGTTGTTGTGTTGACATTAACCTGGTTTTGAACTGGGAGAAGTGTCACTTTATGGTGCAGGAAGGTATTGTGTTAGGACACATGGTCTCTAACCGAGGCATCGAGGTCGATCGCGCGAAGGTGGAGGTGATTGAAAAGCTACCCCCACCGAAAGATGTGAAAGGGATCAGTAGTTTTCTGGGGCGTGCTGGATTTTACAGGCGCTTTATAAAGGATTTCTTGAAGATAGCCAAGCTGCTCACTGATCTCCTTTGTCAGGAAGCTGAGTTTAATTTTAATGATTCATGTTTTAATGCTTTCCACCATCTGAAAACTGCTCTTACCTCTGCTCCAATTGTGCAGCCTCCCGATTGGGAGCTGCCATTTGAACTAATGTATGATGCAAGTGACTATGCAGTAGGAGCAGTTCTGGGGCAGTGCATCGACAAGAAGCTGCACGTGGTTTACTACGCCAGCAAGGTCCTCGCCGGAGTAGCAGCAAATTACACTACGATTGAGAAAGAGATGATGGCCATTGTTTACGCCTTTGAGAAATTCAGGCAGTATCTGATAGGTTTGAAGACCATAGTGTACACTGACCACGCTGCGATCAAATACTTGTTGTCCAAGAAGGACTCGAAACCTCATCTGATTCAATGGGTCCTCCTCCTCCAAGAGTTTGATATCAAAATTAAAGACAAGAAGGGAGCAAAAAATCTGGTTGCAGATCACTTGTCACGCCTCGAGCTAGGAGAGCTCGACCGCGAAGAGGACAACCTCCAGATGACTGACTCTCTAGAAGCACAATAGCTTATGCGTGTAGATGTGGATCACGTCCCGTGGTACGCAGATTTTGTTAACTACTTGGCTTGCGGAATCATCCCTGCTGACCTCTCGCATAACCAGTAGACGAAATTTCTATCCGACGTGAAAAGGTACTTCTCAGATGACCCCTTCTTATACAGATTATGTGCTGACATTCTCTACAGGACTTGTGTCGACGAGGACCAAATCAAATGGATCCTGAAGCGCTGCCATTCATCACAGTATGATGGACATGTATCCTGGAGCGCTGCCATTCATCCTTGCTGACCTCTCGCATTACAAGTTCTGTAGTCCGGTTTCTTTTGGCCATCTTTATTTAAGGACTCCCCACGAATTCGTTAAAGCTTGTTATCAGTGCCAGAGGACTGGTAATATTTCGAAACAACAGGAGATGCCCCAGCAGAGCATTCTCGCAGTGGATTTATTCGATGTTTGGGGGATTGACTTCATGGGACCATTCCCACCTTCTTATGGGAATCATTACATCTTGGTAGCAGTAGACTATGTTTCCAAGTGGGTTGAAGCAGTGACTACTCCTACTTGCGATGCCAAGGTGGTTATTAAAATGTGAAATACTGTTGTCTGTTCAAGCTACTCTCCGAGGTGGTGTTCAGATAGTGGTTGAACCCCTTAGCAAGTAGTACCGTAAATAAAACAGAACAGGAGCACACACAGTATGATACCCTGTTTGGCTTCGCCTACTCTAAGGGGCTTCCCAGACCCTAAAGGGAAATAAATCTTTATTGAATAGTATAGAGATATTCGTGGACTTACTCTTACAATCTCCTGAGTCAAGATGCCTAGCCTCTATCACTACTTCCGTCAGATTTATTGTGCTCGATCTTCTCCCAAAGTTCGGTGACTTTCTCCCGAAACCCAGTCTTTGTGACTGGTGTGTGCAGCGGTAAGATCAATCTCAGACAGCCTGAACAGCACACTGAACAGGCTTTGTCCGCGCCTATGTTTTTCCAGTAGGGAAAGAACAGTCGGCCGTCGCTCTCTTCTTCTCCGATCACAATACGTACTCGTTTGTATTTTTTATTTCAAAAGTGATGCAGATATGGACGCCCTAACACTCTATTTATATGCATGGGCGATGTCCAAATCTGTTCCAGATATTCTTATCAAAAATTTAGGAAATATTCCTAAATATTCGATGTATATCTTAATCCAATCTTTAGGAAGAATATTCGATGACTTCCTCGCCAAGTCAGCCAACCGACTTATCAATCTTATGAGAAGATACTCCAAAGAATATTTGAATCTTCTCTATATCTTCGTTAGCCGACTTTGCCCGAAAAGATCTTCGATCTTTAGAACCTTCCGGATTGCATTCTTGCGTCTGCTCCACGCTGTACTTTAGTTCCAGAATGCGTGCGGACTCTCCTTGAACACCTGCTCAAATTGTCTAAAGACGTTTTGCCAAATACGTACCACTCAAGGGAACATCAATCTCCCCCTTGGCATTTTGGCAAAACCGAATCTACTAGACTTTAGACAGAACAAGCTGGCATGAGGGAACAAAAATTGGTCACCTCAAAATACTCCCCCTTTTTGCCACAAACTGGCAAGGGGTCCAATCTTGTTCGAACAGAAGACTAACTGTGCCAGAACAAGCACGTAACAGTGCGAATGTTCAAAACAGAAAAACTATTCAAGGAGTTTGAAGTCAAGGACCTTTAATCAGATGACCCATCATCAGAATCATCAGCAGAATCTGCATCATCCTCCTCATCATCGCTCGGGTAGCGGAGTGCAACATCCAGCTTGTTGATGCGCTTGCCTTGCTCTTTGTCAGCTGCAATGATGGTATCCAGTTCCTTGATCAGCTTGTTCCTCTCATCACGTCCCATCCTAGCTTCCCCCCTTCTCGATGACTCTGGAATGTCCTTCGTTTTCTGACCCGGCTCTTTGAGATCATTCACATGACGGCCTTTGAACAACTTATGGTCCACCATGAATTTTTGCGGGGCCTTGGTGAGATGGTCATATGGGGTCTTCAAATCAGGAGCTTGGTAGATGATCAATTCATATATCAGGGATGGAAAGCAGATCTCGTGAAGAGTTCGGCTTGAGGTTGCACGTTCAGCAATTTGTTTGAACATGAGTCTGCCCAGATTAAATGGGAACTTGTGACCAATCTGATATATCAATTGAGCAACCACTTTGCTAACTGTGGAGCGGTGAGAGGAGGGCTTCCAGTTGAACACTATAATGAAAAATAGCATGGAGTAGAAGGTCGTCAGGTCTGCCGTAGGGAGAGCACTCTCTGGCCACCAACGGACAGAGCCTCCGGTAATGGTGTCAGCCGTCTTGTAATAGTCTGGCTCCTCCTTATCTTCGCCTGGACCATCCATGAAAAAGTAGATGTTAATCAGATCAGGGTCAATTTCAATTCTCCTTCCTCGCACGTAGACCACGCCAAAGTCTTTGTCTCCGACCACACCAAACTGCAGAGGGAAGTTAGCAATCGCCTCTCTGACTAGCTGTTCATTAAACAGTTTGCTCCTACTCAGCGTCCAGAATAAGTCAGTTTGCTTTAGAACATCTACGACTTCCTTCCCTTTGTATCGCGACTCATCCATAAGTCTTTCTGGAATTATTTTCCTTTTCTGGACAGACCTCCACTTCATAGCTGCATCTTTGTTCACAAACCAGATGCCTTTCTTTATGTAGCCAGTTAAGAGATCTTCAGCAACAGGTGAAGGGATTTCACGCTTTCTCTTTTTAGATGAATCAGCTCCCCCTGCAACCTTACTCCCCTCTGCTTCCCGAGTTGAGTCCTTGGTAGGTCTTTCAAAAGTAACCTTCTTCTTCCCTTTGTCCTTCTTTGCCTTCTTGAGATCAGCAAGAGGGACGAAGTCTTGATCATCATCTGACAGGGTTACTGCCTTGGGAACTGACTAAGCAGCATTCTCCATCTCTGTATCAGGAAAGGATGGGAGCTCCACTTCTACACGTGCATCCTCCATAAGATCATCATAAATCCCATCTATCACATCAACTGGTGCTTCAACTGTCTCCTTCTCTGTAGCTTCCTCTGGGACAGAGGACTCTTAAGGAGCAACTGTCTCAACCCCCTGCTGGCTACCAGATACAACAGCTTCTGGCACACTTGCTTCCTCTGCAGCTGGTGAGTTGTTAGCAGGTGTATACTCTTCAACCACTACATCTTTGGCGTTTGAAGACTGATCTGGTCTTGAAACAAAAGGCACAGAAACCTCCTCCTTTTGCAGCTGTCGAACAACTTCATCAATATCCTTGAAAACACTGTCCAGATCTTCATCCTTCTCAGAAGGATCAGATTCTTCAGCCATAGTATCATCTTGCACCGCATGCTGCTCACCACCGGAAGCCTCATGCTTTTCTCCTGAACCATCTTCAGATCCTTCATCAATGGAGACATTCCTCTTGCTTGAGGATCCAAGAAGCCGTTCAGTCTCCGAGTCTGACATTGATATGAGTCTTCCTCTGATAGAACTGATCTTAGCCAGATACTGCCTTGGAGACGCAATTCGACGAGTTCCCTTCTTCCTAAGAAATCCTCCCGGACGAACATATCTAGAAGCATGGATCTTCTCCCTCTATACTCCTGAACCACCAGCAACCTTAGATACAGGCATGCTGGGTTCCCCTTCATCCACAATTCTGATAGTGTCTTCACTACCAACAGCCCTACTGGCTTCAACACCCTTATCAACCACAACATTCACTCCCTTTCCCACCAACTTATTTCCAATAACAGGATCTTTCACATGTACGGAAGTACCAAACGAAGCTTTAGGGTTTGGGATTACCTCAGACTGGGGCATAATCGGTGGAGGAACTAGACTTGTTGATGTTGAACTAGCATCGGTTTGTTTAGAAGTATCCTCCGTGGTTAGCGAGGGCACCATCTTCTGCTTTGCAGCAGGTTCTGGTCCTTTCTTCTCCACCGCTCCGGCTTTAGGGTTTGCTGGAACCGCTCCTCCGTCAGTTAATTTGACTGCAGATGTTGTTGCAGTTTTGGCATCTAAAGGCGACGCCTTTTTCCCTTTCGGCATCTTTGATTTAGGAATTTTAGGTTTTGCCACCAGTGCTCTGGTTGATTTATTGTCCGCCTTCTTTGTTTCTGGTGAAGTCTTAGCAACTGCCTTGGAGTTTTTCCTGGTGTTCACCATTGTCACCGAAAGAAGGAAGTAATGGAAGATTTCGCCACACGCTGCTGATCCAGGGTTTGAGAGAGAGCGAGTGAGTGAATTGCAGCAGCCAAGACAGAATGATTTTTCAAATCGAGTTTGGACTTTTCAACTTCCCAAAACTGTCTTCGAGAATATCTCATCTTCCTCATAACGGCACGAAACAAATCTCTGAAATATTTATAAAAAAATCACCCTCTAAAGTGCATCTTCTTTTCTAACTCTCTTTCTTAAATGGTCCATCCAATTGTTTTGCTGGAGTTTTGCCTCTGACGGACCACTGCCTAGAACACTTCAGTGTTTGACAACACATAGACCCAAGGAGGATCTGAGAGTCTAAAAAATTGAGCAGCATCCAGCGGTTTGGTGAAGATATCGGCCAATTGCTTATCCGTTGTTACATGCTTTAGAATTACCACTTTCTGTTCAACCAGCTCTCTGATGAAGTGATGTCTGATGTCTATGTGCTTCATCCTGGAGTGATGTACTGGGTTCTTCGATATACTGATTGTGCTCATAATTATACGAATAAAAAAACAGTAAAACCCACCAAATTAGACTGTTTGTCTATCTAACTTCTACTTGTTAGTCCCGATATATTTCTACAGGGTATTTTGGCGCTTAGAGAGAAAACACGCTAAGGAGAGGATTTTACGCTGAAAAGATATTACGAGTCATTCCAAGGTCAAGATCAGACGCTGAACGAAGAAATCTCAAGATCCTGACATTGAATTACTCAATTCAAATTCAACCGAGGAACAACCAAAGTCAGACCGGAGCAAAATTGAATTGATAGTTTTGTGAAAAGACTGCACAAAACTATCAAAACTCATCCATGGACCAAGTGACCGGCGGCTTTTGGCTTTGTGGTGACTCATGGATGGCCAAAACCACCCCTTCCTCCTCCATGACCGGCGGCCCAAGGAAAAGGGTGGCAAAGCCACCAAAAGTCCCCTCCATTTGGACTTGAAACCGGCGGCTTTTGAGCCACCACAAGGTGGTGCCATGTGGAGTTCTCCTCCACCACATCTTCATCCCCTCCTCCTCCACCCTTGGATGCAACACCACATGCCACCATCTCCACCCTCCATTCTCCTCCCCTTAGCCTATAAAAGGAGAGCTCCTCCTCCTCATTTGTATCATCCCACAATCAACAATTCACTTCTCTCTCTAAGTTTATGTTACTTTGTAAGTTTGGTTTATGAAATAATACTGCTGTTGGTTCTAGAGTATTATACTTTAGAGAATACTCCTGTTGGTTCTTGAGTATTCAGTAGGAATTGGGAATACTCCTGTTGGTTCTTGAGTATTCCACCCCTTCTCCTCTTACTGTTTTCAAAAACCCCCAAGTATTTAGCTATGGTATCCACCTCTATGGTTATTCGTAGCTAAGCTCTTTATTCGGTTAAAGGGGCGTACTTGTATTATAAAATGTTTTAATTCTTTTAGTTTTTTTTCTCTATATTCAAAACTTGTTCTATGTGCCATATATTAGGTTAGAACTTCCAAGGTTGAGTGGATGCTTGGAATGGCAAAGCTCTCCCGTGGGGTTCGTAAACATACTCGGATAATTGGATTCTTGGAATGGCAAATCTTATCTGAGGAGTTTGCCCTTCTAAAACACCATTTGGTTGCTCGGGAATGAAAGACCAAATGGATGCACACAGGCTAATATACCTTAGAATGGGGTATTAGTCTAAGTAGAACAAGTGCTCTACGACTTTTGCAAAAGACTAGACGGTGTTGCAAGTTGAGTGCTTGGAATGGCCTCGATTCACTTTCGAACACTTTTGCGAAAGGCTAGACAGTGTTGCAAGTCGAGTGCTTGGAATGGCCTTGATTCACGTTTGAATACTTAGAAGGGTTACAAAAATAATAAACCGGCTATGAAACAAGGCCCCTGAAACCGAATGTTTTCCTTGAATTACAAAACCCCCCTGTATTTACTTTTACGAATTGCTCGATCATCTGCAATCACCAACCGCTCATCTACCGGAATACTCGCAAATCATGCATCACCCACTGTAAGTCTTCTTCCTTTAAATTCAGTATTTATTTTCTGTAATTTACTTTTCCGCACTCAAAACCAAAAACAACCAAAAAAAGTCACTTAGTCATAACCGCTAAAATCTCAATCAAACCTAAAAAACGCTCCCATCCTGTACAAATCCCACAAAGAACAACGTATCCCCCTAATTCCCTTGGGTTCGACCCCTACTTACCACTTACTACCCAGTAGTGTAGTTGCGAGTAGCGGAAATTATAAATTTATTTGTACAGAGAACATTGCACCTTAACGACAGTGCAGTGGGCTCCGTCAAAATTGGCGCCGTTGCCGGGGAATTAGCCGTCGGATAAGTTGTTCTTTCCCTTCCATTTCCTCATGACACAACCCCCTTCATATGCATGGACAACAAGACATCTCCCTCTGTTCGGAGGTACGGATGGAGAAGACCCTGTACAACACTGCCGAAACTTTCACCACGTTTGCCACCTCATAAAACCTGCAAATGAAATGTTAGAGGAGTTTAAACTTAAATGTTTTAAATTTTCTTTAACTGATTTCGCAACGATCTGGTATTATACGTCAACCGCTAGTAGTGCAGTACATTTTGTGGACCTCTGCGTCCCATTCCTGAAAGAATTCTCCCCTCCATCTTTACGACAACAAACCCGTGAGAAGATCTTGATCCTTAAACAATCCCGGGATGAGACCTTGGACGAATACTACACGAGCTATGACACCATCGTCTCAAACTGCCCACACCATGGATTCACGAAGAAAGTTCTGCTTCAAAAATTTCTTTGTGGGATGAAGGCCGATGATCTAACAAGGATTAAAGAAGCAATGAGGAGATCAGCCAGGAACTTCTCCCTGGCAGACATGTGGTACCTCATAAATGACCTGGCCGCCGCCACAAAACGAATGCCCCAAGCTGATAGAGAAATGCAAGAGGCTGGTCCAGAGACAGAAGGAGAAACTCCCGAGCCATCAGAAGACTGGGATATAGAAAGTATCGGGAGCAACGAGGAAGTGTCAGCAATGGAAGAAGTCCAGAATACCACCGACATGCTGCCAATGCCATACCCAGCTATCATCACCCAAGCAGCCGAAACTATCTATGACCAGTTCCTCACAAACAGACACGACGAGGTAGAACCGAGCCTTAAGATGCAAGCTTCCCGACTTTTCCCCTCGATCAATAGACAAATCGCTGAAAGCTATGTGATCCATGAAGAGGCTGAAAAGAGGATGGGAAAAGGGCCTGAGCAGAACGACTCCTCGATGGAGCATGTTTTCGCCATGACTGGACAAGGTAGCCCTAAACACCATAAAACCCAGTTCAAGAAGCTAGTGGTCAAAGGTCCCTCGCCTTCTCAGAGACGTTGGAAGGAGAAATCACCAGAACAACGGGAACTGGACCCAAGCACATCTGCTCGCAAGAAATCGGGAAAAGGCAAGGCAAGAAGCAACACAGGAACAGTGGCGAAATTCGACCTAAGCCACCCATGGGACCCCAACCAGTGATCCAGGAATAAGGTACTGTCGAGCCAACGACGTTAAACAAGTGCACTGGTCGGGAGGTAACCCGACACTATCTTACTTTCTGTCTTTTTATTTTCTGTCTTTTAGTTTTTATCAATAAGTCGCTCTCACCCACTTGGTGCATAGAATGATTTGACTATTTAGGAATTGGTTTTTGGAGCACGATCGGATCAGCCAGGCAGCTTCTGTGAATTTACCGGGCCTGCGCTGAGAGTTCAAGGCCCCATCCAAACTCCCTCGATTATCCAGCCTCATGCCATGTCATTCGACACAAAAAGGGAGTTCTGATCTTACCTTTCCTTAATATCATTTCCTTCTCGTAATTGTCTGTTTGCATGGCTTTTGAACTAAGTAGTGCTGAAAGGCACGCCTTCGTTCACAAGTGTGGGGTGAGATCCGCATGTGTACATAAATAAATAACATGTTTTTCTTTTTTAATATTATCTTTTTGAAAATATGAACTTAAGAATGTGAAAAAGATAGATCTAAAATTCATGCATTTACCTTGTGAAAATTCAACTGTCTAAAAACATAGAACGTAACTTCTCATTTGTCCCTTTGTGCTGAGATAAACTAGGGATGTGGAGTTGATAGAAATGCCCTAGAGAGGCTTGGCAAGAAATCAAAGGATCGAATCAAACTATATGGTTTTCGAAGTCAGTGGAGGCTGCACTTCGGGTTTCAGTGAAGATTGAAGTCATCTCCGCCATGCAGTGTTTATGCAAAAAGAAAAAAGGCGAGGACGGGAATCAGACCGTCCTCTCTCTAGTCAAAGTAGCCGAGAAAATAGATGAGAGGAGCGGGGAGGTATTTCCATAGGCTTGCGGGCGATGATTGGACCTCCCAAAAAGGCTTGAGAAAATGGACTAGCAAGTCACAAAGACGCAAAAAGCTCAAAGAAGCAAATCAAGAGGCCAAAGGCCCAAAATTGTGAAGGTTTTAACCAAACAAAAAGTGAAGTACTCAAAGAGTCAAATCAAAGGCCAAAGGCCGATTCACTACAAAAGTAGTCCCTCACCAAAAGAAAAATCAAAGTACTCAAACCAGTGAAACCCGAACCGAATCACGTGCTAGAGAAAGCTGCTAGGAAACCATATAGTGCGAGATGGTCCCGATGTTGCAGTCCAGGAGCCTAAAAAGGGCTATCTCCCGAAACATCTAGAATAATTTGCATCTCAGCACGGAGGTACAAGTATCAAGTTTCTTCTATTTATTTACACAGTTCAATTTGTTAATAAGTAAGCAATGCATGAATTAGGATAAATCGAGTCCCACAGTCTAATTTTCATATTTTAACAAACTTACTTAGTGTGCCGCCCTTTAATAGCATTGTTCGGGACGAACAACTAAAAGTGTGGGGTGATCTGATGGACCATAATTATACGAATCAAAAGCATAGTAAAACCCACCAAATTAGACTGTTTGTCTATCTAACTTCTACTTGTTAGTCCCGATATATTTCTACAGTATATTTTGGCGCTTAGAGAGAAAACACGCTAAGGAGAGGATTTTACGCTGAAAAGATATTACGAGTCATTCCAAGGTCAAGATCAGACGCTGAACGAAGAAATCTCAAGATCCTGACATTGAATTACTCAATTCAAATTCAACCGAGGAACAACCAAAGTCAGACCGGAGCAAAATTGAATTGATAGTTTTGTGAAAAGACAGCACAAAACTATCAAAACTCATCCATGGACCAAGTGACCGGCGGCTTTTGGCTTTGTGGTGACTCATGGGTGGCCAAAACCACCCCTTCCTCCTCCATGACCGGAGGCCCAAGGCAAAGGGTGGCAAAGCCACCAAAAGTCCCCTCCATTTGGACTTGAAACCGGCGGCTTTTGAGCCACCACAAGGTGGTGCCATGTGGAGTTCTCCTCCACCACATCTTCATCCCCTCCTCCTCCACCCTTGGATGCAACACCACATGCCACCATCTCCACCCTCCATTCTCCTCCCCTTAGCCTATAAAAGGAGAGCTCCTCCTCATTTGTATCATCCCACAATCAACAATTCACTTCTCTCTCTAAGTTTATGTTACTTTGTAAGTTTTGTTTATGAAATAATACTCCTATTGGTTCTTGAGTATTATACTTTAGAGAATACTCCTGTTGGTTCTTGAGTATTCAGTAGGAATTGGGAATACTCCTGTTGGTTCTTGAGTATTCCACCCCTTCTCCTCTTACTGTTTTGAAAAACACCCGAGTATTTAGCTATAGTATCCACCTCTATGGATATTCGTAGCTAAACTCTTTATTCGGTTAAAGGGGCGTACTTGTATTATAAAATGTTTTAATTCTTTTAGTTTCTTTTCTCTGTATTCAAAACTTGTTCTATGTGCCATATATTAGGTTAGAACTTCCAAGGTTGAGTGGATGCTTGGAATGGCAAAGCTCTTCCGTGGGGTTCGTAAACATACTCGGATAAGTGGATGCTTGGAATGGCAAAGCTTATCTGAGGAGTTTGACCTTTCTAAAACACCATTTGGTTGCACGGGAATGAAAGACCAAATGGATGCACACAGGCTAATATACCTTGGAATGGGGTATTAGTCTAAGTAGAACAAGTGCTCTACGACTTTTGCAAAAGACTAGACGGTGTTGCAAGTTGAGTGCTTGGAATGGCCTCGATTCACTTTCGAACACTTTTGCGAAAGGCTAGATAGTGTTGCAAGTCGAGTGCTTGGAATGGCCTTGATTCACGTTTGAATACTTAGAAGGGTTACAAAAATAATAAACAGGCTATGATACAAGGCCACTGAAACCGAATGTTTTCCTTGAATTACAAAACCCCCCTGTATTTACTTTTACGAATTGCTCGATCATCTGCAATCACCAACCGCTCATCTACCGGAGGACTCGCAAATCACGCATCACCCACTGTAAGTCTTCTTCCTTTAAATTCAGTATTTATTTTCTGTAATTTACTTTTCCGCACTCAAAACCAAAAACAACCAAAAAAAGTCACTTAGTCATAACCGCTAAAATCTCAATCAAACCTAAAAAACGCTCACATCCTGTACAAATCCCACAAAGAACAACGTATCCCCCTAATTCCCTTGGGTTCGACCCCTACTTACCACTTACTACCCAGTAGTGTAGTTGCGAGTAGCGGAAATTATAAATTTATTTGTACAGAGAACATTGCACCTTAACGACAGTGCAGTGGGCTCCGTCAGTCATCTCCTTCTGTTCCACTCCGTACTCAGACAGCATTTGCTTCATCCACAGCAGTTGAGTGCAGTAGCTTCCTGCAGCAATATACTCCGCTTCGGCCATAGAGAGCGAGATGCTGTTTTGCTTTTTACTGAACCAGGAACCCTGGTTATTTCCCAACAAGAAACAACCTCAAGAAACAACCTTCTCAAGATCAAATTTCTTGATCAGGTTCTTGGCATACTTGCTCTGTGATATGAAGATCACATCATCCTTCTAAATCACCTGGAGTCCCAGAAAGTAGTTCATCTCTCCAACCATGCTCATCTTGAACTCTTTCTGCATCTGTTCCACGAACTGATCCACCAGCTTCTGGGTGTTGGAACCGAACACTATATCGTCAACATAGATTTGTGCGATAATGAAATCTGACCTTGTGTGCTTCACAAACAGGGTCTTGTCCACTCCCCCTCGCACATAGCCATGGTAGACAGGAAACACGGTGAGACGCTCATACCATGCTCGGGGCGCCTGCTTGAGACCGTACAGTGCCTTCTTCAGGCGATACACATGACCAGGGTGATGTGGATCTAGAAATCCTTTCGGCTAAGCGGTGTAAACTTCCTCATTCAGAAAACCATTCAAAAATGCACTCTTCACATCCATCTGGAATAGCCGAAACTTTAAGTGACATGCCAGAGCAAGTAGCAGTCGAACAGCTTCAAGACGGGCGACGGGGGCAAATGTTTCATCGAAGTCGATGCCCTCTATCTGGGTGTAGCCCTGCGCCACTAAGAGAGCCTTGTTTCGCGTGATATTTCCTGTGGCGTCTGACTTATTCTTGAAGATCCATTTCGTGCCGATAACATTCACATTATCAGGCCTCGGAACCAAGTCCCATATGTCATTGCAAGTGAACTCTTCAAGTTCTTCATGCATGGCTAGGACCGAGTACTCATCAAGAAGCACTTCCTTTACGTTCTTTGGTTCTATAGTAAAAAGAAAGCACGAGCAGGCAGCGAGTTCTCTGAAGTTAATCTCCATGCCACGAGTCTTGATTCCCGCACTCGGAGTACCAATGACCTCAGTGATGGGATGATCTCTGACAACTCGTCGAGAGGGTTGTAACACAGCATGGTCGTCTGGATGACTGTCCTCGTCAGCTTCATCGGATGAAGAGGGTGCATTGAGGTTGTTTGTAGATGACACTTCTCCAGACAGATCAGTGGCAGTTGGTTGAGATGATGGTGGCATTGTAGGGGCTATTTCAGCTCTATCGTTAGCATCATCTGAGACGGTCCACTCAATCACTTCATCCTTTACTTTGACATTGACCGACTCCATGACCCTTTCATGTGCGTTTGTTAAACACCCGGTATGCTCGACTGTTCGAGGAATATCCAAAAAAGAAACCCTCATCACTCTTCGGGTCCAGCTTCTGTCGGTACTCACGATCATTCAGAATGTAGCACTCGCACCCAAAAATGTGGAAGTACTTGACAGTGGGCTTCTTCCCTTTCCAAAGTTCATACCAGGTCATTTCTGTTCCAGTGCAAATCGTCACACGATTTATGATGTGACATGAAGTATGCATAGCTTCAGACCAGAACTTCAGAGGAATCTTCTTGGCATGTATCATCACGCGAGCCATCTTCTGAATTGTACAATTTTTGTGCTCCACAACTCCATTCTACTGGGGTGTGATGGCAAAGACGCAAACTGATGGGCTATTCCGTGTTCTGCATAGTAGGTGGCCATGGTGGTATTCTTAAATTATGTGCCGTTGTCACTCCTGATACTCACCAGGGGTTCTCCTTTGTCCTCCCTCTCTCTTTGAAGTAATGTGGCAAGTTGAATAAACTGTTGTGCAGCCCTAGTCTTATCTCGAAGGAATCTCGTCCAGGTAAATTGGGTGTAGTCATTCACACACACTAGAACGTATTTCTTCTCGCCATAGCTCTCAACTTGCATCGAACCCATCAGGTCCATATGGATCTGTTCCAATGGGCTGCTGGTGCTGATTTGCGAGGTGTTGGGGTGTGAGGCCTTCATATGTTTCCCAATTTGGCAGTCTCCACAGATCACATCTAGATTGCCTGTCACGGAGGGCATTCCTCGATAAGTCCAGCAGAGGAGAGCTTCTTCAAGGTCTTGATATTCAGATGCCCCAACCGCCTGTGCCATAGGGCCATCTCATCCGCTTGACTAGTTAGACAGGCCGATGCATCAACCGTTCCCTCAGAGCCTATAAGGTAGCAATTATTGGCTGCCCTGCTACCTTTCATCAGTGTGCCTCCATCCTTATCCAACACATGGCATAAGTCGTGAGTGAATTTGACATGGTGTCCGCCGTCACACAGTTGACTAATGCTGATAAGGTTCACCTTCAGTCCTTCAACCAGGAGAGTGTCCTTGAGTACAGGGAGATCCGAAACCTTCAATGTCCCACAGCCAATCACCTGACCCTTTCCTCCATCTCCTAAAGTGACAAACTGCTTCTTCATAACTGGTCGACCATGAGTGAGATATTTAGAGTTACCTGTCATATGGGTGGAGCATCCACTGTCGAAGTACCAACGGTCGTTCTCCATGTGACTTGATGAGCTGAAGGCAACCATGCACACAGTCTGACTTGCCTTTGGTGCCCAAACCTGTTTCAGTGGAGGTTTAGTCCTTTGTTGGTACACCCTTCGTTTAGCAAGAAATAAGCGACACTCGGGTTTGATGTGTCCCATCTAGTAGCAGTACCAGCATGTGCGTGAGTCTATCTTCTGCTTCAACTGAGCATCGCGAGTCTTTCTCTGGTCCGCTAGGGTTTTTCCTTTGGACTGTTTCACCTTCTGTCCAGGATGCTGTTCAGACACAGGTTTAGCTTTAACAAAGGTAGTATCTTTTGAGCTGCCTTCTTCTGTGAACCCCAACCCTCGATGTTCGGACTCCATCTTGTGAGACCTGAGAATCTCATTTAAATTTTTTGAACCCGAGTTTAGCATCCTTACCGACTGTTTGAGCCAATGAGCTCCTTCTCTATGGTTGAGCGGTCCATTCTTTCAGATTCTAGCTGAAGTTTCAGTGACTCTACTTTCTTCAAGAGAAACACCTCCTTGCGTTTCAGATCAGTAACTATTTTCCTTAGACCTGCCATGCCTACAGGATGAGTCTCACAATCTTTTTCCATGTCAACTTTTAGCGAAGAGATCGTCCCCAGGAGCTCTGTTTTCTGAGCAAGCAGACAAGCTCTTTCCCGTTTCATTTCAGTCAGATGAGTATTCAGCAAATCAACTTTACCTTGGAGTTCCACCTTCTATGTGACCAGTATCTCGACCTCGTGCCACATCTTGTCTCTTTCTACAGTCATGCTGGCAACTGTATCATTTAGCTTTTTGTTGACCTTGATCATAGCAACCACTTCTCATACAATTCTTTATAAGTCTCGGCCAGATTCTCCTGCATGAGTTCTTCATCATCACTGTCTGAGGAGTAATCGGCTGGGTGTTCCAACTGAGAGGACATGTCTTCTCTGGTTTTACTACAATCTCCAATGGTTGCGACAAATGCCACAAAGTTTGTGGTTTCTTTGGCTTCCTTCTCCTCATCTGACTCACTATCGCTGAAGTTTGCAACCATTGCCTTTTTCTTCTTGAGGGTATTTGCGCATTCTGCCTGGATGTGACCGAAACCCCTGCATTCGCGGCAATGAATCTCTTGCCCTTTTTTAGAAGAATCCTGCCTTTTTTCACTGGTCCTTGTCTTACCTGTTTTCCAGGTTCGGAAACTGTTTGAGGATGACTGACCTTGCTCAGGGCCGCGTCTATTGATTTTCTGAACCATCCTGCCGAAATTCTGAGCCATCATCGTCAGTTGCTCAGTGGTGTAGTCGGACTCAGACATATCTTCAGACACTTCAGCTTTTAGGGTAATTCCCTTCCCTTCTCAGGGTTGGACTTCGCGATTCATCTCGTAAGTTCTGAGAGAACCCATGAGCTCGTCGAGTTTCAGTTTGGAGATATCATGCATCTCCTCAATGGCAGTGACCTTCATGGCGAATCTCGGAGGGAGCGATCTTAAAACTTTACTGGCCATTCTTTCTTCGTCAATTGGTTTTTCCAGTGCAGCGGCCTCGTTTGACAGATCCAGAACTCTAGCATTGAACTCAGGGATGGTTTCACTGTCCTTCATTTTCATCTCCTCGAACTTCGTGGTCAAAATCTGCATTCGCGAATTGCGAACTTTGTCTGTGCCCTCATACGTTGTTTGGAGAATATCCCAAGCCTCCTTCGCCACTTCACAGCTAATGATCAGCTTTAGCACGTTTTCATCTACTCCAGAGAAGATTGCGTTCATAGCCTTTGAGTTTCCCATAGATGCTTTTTCATCCGCCTCAGTCCAAAGAGCTTCTGGTTTCGGGACAGCTTCTCCCGTGAGATTCTCCATCATGGGTTCAGTCCATCCAGTCAGGACTGCCCTCCAAGCCTTTTCATTGAGAGATTTCAGAAAAGACTTCATCTTGGGTTTCCAGGAAGCACAGTTTGATCCTTCAAGAAGCGGGGGTCTGGTGGTGCTTTGTCCTTCCTTCAGAGTCATCTTGAACTGTTCTAGGATCCCATTCAGTGTGTCGAGTGTTTGCTCTGATACCAATTGAAATACTGTTGTCTGTTCAAGCTACTCCCTGAGGTGGTGTTCAGATAGTGGTTGAACCCCTTAGCAAGTAGTACCGTAAATAAAACAGAACAGGAGCACACACAGTATGATACCCAGTTCGGCTTCGCCTACTCTGGGGGGCTTTCCGGACACTGAAGGGAAATAACTTATTGAATAGTATAGAGCTATTCGTGGACTTACTCTTACAATCTCCCGAGTCAAGATGCCTAGCCTCTATCACTACTTCCGTCAGATTTATTGTGCTCGATCTTCTCCTAAAGTTCGGTGACTTTCTCCCGAAAGCCAGTCTTTGTGTCTGGTGTGTGCAGCGGTATGATCAATCTAAGATAGCCTGAATAGCACACTAAACAGGCTTTGTCCGCGCCGATGTTTTTCCAGTGGGGAAAGAACAGTCGGCCGTCGCTCTCATCTTCTCCGATCACAATACGCACTCGTGTGTATTTTTTTCTTTCAAAAGCGATGCAAATATGGACGTCCTAGCACTCTATTTATATGCATGGGCGATGTCCAAATCTGTTCTAGATATTCTCATCAAATATTTAGGAAATATTCGTAAATATTCGATGTATATCTTAATCCAATCTTTAGGAAGAATATTCGATGACTTCCTCGCCAAGTCAGCCAATCGACTTATCAATCTGATGAGAAGATACTTGAAAGAATATTTGAATCTTCTCCGTATCTTTGTTAGCTTACTTCGATCTTTAGAACCTTCCGGATTGCATTCTTGCGTCTGCTCCACGCTGTACTTTAGTTCCAGCATGCGTGCGGACTCTCCTTGAACACCTACTCGATCTGTCTAAAGACATTTTGCTAAATACATGTCACTCAAGGGAACATCAAAATGTTTCAGAAGGTAATTTTCCCTCTGTTCGGAGTGCCCAGAACAGTTATCAGCGATGGTGGCTCTCACTTCAAAGAAAGAAAGTTCGAGACATTGTTGAAAAAGTATGGTGTTTATCACAAGGTTGGCACTTCTTATCACCCTCAGACCTATGGACAAGTAGAAATCTCTAATACAGAGATCAAGAGCATCCTCAGAAAGACAGTCTCGAGCCACAAAAAGGACCGGGCATCCAAGCTCGATGACGCTCTATGGGCATATAGGACTACATTAAAACACCTATCGGGATGAGTCCGTTCAGACTTGTTTATGGAAAGACCTGCCACTTACCAGTCGAACTTGAGTACAAGGCTCTGTGGGCTATTAGAGAGCTGAACATGGATATGAAAGCAGTTGGGGAAAAGAGATTACTGCAACTCCACGAGCTCGATGAAATCAGATTAGACTCTTATGAGAACGCTCGTAAGAGATCACCGAGTGAGGTGGCAGCGGCTACCAACAACACACTGAACATGAAGTTGCGGAGTCCGAGATCTAGGAGGCCAGCCAAGATCCCTAAACCGGCGGTGAAAACGGCAGTGCCTTCCAAACAAGCAGCGAAGAAGCCACCGACCAAACCAGCACCCAAACCGGCTACTACTCCTAAGAAGAAGTCAAGCGATGTTGTAACAACCATGGTTGCAGCCAAGGATGGTAAGGTCACTGATGGTAAGGTCTCTGATGGTATGGTTACTGATGGACCATATTTATATGATTCATTAAGACAGTTAAACCCACCAAATTAGACGCTTTGTCTATTTAACTTTTGCTTGTTAGTTCCGATATTTATCTACAGGGTATTTTGAAGTCTAGAAAGAATATAGGCTAAGGAGGAGTTTTAAAGCTGAAAATGAATTACGAGTCATTCCAGGTCACGACCAAATTCTGACTTTCAAGAACCAGACGTGGAATCACTCAAAACAAGTCCAACCGAAGGGCAACCAGAGCTGAAAGGACCGATGGCTTTTGGAGAAGATCACATTGCACTCACTCCACCACTCCCTCTCCTCCACCTAGCCGGCGGCTAAGCCATCATTCACTCCTCTTTTGCCACATGGGCGGCGGCTTAGAGGAGGGGATGACTCACCCCGATGGCTTTTGCTCTCCCTCTTCCCTTGTGACAAGTGTCTCTCTTCTCATCCACACCCTTGCCTCCCCTTAGCCTATAAATAGAGATGCCCTCTCCTTGTAAATGTATCCCACAATCCACAAGTTCTTTAGAGAGATAGAGGGCTTAACCCTCTTCTCTTCACTTTCAATACACATTTTGTTCTTCATTTTGGAGCTACTTTTCCTTGCTTGGATCTTGCTTAGGAGCTCCTCTCCTCCACTTATTGTAGGTACAAAAGCCATGGCTTTCTCTTCCCTGACTTGTCCTTTACTTTCCGTATATATCGTTCTTACTTTAAAGTTACTCTCCTTTTCGGTATCCTTGTTCAAAGCCATGGTTTGCTTGTATTCCTTGAAATGAATACAAGTAGCTAAAGCTTGTATTCGGTAGAGGGAGTATTTATATCATAAACCATTCTAGACTCTATGCTTAATGCTACTTAGTGTTTCAAAACTTATTCTATGTGCCACATATTAGGTCAGAACTTCCAAGGTTGAGTGGATGCTTGAAATGGCAAAACTCTTTCGTGGGGTTCGTGAACATACTCGGGTAATTGGATGCTTGAAATGGCAAAGCTTATCTGAGGAGTTCGACCTCTTTAAAACACCATTTGGTTGATCGGAAATGATTGATCGGAAATGATTGATCAAATGGATGCACATAGGCTAATATACCTTGAAATGGGATATTAGTCTAAATAGAACAAGTGCTCTATGCCTTGAAATGGGCTAGACAGTGTGGCAAGTCAAGTGCTTGAAATGGCCTTGATACACTTTTGAACACTTAGTATGATCATTAGAGGTCAATGATGAACGATGATATGATATGAAACCCCTAAACCAAATTCTTTCCTTACAGTCCATTATCAACTGTTGTAATTTACTTTCAGTTCTCAAAGCACACCCAAACCCAACCCCAATCGCATTTAATTTATGCATAAGCTTCATTAAAGAACAACTAATCCACAAATTCCCTTGGGTTCGACCCCTACTTACCACTTGCTACCCAGTAGTGAAGTCCCGAGTAGCGGAGATATAAATTTATTTTTGCGCAGAGAACATCACACCTTAACGACAGTGCGGTGGGCTCCGTCAGTTACTCCTAAAAATAAAACTAGGTCAGTCCAAACTACATTACGTCGTTCCCCTAGGTGTTCATCTAAGCTTAGACTAGAAAAGCCCCAAACAAGTGCTCCCCAAACCAGAGAATCCCCTACTAGTGATACTAGATCTCAGGATAGTAAAGAATGTCCAAGGTTAGTCCACTTAGTCACCCCATCTAAATACCCTACTCCTACAATTTCCTCCTCCAGACAAACAATCAACCGATACCCATCCCTAACACCCTCGCTTGTTGGCTCAGACCCTTCTGAAAAAACCACATCTCATGAACCACATACTGAAGTTGATGTTCCCCGTGATGAAATAGCTACTGATGATGAGTTGTTCCCTGATGATGATCTGTTTCCTGATAATGAAAAAGAGTTGGCAACTGAAAATGAGTGTCCTATTGATGGTACTGATGGTGTTGATGATCTTCATCTCACTGCTGAAGCCTTTCAAGGAGTAGAGCGCTTCGACAAAAACCATCATCCAATTGACGAAGAGGAGGAAGACGAACCACTTAGCATTAGGTACAAGAAGAGGGCATCTTCTCCATCTCTAGGTAAAATATTTGTTACATTAATTAACTGGTAATTTTACTAATATACTAATTTACTGAATGTACTAATATATATTTTTTACCTTTATGCAACAAGATGTGGAGGACTCTATCCCTGTTAGTAAATCTGGACCTTCAAAGAAGAGGAAGCGCGTGGTTTGTGGCACAAAGAAAGCCACTCTAGTGCATGCCCTTGGGATGAAGATCAAAGTGGACTGCTCCGTGGAGGCAAGCGGGCATGTGGTGAAGGAAGTGTGGAGTATGATCTTCCACCAAAATGGGGCATGTGTGCGAATGAAGGTCCCAATGATAGCACCAACATACAGTCAGTTAGATGAAGAGCACTGGAATATTGTGGTTAACTATTTGAGCGTGAATTCTCTTTCTCCTTCTATTTTTTCATTTTTGTTGAACAGTTACATAACTTGTCCCTTTATAATTGTTTGTTATTTCATTTTGGTTACTTCATTTTGAAGAGCATTATGGTTATTTCATTTTTTTGTTGAACAGTTACATAACTTGTCCCTTTATAATTGTTTGTAGCCTCATTTTCAATTGGCAAAAAAATGACACTCTACTATGGGAGTATATAACAAGAATAGCAAGTAACCGGTATAGGGATTGAAAGTCTGACTGCCACCGCATTATCTAAAGCATGGAAATAAGGTTCCAAATGAGTTCATCCACCGCATGGAAGAGTGGACATGGCTCGTTAATCACTTCAACGAACCTGAATAGTAGGTAATGTTTTTAAATACATGACTTTATTGTGCTAACTTTTATGTGATTTGTTTAAGTTATAATATGAAACTAATTTCCTTTTCATAATCAAGGCAAAATAAAAAAGAATGAAAGTTGCCCGAGACGTGAAGATGAACTATCACTCCGGGAAGACTCCGTTCCCCTTGAGAGCAATCGACCACATGGAGAAAGGTCATAAACCCCCTCATGTCGCAACATTTGCGGAAGTCTACAGCCGAGAACCTGAAAGTGGGAAAACAGTGATAATCCTTTATATTATTTAATTCACTTATGTCATCATAAGTAAAGGAAGTTTATTTGATAATGTGAATGATAGTGGATTGCGGTCCTTTGGATTATCATTGGAGTCATGCAGCATGTGGATCATGATTGTACATGTATGATATCTTTATGAATACTTGATGGATTTTGTGATTATGTGTGATGAGTCATATTTATACGACTCGTCGAATCAACTAATCCCATTTATTTCAAAGCTTTTATATGCGAACAGTTACTTTTTAGAATGGTTTTGCATTTTTGGTGTTTCGGAAGCTCTAGGAGGAAATGCGCATAAAAGACGACATTTTATGCCAAAAACACCACAATGGCAGATTAGACCTTCAGATGTTCGACGGAGTATTGGGAAGTGACCACTGATCAGAAAAATACAAGCTATATGTCGTTGCGTAGCTGACTCAATTTTCTACAACTCTCCTGTTTACACCGAGAGCATCTGAGGTCATTTGGATGGTCAAATCAAGAGCCGAAGTTAGAAACAGTAGGGACTGCGGATGCAGGCCATTTTATGTACACAGTGTCCGCGGAGCTAATATGCACAGTGTCCGCGGCCCAAAAATCAGACTTGGAAACCCAACTTTTGCTATTAATAAGATGTTTGTATTTAGGGTTTCCATCATTCAATAATCATCAATCATTCTACGAAGTTTGAAGACGGCTCTGGAGGAGAAGGCGAAGCTTTCAACGAGAGAAAAGATATTTACTACTTTCATCATGCATATTTGTGTTTTTATTAATTTATTTCAATGATGTGTAGCTAAACTCTTAATTCAGTTTAGGGTTTCGCATATTGTGACTATGTTTTGAGACTCCGTTCTTAATGCTATTTCATGTTTCTCTAGTTCTTGTGCTTCATCCTATGAATTGAATTGTTAGGTTAAGTGGAAACTTTGCCGTAAAGCTTAATTTGACAACCAATTCTTATTTTTAATATCTACTAAAAAATTCTCCGTAAAGGTAGATCGTAACACCTAGATTTAATAATACCTTTGACGGATTATTGTATTTAGGAAAGAACTAGAAGTCTAACACCTTTGCCGGGTTAGATGTGTTGTATCACGTCTTTTGCCGGGATACTTTAAGAATTACCTTTGCCGGAATTCCACACTTAGAAACTTGAGATTTGATATTTAGCAGTCGATGATAAACACGTCACAATAGAAACCCTAAGCTGAATATTCTCTCTGATCGAATTCTTCTTTACTATTTTCTCGTTAGCACTCAAAATCACTCACACCCCCTTCTTTTTAATTATTTTTAGTGACATCTTCAACAACACCAGCTCCCATGGGTTCGACCCTGCTTGCCGCTACACTAAGCCTTAGCATGAGAATATAAATATTAAATTTGACGCGTCAGACGACGCGCGTCAATGTGCAAGTGAAAATATTATGTCATCGACTAAAAGCATGTTAAAAGTTTGTTTGTGATGACAGAATAATTTATTCCTTATATGAAACAATTGTAACCCTTTGGATTGTGATAAAGTGCAAGCTCATCCTTAATATGGATTATGTTGGGTTTGTAGTTCTTTGGATTATGATTAAATAATGCCATGATTGATAATGTTAAGTGATATCTTGTTGTCACTGAGATAATTATCTTATAGGAGGTTTTATTGTTCCATTTGAGTAATTAATTTATTTGTGGCTTCGCCTTAAGAACAATGAATGCAGAGGTGAACCAGTTGATACAAGAGCAGCACTCTAATGATCCAAGCATCATTCAGCACCCTCTCCCCATGAGTACCCAGCTGGATATAATTTGCAGAGCGGTGGGGCAAAGAAAAGGTACTCTGATTTTGGAGTGGGTGGTAATCTAAGGAGGCCTCCGAACTAAGAGGCGGGGCATCTAACCAAGCGCTAAAGGAAGAGCTGATGAGGGATAGAGAAGAGGCCTCTAAAAAAGAAGAAGAGTTCAATGATAGGCTATGGGCACTTGAAGAGATGGTGCGCGGGGAGGAGGACCTTCAGGACATGGGGCTAATGTCTCGGATGGGGCGAGCTTTGCCCTGCCAACTCTCTGAAGACTGGTTGTGTGGAAATCTTTTGAACTATAACTTTTTTAAGTTGTCACAATGCTGGAAACTTTGAAACTAGGATGTTTTGATGTTGATGTTGAATACTTCTAGAAACTTTTGACATGTTGTGACATGTTTTGACATGTTTTGTATGAAAGACAGGGATGCATTACATTTTCGTATGCAACCGATTCGTAATTGTAATACCTGCCCGACATAAGCAGTGATGCTTTATATTCTCTTATGTTACTGACATCTGATAATAATACCACATTACTGGACTTATGTGTCAACAACATAGTATCCTTGCAATACTTATGTGACTGACAGGAGTATCCTGACATCACTTATGTGACAACAAAATAGCATCGATCCTTAGTCACTAATGTGATTGACCGAAGTACCGATTTACCATTTCTTATATGACAGACATTGTACTTATACAGCACAATTATGGAATTTATTGTTGGTTTCTAGAATCTACTTACGCGACTCACCACGTACTTATGCGGTATTTTTAGGTATTGCCGCACCACATCTTATATGACTGAGTACGATTAGTACTGTCGCACTAGACTTTATGCGACACAACTTATGTGACTGACTGTTGTCGCATAAAGTCTTATGTGACTAAAAATGAACTTATGCGGTAATTTTTGGTCAGTCAGTAAATCTGGTGTGTTACCATCACATATGTCAGCTTCTTCACTCGGACGCATCTTTAATACAGTGTTCTTTTTGTTATTCCAAACTCATCGTGGTTTATCCACCATGAGTTTGAGAGGGGGTGTTAGAGACTCTTGATGTCTAGTCCTTTGATAAATTGTCTCTTCGTATCTCATTTCATGAACTGTATATATAAGCTGTTTAGCCCCATATCAATATGAACAAGCTCTCGATTCCTCTTTTCCTAATACAGAACTCTTCCTTGCGGTATGAGGGAGCAAGAGAGGCAATTAATTTGAACATATGCATGGGGCTTTCAGAGATCAGCTGGGAGTACAAGCATTATATTTCCTTGGTAACAATTTATATTAGGGAAAATTACAAATAGATTACCTGGACTACCACACCATTTCAAATCGCGGCCTGGATTATTTCAATTTTCAATTTAGTGTTTTGGACACTAAATTGCACACAATTAATTAACAATGTTAATCAATTGTTATTATTTAATCAAAATTATTTAATTTAACTATGAACACACTACTCTAATGTAATAAAAAATTTATATTCACGATACAATCAAATTACAATACGAATTTCCTACTCACTCCTGTTCCAAAAAAAATTTAACCGCTATTTTGCCTATCGAGCGAAATGATACGTGGGTACAGATCGTCATCATCACTCGTCGATCCTTGAAACTATTTCTTCATTTTCCCAGAGGAAGACAAGGAGCATCAGCAGCGGAAGAAGTGACGCATCAAGGCGACGATGCGGGAGAGGAAAAGCTAGACAGAGCTAGATTGGATACGAACGGATATAATATATCTTAGCGTTGCTTCTTGTAGGGTAGTTATGCTTGCGGGATTTGTGAAGCTCGTACTTACAGTTGCGGTGGTACGACCTCTAATCGATCATGTCGTCGCAGCCAGTAAGGCATCCGTCTATCAGAATCTGAAGATTCTCCCAAAGCCGCCATCACCAGAATCAAATCGATTTGAAATCGAAAGTGGAGTGATGAGGAATATCTAATCGAGAGAGCATGATTGCATGAAGAGTCTAGAGAAGAAGTGATCTATTGTGTGATTGTAATTGATTGAATCGTGAAGGAAAAGTTTATATTACATTAGGATAGTGTGTTCACAGTTAGATTAAATAATTTTTATTAAAGAATAATAACTGTAAACGGTATTCATTAACAACGTTAGTTTATTGTGTGCAATTTAGTCCAAAAACACTAAATTGAAATAATCCAGGCCGCGATTTGAAATACTGTGATAGTCCTGATAGTGTTTGTAATTATCCCTTTATATTAACTATGGTGATGAATATTTTTGTGCAGAGTTTGCACTGAAACTCAAATATGAATGATAGAGATTGCTTACACAAAGGAGGCACATTAGGACTCTCTCTCTCTCTCTCTCTCTCTCTCTCTCTCTCTCTCTCTCTCTCTCTCTCTCTCTCTCTCTCTCTCTCTCTCTCTCTCTCTCTCTCTCTCTCTCTCTCTCTCTCTCTCTCTCTCTCTCTCTCTCTCTCTCTCTCTCTCTCTCTCTCTCTCTCTCTCTCTCTCTCTCTCTCTCTCTCTCTCTCTCTCTCTCTCTCTCTCTCTCTCTCTCTCTCTCTCTCTCTCTCTCTCTCTCTCTCTCTCTCTCTCTCTCTCTCTCTCTCTCTCTCTCTCTCTCTCTCTCTCTCTCTCTCTCTCTCTGAAGTACTTTAATTCTTGACATACTGACACAACACCTACTAAAGGCCAAAATCACCTCAATCTCTCGAAGTATAAAACCTCACTGCAGGTTTACATTCTTGTGAGGAAACTTAAGAACTTAGAGCAAAAGCTTACCCAACACTTGAAGCTTCCCAAACAATAATCAAGTGATGTCGCTTGGACCTATCCAGAATAGTTCAATCTATTTTTTTCTTAAAGCGTTGAGTATGGGTTTGAAATCTATGGACGTCATGTTTGTTTTGTAAAATCGGCTAATGAAAAAAAAGAGGAGAAGAAAGTAACGCTAGGGTTTTTACACTCTTTAATTAGAAATTTATTATATTCAATTTAATTAAATCATATTGTCTGTTTTATTTTCATTTCATATCAAATTATATTAAATTTCTTTATTTTTATTTTGTCTATTACATTATTCCCCCCTTTAAAAGAGTTTAGTCCATTAAACTCGATGAATCTATATTCTAAAGAATCATGATCAAACTTCTTTGAAATACAATTTACGCTCGTACATTAGCTTAGAAAAAGTACTCCACTTAACATCAATTTCAATAATCCATGTAGCATACATCATTTTTTTAAACACCTTTATTGAGTCAAAATCTATAGCTTAGTAAACATCAAATACGTAATACACATAAATACATTTAGCAGTTTACAAATTCAAATAACAAAAACGAGTCAGTCAAGTTGACAATTATAAACTATTTTTATCCAAATACTCGAAGAGCTCATATTAACACTCATCATTTTTTATACAATACAATTTTGTCCAAACATCACCATTTAACAATCACTGTAACGGTTCTTTGTAAGCATTAAAATATAAAGCATATCACTAATTCAAATTAGAATGAAAAGCATAATATTACTGAATAGATCAATTGTATCTAAGGCTCAAATCATTCAACTTGCCACATAACCTAAACTCCAAAACTCTAATGCAATTTTTTTTGTATCCTTGCAACCTTTGAATTATAAGATAAATCATGAAGAAATCAAACATTTAATTAACTTATAAAATTATATTCACATTGTGTTACTTAACTAACTAAAAATTATTGTATCACTCATATCAATGGCAGCAGTATACTTAAAATCCCTTTAGAAAATAATAACATGACGTCATTCTAACACAAATTTAAAAGTAAGATCTTTCCCCTACTTTAAAACTTAAATCTCTTTTACCACCAATACTCCATCCATTCTTACAAACAATATTTTTTACAAAACCACTCTAGCTACATTCATTATTTCTTCATTTTTTTTTCTTCTGAAAATCTTTATTCTTCTCACCCAACCAAACAGATAACAAGTGTTCACAATGCATGTCTTAATTACCCTTTTTTAAAGGCATGTCATTAGTAACAAACACAACAACTTTAGCAGAAAATATGTAATCTCATTATTCAAACAATTACAAAAGCATTATTAGTACTCCAAAACCCATACAACAAAAATTTTCCACTTATCTTACCCGACAAACTAACCATGATAAATCTTAATCTTAACTATCCTTCAGAACAAAATAACTCGATCAAATATTTAACAAACTAATAAAAGAAAGTAAGCAATGCACAGAATTAACATGGTTGAATCTCAAATTAAGTTATATCATTGTGCATTTCTTTCCAAACACGAATTTGATGCAATCCTGATAATAAATCACAAAAAAACAATCTAAGCACAAACATAACACAATTTATAAAATTATTTCCATTCAAATCACTCACTCTCGTGCATCGTTTTTTTTTACTCATCAATAATGACTACCACAAAAATAATTACAAACAAATCCAAATAATTTATTCAATAATACAAAATTTCTTAGCATATAAGCAAACACAAATGCATCATTAGAATTCCGAGACTGAAATATTCTTAAAATTAAAAGTTACTTTGTTTGCATCTTGAAAGTCAATTCTTAAAGTCAAGCTATCATTTCTCTTCAATACCAGCATAACCATATCTAGACGTGATTCACACAAAATTTATTTAAATACGATTACTATACCATTCTTAAAAAAAAGTCTCCATAATCCACATCACTCTTGCGCCACCTCTTATTTCCAAAAAAAAATTCTTCAGACAATTTATCTCTTAGACCTACCACGCCAATCTCTTATTTTTACAAAATACCTCTTCATTTCACATTGGATCAACATACTTGACATCAATAAAGATCACCACACTTATTACAAGAATGCCTAAAACAAATTATTCAAATAACCCATGATTATTGGCAAATTATTATTTATCTCAAAACAATAGTAAGAATTTACAGTTCACATATCTTATTCAAAAAATGAATTTACTCATAACTCTAAATTGATACTAACTTGAAAGAAAATCAATCCCAACCGAAAACTCCATAACTACCAATAGTATGTCAACAAAACATAACTATGTACGCAGTCTTACTTATAGCAAAAGTCAAAATATTTAATCCTCCAAAGTTAATAATATAATCATACTGCTGTTATACAAATGTATCAATAAAAGTCAAAGTTCATCCGAAAACATAGAGAAAACAAATAAACCATCCATCAAAATCTAAGCACCCGATCAATAAGATACAAACAATTAGTTAAGTAATTGCTACCTATAGTCGAATTGTCAAACTTCAAAAAGTAAGTGTTAATCTTAATTTTTTTTCTTTTAAAATAACACATCAAGAACAGACAAAAATCCACACTGAAAAAGTCAACCATACAACAAAAATGTTTAAGCACCCTCATGAATTACCCCACTCTCGTGCAATTTCTTACTTTCATTATTTAATTATTAAATTTCCAGTATGTTCCCTTGAGTGGCATGTATTTGGCAAAACGTAGTTAGACAGTTCGAGCAGGAGTTCAGGGAGAGTTCGAACATATCCTAGCACTCATGTACAGCGTGGAACAGACGCAATGATATTTCCAGGAAGATATTGGACAGCGAAGATCTCGTCGATTTGAAGTCGGCCAGCGAATTATTTGAACAACAAATATTCGACTGAATATCTACATTGAAGGCGGCGTAGCTGCTTGGGCAAGAGATCTCCATATATTCTTCCAACCGATTTGAGAAAGATATACATCAAATATCTAGGAATATTTCCTAAATATTTGATGGGATTATCTTGTGCAGATTAGGTTTTCGTCCAAGCATATAAATACATTGCTAGGGAGTCCTTATTCTGCATCGCTTTCAAAGATCAAATATACACGACCAAACCCTATCGATTGGAGAAGAAGAAAGCGATGACTGTTTGTGTTTCCCCACTGGAAACTCATCGGTGCAAGAGCAGTCTCATCACGTGCAACTCTGACTGCCTAGAAGCGATCAAACTGCCGCACACAACAAAGGTGAACAAGCTTTCGAGAGAAAGCATCCGAGCTTCAAGAGAAGTTCGAGAACGTTCGGACTGCAGGTTCGGACGAAGGGGATCGAGTTTAACTTCTGTAAACTTCGGTTGCAAATCTGAGAGACGTAGTGTTAGAGGCTAGGCAATTACAAGGTGTAAGTGTAAGTCCACGTATAAGCTCTAACTCGTAATAAAGATTTGCTGTCCCTTCTTGGGTGTGGGAAACCCCCCAGAGTAGGCGTGGCCGAACTGGGTTATCATTCTGTGTGTGCTCCTATTATTTGTTCTGTCTGCTGAACTGTTGAGAAAGGAGTTCAAGGTCTGTCTCAACTATACCTTGAACACAAGCTTGAACAGGGGATATAATTTCACAGTATTATATCTCCAAGAATCAAACCTATTACTCTGATACCATTAAATGTAACGCCCCAAAATCCGTAACCTTTAAAACGGTATCACATCGGCCGTGCATTCCCTAAAACCATCTTTGAAATGCACGAAGCCTCTAAAATAACGTTACTAAAATAATATCTAAATAAAACTAAGTAGCAGAAACTTTGCTAATAATTAACAGATATAGACTTCAATTTTATATTTGAGTGAACAAATCTACTAACGTCCTCACTGTCACACAGATCCCACAGGCAAGCTGATCATTCATACCTGAAATAAGGATGTGGATGGGGGGTGAGTTCCACGGCTCAATAAGCAATATAGACCCAAACTAGTCAAATCATAAGTGAAACATGGACATAAAGAATAAACCAAGATTACCTTCCGGAGTACATAAAAAGGAATTAACTCATGACAGAACAAACAGAGACCATTTTCAGAAGTATATGCAAAAAGGGATACATCCGATAACAGAATATAACAGACGACAGAAATGACAGAATAGAACAAACTTCAAAAATGCTACACAGATATCGAAACAAAACAGACTTCAAAAATGGCTACACAAATAATGGAACAGAGACTTTAAAAATGCTACACATATCAAGGAACAGAATGGACTTCAAAATGTTACACAGATAACGGAACAGAACAGTCAAAATTTCATAGTACAGAATTGGCTTCATAGTCCAATCATATCGGTCCTTTAAATCACAGTCATTTTCCGCGCTTGACCCCGTGGTGGGCTCGGTCCTTTGTCGCGCTTGACCCCGCGGTGGGCTTGGTCCTTGCCATACTTGACCCCGCGGTGGGCTCGGTCCTTTACCGCGCTTAACCCCGCGATGGGCTCGGTCTTTTGCCGCGCTTGACCCCGCGGTGGGTAACAGAAATGCTGACGAACTTTGGGCCTTCTGATCAGACAGAAAAAAGACAAGACAAGTATACTGACATAACGCATGATTTCAAATGACAAAGCTGCAAAAGCACACATGACTCGAAAGAGAAGAATACCACAAACCATGACAAAAGGAATAACCAGAACGGGTGTACATTACTTACCTCAAATCCGCATCACGTAACCTTCAATACAATTTATAGCATGCTGAAATCAAGTAAGAGTCACCTAGAAATCATAAACAACATACTTAAACTATCAAACTTATTAAAACTCACTATCGATTATCAAGCTACATAATATTCCAGTCCATTTTGCCAATACAAAATCATTAACATTAGAGAATTCAGATTTGAACCTAAGCATTCACACAAAAAAACAACTCCATAAATCATATTTTGTTCAATCAATCAAATCTGCCATTTGTTCGTAAAACTCAGATTTCATGTCTGAACTTGAAAACTATTTTTCTCAAAAAGTACTCAGAGTTAGAATACGAAACTAATATTTTCAGAAAGATTATTTTGATTACTTCAATTTAGGATTTTGAATCACTCAATTCAGACATTTGAGCCTAAAGATAATAAATGTTGAAGTTTAACCGTCTAAAATTTCAGATATCAAATTCTGCAGTTTTCAGATTACAGGTCATAACTTGTAACTTGTTTTTTTCTAACAATCCAGAAAGAACTTAAATATGCTCGGCATGTTGTTGAAAAGATCTTTTGAATTACAACAGAATAGGCTCTTGCAACACACAATTCGGACAATAGAAACAGGACTTATATTCACTGGAAAATCGCTCAGCAAACCTGTCTAGATTTACTGGACAGATTTCAGCATCAACTTCAAAATTAGATTACTCTCACATTCGATTGAATTAGAAAACCATCTACACATCGTTGTAAAGATCTTTTTGAGTACTACAACATAGCATCAAGAATTAATGAATTCCAGTAACAGAAACAGAAGTTATTCCCAGTTTAACGTAACACGGCAGATCTGATTTTCACCTTATCAACCCAGAAACTTAAGAACTTAGAGCAAAAGCTTACCCAACACTTGAAGCTTCCCAAACAATAATCAAGTGATTTCGCTTGGACCTATCCAAAATAGTTCAATCTATTTTTTCTTAAAGCGTTGAGTATGGGTTTGAAAGCTATGGACGTCATGTTTGTTTTGTAAAATCGGCTAATGAAAAAAAAGAGGAGAAGAAAGTAACGCTAGGGTTTTTACTCTCTTTAATTAGAAATTTGTTATATTCAATTTAATTACATCATATTGTCTGTTTTATTTTCATTTCATATCAAATGATATTAAATTTCTTTATTTTTATTTTGGCTATTACATCCAACTTAGCCCAAACTATTTCCGAAATGAAGAGAGATTCAGGAAGGCTACCATCGCAGACAGTGCCTAATCCGAGAGGGAACACCAATACATTGACAGTGGTAGACGAATCGGGTGCAGAAAATGAAGAAAACGATTCGGAAACAGTGCTTATCGCGCCTACAATAGACATTAGCTCGACGCTAATGTCTGAAGCAGACGCGCCCATAATGTCTTTTCAAGGCGCGCCCATAACGTTTACTGCAGACGCGGTCGCCACTGATTCATGTTCCAAAACTGACCATTTTCCTTCGTTTTCTATGCAGGTAATAGCTCCTAAATACCATATGATCGACAAGGATGAGCTAGGAGGCAGATTGGAAGCGAGGCATGAGCAAAATGACCCAACGATGTATCGCTACAAGTCATGAGGTACCGCTTGGAAAGAGTAAGGACCCAGGTGCCTTCACAGTCACCTGTGGTATCGGTGAGACTCAAATACATCACTTCTTAATTGATTTGGAGGCTGCCATTAACGCTATGCCATACTCTTTATATTGTTCTTTGAAGTTGGGACCGTTAAAACCTCCTAAACTGTTGGTAGAGTTAGGAGACAAATCTTGTATTCGTCCAGTTGGTTTGCTAGAGGATCTAACCCTACATGTAGGTGACCTCGTTGTTCCTGCAGACTTTTATGTTTTGCAGATGGGAGATGCTAGAAACGACGATCCTCCATCACTTATTTTGGGACGTCCATTCCTATTTGCCACTAAAACCATGATTAACATGGACACCAGCTAGCTGTCACTTGCGTTTAGTGGCAAGACATCAGATTTTTATATTTATGAGGATGATGACAATCCATGCGCGAAGAAACCGCCGGACATCGTGCACACACCATATCTTAGTGCCCTATCTTCTGACCTATCAGATGAGATTTGTGGTGCATCTAGACCGGTAGCTCTGAGCAGAGCATCCTCGCAGACTCGAGAGGATGTGAAGGCGAACCCGCCTGATCGATGGAGAGCAGGCACGAGCACACCATTACACGATAATTTTGGGCAGACTGAAGGAATAGCTGAGGTGAAATTTGACCTCTCACGTCCATGGGATCCTAACTTGTGATCCTTAAAGAGGTATCGTCGAGCCAATAACGTAAAACAAAGCCGCTCGCAGGGAGGCAGCCCGGCAAATTTTTGTGTTTTTTCGTTTTTTTATGTCATTCATGTTTGTTTGAGTCTCGAGTCATGTTTTTCACATTGTCTTTTGCGAAAAGAGATGTTTTTCATGCAGGAAACAGGTGCAACTCAGTATAGACCGTGCCAACCCTTAAAATTAGCTGGCGGCGTTAGGTGTTAACATTAACTTAACGTCTCTATCTGACGCGGTACATAACGTCTGAAGAAGACGCGGTTGACCATTGACCATCATTGACCGACTCGTCTGACCAGAATTTATACCTTCACGCGACAAAACGAGGGGAGTGCCTGTTCATTTTTTTATTTTCTATTTGTTTTTCCCAACGTTTGTGTGTCTTGCATTAATGTGTCTTTGAATTTAAGTCGTACCGTGAGGACACGACTTAGTTCAAAAGTGTGAGGTGGGAGAGTCAGTATTGGATTTTGATGATGTGAAAAAGACGATGCTGATTAGATGTGTTCCTCTCGTGAAATTTGAATTGTGCTTTTACATGTGAACTTAACCCACTACGTGTCCTTTTGAGTTGAGATAAACAGGGATGTGGAGTTGATAGAAATGTCCTAGAAAGGCTTGACAAAGCATTCAAAGGACCAAAATTCGAGTTATATGGTTATGTGGATTTCGTGGAGGCTAGCACTTCGAGACTATATGGTTCAAAGTTTGCTCCACCGTTGCAGCATTTATGTAGTTAGGCAGGACCGTCCTATCTCTAGTCCGAAGTAACCGGGGAAAAAGGGGGGTGACCCTCATCTTGACTCGCGTCAAAAAGGGCGAGGATGAGAAAGAGCGGGGAGGTATTTCCATATGCTTGCGGGCGATGATTGGACCTCCCTCAAAAGAAAAGAAGAAAGGACAAGCAATTCACAACAAAGGAGCAAAGCTCAAAAAAATTCAGCCACTTGTGAATGTTTATACAAAAGAAAAGTGAAGTACAACATTCTTACATCAAGAGCCAAAGGCCAAAGAAAGTCACTACAAAAGCTGCCCACCAAAAAAAGAGAAGAAAGCTCAAAAACCTTGAAGCTCGAATAAATCACGTGCCAGAAAAAGCAATGAAGTATAACCATATAACCAGAATTCGGGACAGCGAAAGCAGATCATGGGTCTAAAAAAGACTATCTCCCACTCATCCGAATTGGTTTGGATTTCAGCTCAAAAGGTAACATGTATCAAGTTAATTCCATGTTGAGCATGATGAATTGAGTAACGATTGAGTTATGTGTAGAAAAGCGAGTCTAGACTAGCAACTCATATTCATGTAGCATCTCTCTAGTACGTCGAAGAAATTATGGTGTTATACTTGTTTCCTTCTATGACTTAGTTCTCGTTCGGGATGAACAAGTTTAAGTGTGGGGTGGTTTGATGAGTCGTAATTATACGATTCGTCTAATCAATTAATCCCATTTATTTCAACACTTTTATATGCGAACATTTACTTTTTAGTATGGTTTTCCATTTCAGGTGTTTTGGAAGCTCTAGGAGGAAACGCGCATAAAAGGCGGCATTTCATGCCAAAAACACCACAGTGGCAGATTAGACATTTGGACCTTCGACGGAGTGCTGGGAATGAACCGGTGATCAGAAAAATACGAGCCACATGCCGTTGCGTATCTAACTCAATTCTCTACAATTCTTTAGTTCACATCGAGAGCATCCGAGGTTGTTTCAATGGTCAAATCAAGAGCCGAAGTTCGGACACAGAGAGCACCGCGCCTCCAATAGACATTAGCTCGACGCTAATGTCTGAAGGAAACGCGGCCATAACGTCTACACGAGATGCGGTCACTACTGTCAGCACGCGTTATGATGACATCAGCAAGCCCGAAACTTGGAAATGAGCCCAAAAACAGACTTGGAAACCCTAGTTTTTGCTATAAATAAGATCTTTGGGTTAGGGTTTCCATCATCTCAAATTCTACGAACACCAAGACGGCTCTGGAGAAGACGCAAGCTTTCGACAAGAGAGAAGATTTTCCTACTTTCATTATGTGTTTTTCCTTAATTATGTGTAGCTAAACTCTTTATTCAGTTTAGGGTTTCGTTCAATGTGACACATGTTTTGAGACTTCGTTATTAATACTATTTTATGTTTTACTAGTTCTTGCTTCATCACATGAATTAACTTGTTAGATTAAGTGGAAGCTTTGTCGCAAAGCTTAATTGAGCAATTAATTCTTACCGTTAATATCTACTAAAAACTTTGTCGTAAAGGTAGATCGTAACACCTAGGCTAAATAATACCTTTGTCGGATTATTATGTTTAGGAAAGAACTAGAAGTCAAACACCTTTGTCAGGTTAGATTGTGGTGTATCACCTTTGTCGGGATACTTAGGGTTATTACCTTTGTCGGAATGACCACACTTAGGAACATGAAATTAGATATTTAGCAGTCAATGATAAACATGTCACAATAGAAACCATAAGCTGAATATTCTCTCTTATTGAATTCTTCGTGTTATTTTCTCTTGTGCACTCACTATTGCTTAAAACTCTCCTTCTTAATTGTTTTTCAGATACGACTTCAACAACCAGCTCTCTTGGGTTCGACCCTACTTGCCGCTACACTAGCTTATTGCAGGAGATTATAAATATTAAGTTTGACGCATCAGACGACGCATGTCAAGATTTCAGAGGAGAGCTGTCCTTGGTACATAGATAGTGCATGCTCACGACACATGACCGGAAATAGAGAATGGGTTGAGTCACTCCGCCACTACTCGGGAGGGCCAGTCACCTTCGGGAACAAGAGCAAAGGTGAAACGTTCGGTTTGGGTAAAATCAAGCTATCTGATCAACTCTATATTGATAATGTTAGTTTAGTCCATGGATTAAGCGTTGATCTGCTTAGCGTCTCACAACTGTGCCAAAATGGTAAGAACAAAGTTACCTTTACTTCTGATGAGTGTATTGTGGAATGCATAAGCACAGGAAAAACTCTCATTAAGGGAAAGGGAATGAACAGAGTATATAAGGTGGATCCGTCATTCATACCCAATAAGGAACTTTGCTTGACATCTCAAGTAAGTGAGTCGGACCTATGGCATAAGAGGTTTGGACATGCAAGTCTAAGACTCATATGCCAACTACACCGACTAGAGCTGGTAAATGGACTGCCACACGTGGAGGACACCCTAAACAATCTATGTGATGCCTGTACCAAGGGAAACAGGTAAGGTCTTCCTTCAATTCAAAGAACGAGGTAAGCACCACTCGCCCTCTTGAGCTTATCCATATGGATCTAAGTGGTCCCATGCGTACAAGGAGCCGTGGAGGTAATAGATACATATTTGTGATTGTTGATGACTACTTGACGGAGCCCACTGCACTGTCGTTAAGGTGCAATGTTCTCTGTACAAATAAATTTATACTTTCCGCTACTCGTGACTACACTACTGGGTAGTAAGTGATAAGTAGGGGTCGAACCCAAGGGAATTAGAGGGATAGTCGTTCTTTGGGGGATTTTTACAGTGAGGGAGCGTGTTTTAAGTGGATTGATATTTTAGCGCAATTAACTAAGCTACTGTTTTTGGTTTTTTTTTGTTTTGAGTGCGGAAAAGTAAATTGCAGAAAATAAATACTGAAAATAAAAGATTTAAGGGAAGAAGACTTACAGTGGGTGATGCGTGATTGCGATTCCTCCGGTAGATGAGTGGTTGATGGTTGTAGTTGATCAAGCAGTTTATAAAAGTAAGTACAGGGGGGTTTTTGTAATTCAACGGAAAGTATTCAGTTTCAGGTACCTTGTATTATAACATGTTTATTAATAACCGCTAGTAACCTTTCTAAGTATTCAAAGATGAATCGAGGCCCTTTCGTAGCGCAAGACTTGCAACATCGTTTAAAGCAACACTTGTTCTACTTCAGACTAATTCCTCCTTTCGAAGTATCTTAGCCTTTTGTGCATCCATTTGAATTCTTTGGTCCAGTTTCCAAATGGTTTTTTAAGATAAGTCGAACTCCTTGATAAGTTTTGCTTGTTACAGCTTCCACTTACCGAGTATGATCATGAATTCCCACGGAAGAGCTTGTCCATTTGGTCCCTTTGGTCCAGTTACAAATGGTTCACTCAACCTTGGAAACTCTGACTATAAATGGCACATAGAACAAGTTTTGAATACAGAGAAATGAAACTAAAAGAAATTAAAACATTATATAATACAAGAAAGTACGTTCGACCGAATGAGGAGTTTAGCTACGACTGTCCATGGAAAAGGACATCATAACTAAATACTCAGGGGTTTTTGAAAACAGTAAGAGGGAAAGGGGTGGAATACTCAAGAACCAACAGGAGTATTCCCAATTTCCTACTGAATACTCAAGAACCAACAAGAGTATTCTCTACAGTATTATAATACTTAAGAACCGACAGGAGTATTATAATTTCAAAGCGTATAATACTCAAGAACAAACAGGAGTATTATTTCCAAAAACCAAACTTGCAAAGTAACAAAATGTAGAGAGATAAGTGTTTATTGATTTTGGAATGATTTTTTACAAAGGATTTGGCTTGTATTTATAGCCAAACTTGAGAGAAATGGAGGGAGGAGATGGGTGGCATGTGTTTTTGATCCAAGGGAGGAGGAAGGAGGATCAAGGAGGAGATGACACATGGGGGGAGCCAAAAGCCGCCGGTTGGGGGAGGAGAAGCCACCGGTTGGCCGGTCATCCAAGGAGGAGAAGGGTTGCTTTGGCCACCTCCAAGCAAGGTGGTCGGTCACCTTGGTCCATATGTGCATTTTGACAGTTTTGTGCAGTCTTTTCACAAAACTATCAATCCAATTTCGCTCCGTCTGACTTTTATTGTTCCTCGGTTGAATTTAATTTGAGTAATTCCTACGTCAGGATCTTGATATTTCTTTGTTCAGCGTCTGATCTTGACCTTGGATTGACTCTTATCATCTTTTCAGCGTAAAATCCTCTCCTTAGCGTGTTTTCTCTCTAAGCGCCAAAATACCCTGTAGAAATAAATCAGGACTAACAAGCAGAAGTTAAATAGACCAACAGTCTAATTTGGTGGGTTTTACTGTGTTTTTGATTCGTATAATTTTGGTCCATCACTACTCAAGATACACATGGACGGTGTTTCTAAAATCTAAAGATGACGTGTTTGCAGAATTTGAAACCTGGTTGAAATTAGTTAAGAGGCAACTGAATCTCTCCCTGGTGAGTATATGTACTGATCACAAAACCGAATCTGAGAATACACAGTTTTCAAATCTTTGCAGGACTAGGGGCATCAGACAAAACTTTTTGGCTCCAAGAACTCCTCAACAGAATGGAGTTGTTGAAAGGAAAAATAGAACATTGGCTGATATGACACGGACGTTACTAATTGCTAGCGGTCTGCCTAGGAGCTTCTGGGGGAAGCCCTCAATGCAGCTTGCCACGTCCTGAACAGGGCAGACTTGAGGCCTATCTTGAACAAGACTCCATATGAATTAATGAAGGGAAGGAAGCCTAGCGTGTCACACTTCAGAGTATTCGCTTGCAAATGCTATGTCCACAACAACGGGAAGACCAATATAGGATGGTGTGTTCGTTGGCTACTCGAATCACAACAGAGCCTACAAAGTATATAATAAACGTCAAAGGAAGATTGAGGAAAGCATCCATGTGGTTTTTGATGAGGAAATAATGGCAGGAGATCTAATTCAAGAAGACGGAGCTCCTCCACTCACACAATAAGACGAGTTCAGCCTAGATGAAAGGGACAACTCCTCTGAGGAAACGTTACATGGTACGAATACAGACAATGCACCTGATCCATAAGTTCCTGAGAACCCCAATGAGGGTGGTCTTGAGGAAGCACAAGAAAATGAGCAAGCTCTAGATAATGAGGAAAATCAGGTAATCACAGTTAGACAAAGCGCAAGAGATCATACACCCCCTGGATGGATGCGAGACTACGTTTGCCATGCATCTGTGTCAAACGACCAAAGAGATCAGACGCATCAACTCCCTGATAGCCATACATTCACAGCATATGTCTGTATTTCCAAACCCAAAAATGTTCATGAAGCTCTAAAGGATTCCGATTGGGTAAAAGCAATGCAAGAGAGCTTCATCAGTTCGAAAGAAACAAGGTTTGGCATTTGGTTCCTCGACCGGAAGATCGAACGGTCATAGGCACTAAGTGGGTGTTCAAAAATAAACTGGACGACAAAGGGCAGGTAGTGCGGAACAAGGCAAGACTTGTCGTCAAGGGCTACAACCAGCAGGAAGGAATCGACTATGACGAGAAATTTGCTCCGGTAGCCAGGTTAGAAGCCATTAGACTATTAATTGCATACTCTTCTTATCATGGTTTTAAACTGCACCAGATGGACGTAAAAACTCCATTTCTCAATGGAGTACTTTAGGAGGAAGTGTACATCGCTCAGACCCCTGGCTTCGAGGACAGCAGGCATCCCGATCATGTATACATCCTAGACAAAGCCCTATACGGATTGAAGCAGGCTCCTCTTGCCTGGTATGAATGACTGTCTCAATTTCTTCTCGCGCACGGATACGTAAGAGGAGAGGTTGACAAGACTCTATTCCTTCTGAGGGAAGGGAATCATACTCTGGTAGTACAGGTATATGTTGATGACATCATTTTTGGTTCTTCTAATAATTTCTTGGTCAGGAAATTTACAAAACTCATGCAAAGCGAATTTGAAATGAGTATGGTCGGAGAGCTCAAATTATTCCTAGGACTTCAAGTGGAACAAAATGGAGACGGAACTAGAATCCATCAGCAGAAGTATCCACGTGAGATGATTAGCAAGTTTGGCATGAAGGACTCAAGCACCATGACTACCCCAACCTCTCCAAATGAGTCATTAGGGAAGGATGACAGCTCCCCACAAATAGATCAGACACTCTACTGAGGGATGATAGGTTCACTTCTTTATCTCACTGCAAGTAGACCTGATATTATGTATAGTGTCTGTCTATGTGCATGCTTTCAGGCAGATCGACATGAAACGCATCTAAAAGTAGTGACGCGGATACTTCATTACCTGAAGGGTACTGATACCCTCTACCTATGGTACCCCAATAATGGTGATCTCCGACTAGTGGGATACACCGATGCTGATTTTGCAGGTAACAAGGTGGATCGAAAGTCTACATCCGGGATGGCCCAATTCTTTTGATCGTGCCTTGTATCTTGGGCTTCATAGAAACAAAATTCAATCGCTCTTTTAACAGCAGAAGCCGTGTACATTGCCGATGCCGCGTGCTGTGCACAACTCCTATGGTTAAAACAATAGCTAAGTGACTATGGCATTACATTTGATTCGGTTCCAATTTTGTGTGTAATACTAGTGCTATAAACATATCTAAGAATCCTGTGCAGCATTCTAGGACAAAACACATTGAAATCAAGCACCACTTCCTATGTGATTGTGTAGAAAAGGGGTTAGTCTCAGTTGAATACTGCAGAACAGAGGAACAAGTTGCTGACATATTCACTAAGGCACTGAACACGGAACCATTTGAGAGGCTTCGCATGGAACTCGGTATGACTTCCCTCGACGGGTAAGCTTACCTCCTGACCCCTCAATGCTCGTCTAAATTTGACTAACCAATGAGGGTATGCATATATGCTTAAGATTGCCTGGTATTCTCATTAGTCTAGTCTAGAGAGCCACTCTTAATAGCAATTTGCATAACTTAGATTTCTCGCATTAGTTTTTGAGACACTTACAGGGAACGGAAATTGGACTTAAATTTGGCTCCCAATATCATTCAGATCCGCTGAATATATGCAGAATATATGAATTGTTGGTTTTGGAAAAGGAATTGTCACATCTATTTAGAGGGACGTGGGCCTAATGGACTCCACCTCTCTGAAGTAACACTCCTCCCAAGAAACTCTACTATCTTCAGCCTTCTCAACACCCATGGCTGCCTCTGGAAACATCTCTCCTATCCCCATGGTACCGTCCACCAGCACAGGTGCGACTGGCAGCACAGCAGTCTTCTTCAATGACAACGGTCCGGAAGAAGTCATCTCATCCCCGATTGACCCTCTCATCATTGTGGTTATGTTTACAGCGCCACTGCCATCTGCTCTCATCCCTCCACCTCACTCTGATGCAGCACCACATCATACTCTTCCCCATTTCGCGGCAGTGTCCATCAGCTCAATGAAGGAGCAACCTATACCAGCGGCTGCTTCCTCCAAGATTCGCACTCGGTCGTAGAAAGTCAAGGTGGAGCAGGCAGATCTGCCGGATTCTTCCAATGAGACATCACCCCACCCCAAGTTCTCCTCTGCTCGTCCCTCCAAGAGCACTCGAAAGTTTACCAAGAAAGGTGGGTCCGTCAAGAAGAACCCAAGAACATTCCCAGTTGCGCCATTGTGAAGGAAGTTTCCTTTGATCCAGGGTTCCTCACGATGAACAGACTGCTTCATGTCGCCAAGATTATTGAGGCCCAGGGGTGGACAAGTCTGTTTTCCAGTAATAGCAAGATCAGTGACAGCGCCATCAGGGAATTCTACTCCTCCTTCTCGATGACAGATGAAGGATATGCCCTGGTTGGACATTACTAGTTTGGTGAGAAGAACTTCAGGTTCTCCAGTGTGGAGCTCAGTTTCTGGTGGGGGTTTCCCATGAAGGCTTTGACAAGTACGCCAAAGGGCGCTGGCCGACGGACGTCACCCCTCTAGATCTGGTAAAACAGATAAGTGAAGACCCCAAACCTCCAGAGCAAGATTGGACAACGGCTGAAATGGGGTTAACTAACAAGCTCCTACACTCCTACCTCATCAGTAACATTACCCCACGAGGAAAGAAGCGAAATGCCCTCTTCATCCAGGACTTCCTCCTCCTCGACAAGCTACTGAGCCATGAGCAAATCAGCCTACCCCGAATCATCATTCAGCATATGGCCCATGCTCTGCCATATCCGGGTATCGTCCACCTGATCCTTCAAAGTCACAACCTGCTTACGGATGCCGATGATGCTGTGGAGTGTGGCCGCCAGCTGGGGGAAGCAAATCTGAAGAAGTTAGACTTCATCCGAGATGAGGATGGAGCTTGGATGAGGAAACCAAGTCCTCCGATTGAAGTGCCAACGGAACTGTTAGACAGCGACTCTGAATCTGCAAATCCTCCATCTGACTTACCGCCACAGGATGTCTCCCTGTAGACAATCCAGAGTGATCTATCACGTCTCACGAACATGGTTAGCACCATGATGTCCCAGCTTATGTGTCTTTAGTCCTCGGTCGATGCGCTCACTGCTCCTGCTTCTCAGCCTCCACCCCCCACTGGAAACGATCCCCTGTAGGTGCTCGTGGTCTACTACCTACTTTGCTTCCCAGCTCATTATCCCCTCCTTTTTGATTGCTAGTTGGTCTTTCCAATTCCCTGTTATGTTTTCTCAATTCCTGCAAGTTATTTAATGAATCACTACTATAGATCAGTCATTATGCATCGGTTCAAAAATAACAATAGCCATCGGTTATACGTTATGCATTGGTTTATAAGGAAACCAATGCATAATGTTTATTATATGCATCGGTTCATTAAAAACCGATGTATATAGTAACAAATATGCATCGCTTTTTAAAAAACCGTTGCATATCGTAACCTTTATGCATCGGTTTCCTTATAAACCGATGCATATTGTTTAATAAAACACTTAGGTTTTTTTGAAATTTGGCAGTCCACCTATCGTAACCATTCTAAGTCTTATTGCCTCTGTCTCACTGCCTCCGTCGCATCGCCTCCAATCGGAAACGACTCCGTCGCACTGCCTCCGTCGCGAACCGAGTTCGTCGCCATTGTTCCTCGCCAGTGTCTCCGCGCCACTCGGTCCGACGCAGCTCATTGCCATCATCGCCATTGCTCCTCCTCCTCCTCCAATCTACTCCGAATACACAGGTTAGGGCTGAGATTTTAGTATGTAATATTTAGGGTTATTTTAGTTGAAATTGTAGTTGTTGCTCTATCATCGTTGAATGATATGATGTAAATAACTAATTGAATTCATGTGTATGCTAATATTTTTGTTTGAAAACATAGATTCAAGCGGCGTATTACTTCTATACGGTGGGAGTTGTACTTTGTTTATCCTCCAAACATCATATCAAGTAAGGTATTCTATTGTGTTAATTGTGTATAGCTTTCCAAATTGGACATATTGTTGCTCTTTCATCATTGAACGAAGTTAATAACTAGTTGAATTTAAGTATATTAATTTAATTGATGTTCTTTTGTTTAGGGTTAATATTTGCGATCTACATCCTCTTCCCGTTGGTGGTTATTTTCTTCTTCAATTTCTGGTATTTGATGTTTATGGATCTTTCTTATTTTCCTATGAACATGGAGATTTGAATTTATTTTTCTTTGTTTACTAATTTGTTTTTGTTGTTTATAGCTCTCGTCCGTACTTGTTGCACACCAACCATTAAGATTCTTCTTCGCGAGCTTCTATTTTATAAGGTAAATCGCAAGTTTATGTAACTCATTTACTACTTTTTAATTGTTGGAGTGCTTGTAATGCACTGAAATATAATTGTTTGTTCGTGTAAATTAGTAGTATGTAACGAATAATATTTACACGTTTCATGTAGTGAAATTATAATGAATCGAGACTGGGTGTCCGATAATAGGTTGAACGATGAGTACGAGAAAGGGATTATGGATTTCTATGCGTTTGCGTCGGCATATGCGTCTAGAAACAACATTGAACGTGTCTTTTGTCCGTGTATGGGTTGTTGGAATTTCAAAAAGGTCAAACCGAAGAAGTTATATAAACACCTTTTGTTAAAGGGGATTAACCCACGGTATACGATGTGGTATCTGCATGGGGAGGGTGAACAACAAAACTTTGAGCCTCCACCCGTAGAAAGCTTGCCGGAGGATAATGATGATTGGGAAGAGGATAATCTAATTGAGATGATTAACAATGTCGCTAATAACTTTGTTGATACGCCACATATTTTGGAGTCGTTGAGGAATGACTCCGAATTACCATTGTATGAAGAGTTTTCCAAATATACAAGGCTATCGGCAACGTTGAAGTTGTTCAATCTCAAAGCAAAAAATGGATGGAGCAACAAGAGTTTTATCGAATTATTGGCGCTGGTGAAAGACATGCTTCCTGAGGGGAACACCCTACCTAACCGTACTTACGAGGCTAAGAAGGTTATGTGTCCCATGGGCCTCGAGTATGAGAAAATACATGCATGTCCCAATGATTGTATCTTGTATCGAAATGCCTACAGTGATTTGAAAGAATGTCCAGTGTGTAAGGCTTCTCGCTACAAGTTAAACAAAGAACCGAAAGGTAAATCTAAAGGCACTCCCTCGAAAGTACTATGGTATCTCCCACCGATCCCCAGGTTTCAGAGATTATTTGCCGACACGGAAGATTCCAATAATATGCGTTGGCATGCTGAGAAACGTGTCGCTGATACAAAAATGCGTCATCCTGCCGATTCACTGCAATGGGCTAAAGTAGACAACACATTCCCAGAGTTTGGAGCAGAGTCTAGAAATTTACGGCTTGGCCTTTCTACTGATGGGGTGAATCCACATGGGAATCTCAGCAGTCAGCATAGTACATGGCCTGTGATTTTGGTTATCTACAACCTACCTCCCAAGTTAACCATGAAGCGTAGATATATGATGCTTTCTTTGTTAATATCGGGTCCTCGGCAACCTGGAAATGATATTGATGTATACTTGGTTCCTCTGATAGATGATTTGAAGCTTTTATGGGACGAAGGAGTACGCACATATGACGCATCGAGGCAAGAATATTTCAATATGCGTGCTATGTTGATGTGTACGATCAATGACTTCCCAGCTTATGGCAACTTGTCCGGATATAGTATTAAAGGGTACAAAGCTTGTCCTATATGCGGGGAAGGGACACATGCACGCCATTTAAGCAATTGTTGAAAAATGGTTTATATGGGACATCGACGTTTCTTACCGAGACATCATCCTTACTGGCGAAAGAAAGCTGCCTTCAATGGTGAGACTGAGCACGGAATAGAACCACAACCGGCTTCTGGCGATGAAATACTTCAAAAAATACAAAATATTACAAATCGATTCGGGAAACCATATTCGCGCACCGAAAGTGCTCCATGGAAGAAGCGGTCGATTTTTTTTTGATCTCCCTTATTGGAATTCTCTTGACATCAGACACTGTATTGATGTGATGCATGTTGAAAAGAATATATGTGAAAGTCTGCTTGGTACTTTATTAAACATTCCTGGAAAGACAAAAGATGGAATTAAAGCAAGACTTGATATGCTGGTGATGAATATTCGTACCAAATTAGCACCTGAATCTCGCGGGCAGCGTACATATTTACCGCCGTCGTGCACCACACTCTCTAAGAGCATATTGCCAGCTTGGTTTCAATGAAAGATCTACGGTGGAATGGCTTAAAATCTCATGACTGTCATACATTGATGCAATAACTCCTGCCTATTGCAATGAGAGGTATAATGTCTCCCAAAGTAAGGACAGTTATACAAAGACTTTGCATCATTTTTAGCTCTTTGTGTGCTAAGGTTATTGATATATCGGAGCTTGATGGACTTCAAGAGCAGATAGTTGTTACACTTTGCCAACTAGAGATGTTTTTCCCTCCCAGCTTTTTCGATATAATGGTGCATCTTACTGTTCATTTGGTTCGTGAGGTTCGAATTCTTGGACCAGTTCATATGAGATGGATGTATCCTTTTGAGAGGTATATGAAGGTTCTTAAGAGCTATGTGAGGAATAGACAAAGTCCCGAAGGATGTATAGTGCAAGGATACATAGCTGAAGAGGCTGTTGAATTTTGCACTAACTTTCTAGGAAATACAACTGCGGTTGGGGTTCCAAGGCCTCGTCATTTTGATCGATTCTTGGGAAAAGGCACAAGTGGTCATCAAATGATGCCTAAGTCATTTGATGAGTTAACGAAAGCTCATTACTATGTACTGCAACATATACCTGAAATAACACCTTTTATCGAAGATCACATGAATATACTGAGGAGTACATACCGAGGAAAATCTGACCAGTGGTTGCAAAAAGAACACAGTCGATCATTTTGTGAATGGCTAAGGAGTAATGAGGTTTTAAATAATCAGACCAACTCGGAAGAAGAATCTGATGACATGGTGAAGTGGCTTATGGCAAGCCCAAGACCAATTGTACAAACGTGAAAAGCTTATGATATTAACGGATTTTGTTTTCAAACAAAAGATCAAGATGAGCACACCGTTGTGCAAAACAGTGGTGTCACACTTGTTGCCGAAACCACTCATGTTTCTAGCGCAAGAGATCGGAATCCAATATCTGTGCCTGTGAATTACTTTGGGATTATCCAAGAAATATGGTAGTTGGATTACGTAAACTTTCGAGTACCCATTTTTAAATGTAAATGGGTTAACAATTCGGCGGTTCATATCGATGAATTTGGAATGACATTCGTCGATTTTCGAAGAGAGGGATCTAAGGATGAGCCATTCCTTATGGCCGAACAAGCAAGACAATTGTTTTACGTCAAAGACCCTTCGAACAATAATCAGTATGTTGTGATAAATGGAAAACAACGGTTAATCAGTGGTACATCTGAAGAGATGAATGTTGATTGCCTACCCGTTTGTACGACAGTTCCAGTAGACAACGACGACAGCGAAGTTGATGATGAAATACAGTTGCGAGAAGATCACGGCGAAGGAATTTGGATTGATAAAGAAACTTAATTTGTGCGTATAAATCCACTAAATTTGTGCGTATAAATCTATACTTAATTTGTGCATTTAATATGGATTGATAAAGAAACTTAATTTGTGCGTATGTTGTATATGCTACTTATTTCGTTGTCACACGTCATTTTATTTGTTTAATTATCGTCTTCATTTATGTATTCATATATTTAATTTGTTTAATCTGACATTTAATGTGACTCTTTTTCAGAATCATGGCTAGCAGCAGCAGCAGCAGCGGTGAGGATGATTTTTGTGTCTCTGCCCGCACACCGAGCCACAAGAAAGGCCATGTATACATGGCGAAGTTGATTAAGCAACACACAAAGGCTGGTACCAAGCTTACGGTCACCTTCGATAGTAAGGGGAATCCCAAAGGACAGAATGGAAACAATTGGAGGAGCTTCTTGGGTACGGTGGCTCGTTCTCGAATTCCTATCACCTATAACGATTGGAGGAAAGTTCCTGACCATTATAAGCTCAATTTGTGGAGAGATGCAACTGTAAGTTTTTCTTTAATTGACACTTATATTTGTCAGCGAAGTTGATTTTTTTATATTAATTATAACTTGTTATATGTCTCTTTAGGTAATTTTTGATGGATGTGAGCCGCATAAAAAGCATGAGATGAAGGTCGCTGGTAGCATATGGAAGAATTTCAAGTCAAGACTGGCAAATGAGTACATCCACGGTGCCAAGGCAAATGAAGATCCTATGGGTGAGTATAAGTATCTTGACAAAGATACCTGGAGGATATTTAAGGAGCAGAGGCTCTCTGAAAATGCTATGAAGTTAAGAGAGACTAACAAAGAGCTTGTGAAGAAGAATGTGTATGCACACATACTTGGTCGAGGAGGCTACAGACAACTTGAAGAAAAATGGACAACTGAGAAGATAGCCGAGTTATTTGCGCAGGGCGCAATTGAAGAGGTGCATTCTTCTGTCACTATAGATAGACATGAGCTGTGGAAGAGGGGACGAAAGAAGAAAAATGACGAGTACGTCACCAAAGCATCCCAGCGAGTGGAAACAAAGATCGTAAGTTATTTTTTATGTACATTTCAATAGTTAATATGATACACTAAATTTTGGTATTTAATGATTGGTTTATATATGATGAGTTAGTGGAGAGATCCTCTCAAGGACAGTTCTCGTCTCGTAATCGATGACATGACATACTGACTGAGGCGATTGGGACGCCGGAGCCCAAAGGACGCACCCGAGGAGTCGGGTCACACATTCTGTGGAGGGTTGGGTTACCAATCTCCACCTCCTCGGGTGGCACGCCCAGTTCAATTAATATTATTCGAAGAGATGCGTCCGATCACTGCAGCCTTCACTGTCCCATTGATTCAGACCCGTGGAATGACATACTAGAGGTACATTTACAATTATTAAATTTATTATTTATGTTGGTTAAATGTATGTAATACTTTTTGTGTTTGTTTACAAATTATAACTTCTACTAACAGGGTGGCCTGAAGAGCCTATTATACATCGAGGGGCAACTTGAAGGTGACAAGCAGCTTGTGGCTATCGGTCGCTGCACAAATGGCCGGTTTGTTAACTTTCGAGCAATACCCGAAGATACCGTGAAGGTGAAGGTCGATAAAGTACTTTTACGAGGTCTAGGTGTAGTATTGCCAACAGCCCATCCAAAGCACTCGACTGTTCAAGAAGCAGTTAACCATCACGTGGCTTGGCCGAAAGACTTGGTCGTTGTCGATAAAAGGGTGAGATCATCGAAGATTATAATTTCATTTGCTTCATTGTGTTACACTACAAATAAAATAAGATATTTAAGCTTCACAGAAATTTAACATGCAGGCATATGACATACACTTCTACGAGTCTTTGCCACTCACTGGCGATGATTTCGTAGATGAAATGTCTGTGGACTGTAGACTTCTACGTGAGGTGTGGAAGACTTTGGGTAGAGCATCGGTTCAGGTAACTGCCAAAGCTCAGGTTTTCGGTGACAACTACGATTTCTACGTGTTTGACGAGGAAGTCACGGACCTATTAAAGTTTCAAGCGTTGGGAAACGCAGCAGCTGAGTTATATATATGGTAATATTTATATCTTTAAAATGATTTTTTTTGTAATTAGTCTAACTAACACAAGTGTTTACTTTGTAGTCATTTACACGATCAGATGCTTCATTGGGATATCAAGTTTGGTTTTTTTATTCTGTCATTAATGACCCCAACCATAGAGAAAAACGATAGATTGGCGACGTTCGTGGGAAGATTGAATATGACAGACAAAGACCAACTTTTTTGCTACTTTCTCCCTTATGTTGATCACATTGAGTGAGTTCATCACTTACTTTATAAGTTGTTCACTTCTGTTCTGAACACATTTGTTTTTAAGTTAGTGGGTTTTTTAGGTGGCATTGGATGTTATGCGTCATTTTTCCAAGACAACATAAGGTTCTTTGGCTTGATTCATCTACAGAAGAGAAGGATATACGCGCTGATGCAAAAGAGTTGGTGGACATGTAAGTTTGGAAATTACTTTTATCTTATAACTTGTATTGAAAGTCACTAATAATTATATTATTGTGTTTGTTTTAGGGGATTAGATCGATACTACCAAGGATGTGTACCGAGGAGTACACGTAAAGTAGAGTGGAAGAAAGTTTTGGTATTCACAAATGTCTGGACATTTTTATTAAATATTTTTTTTCATTTATAAAGTATGTTAACTGTGATTATTGGTATCGTGCAGTGTCCAAGACAACCACCTAGCTTTTTTGTGGTTATTATGTCCTTCATTATATTAAGGACATTATCGCATTTGTACGGGCTAACCAAGTGAGTTTTTTCGAGATATATATACATATGTTATTATCATTTAACTGTGTATTTGTTGATTGTTGATTTAGTTCTCTTGTTTTCACTCTTTAATTGTTGATTTAGCTTTATAGACGTTAGTCGTTAATTAAGCTTTTTAAGGCTTAATCGTTTTCACTCTTTAATTGTTGACTTAGTTCTCTTGTTTTTTTATAGTATTGTTTTCCTAATGGAGTAGAGTCATACGACGTCGACAAGATTCATGGAGTTCGGGATGAAATCGCCAACTACCTACGTGAATATGTGACCACCCATCCTACACTACTATAGGACATTAACTTAAAAAACATTTGTTATGTGATGTTTTGTGGTGTATTTGTGCTAAATAGACAAATATATGTGTATGAATGATATTGTATGTTGCAAATTCAGTGAAACGATGTTTAGCATGTAAGTTGTATTGTATTTGAAAGTTGGAACAGCAGGTTCCTTATTGATGTTTAATTTCAGGTGAATTTCAGCTTTTGTAAAGCTAAATCTGCCATTTTTTTTGAACATTATGCATCGGTTTCCGACGAAACTGTTGCATAATGTCTGGACGGGTTTGGTCATTATGCATCGGTTTTCCCTTAAACCGATGCATAATGTTCAGATATTATGCAACGGTTTCTCTGGAAAACCGTTGCATAATGTCCAGACATTATGCATCGGTTCAAAGAAAAACCGATGCATAATGTTCAGACAATATGCAACGGTTTTTTATGAACCGATGCATAATGTCCAGACATTATGCAACGCTTTATTATGCATCGGAACAAAAACCGATGCATAATATCAAAAAAACCGATGCATAAAGACCAGTTTGTAGTACTGAATGCTTTGGTTATTTCACAGTGCTGCTTGAACTTTAACTGGTGCGCATACCCAGTCATTCTCTATATCAATGTATGCACTAACGTCACTGGTTGATTTGTCTTTTGATGATGCCAAAAGGGGGAAGATGAGTACATGCCTACCCTGAGGGGGGAACAATACTTAAGCAACATGCGTTGCTGATCTGAGGGGAAACTGAACATGCAAAAGGTAATATAAAATGACTTGTGACTCTGTTATTGTTTGGGAGTTTGAAATCTCCCTCATCAAAGATTTATTAACTTAAAATATTGAAATGTGGTTCTATATTGAATTAGTTTGGGAGTTGGAAATCTCCCTCATCAAAGATTCGTTAGCTTAAAAACTGTGTAGAGGGTAATATATACATGTGATCCATGCTGCTGCCATCATCAAAAAAGGGGAAATTGTTGGAGTCTGTGAACTCCGCCATTTTGATATGACAAAGATCCTGCTGATGTGTTCCTTAAGGGTGCAGGTTGATACACAGGTACTCTGGAAGTACCGTTCCTTCAGGGTGTAACCGCAGAGGGAGAATATCCGTCAGGATATTCTAGAAGATCTGCATGTTCCCGAAGATCTCGATCCAGCTGGAAAGCGTGGATGACAAAGGAAGATCCGATCGAATATATTGCCAAATTAAGAAAGTGCTTAGAAAGGAAAGATCAAGATTTGGAGATATGTTTGATTGAAGATCTCTGGTGCCTTCTTTAGGAAACTAAATCAGTGCACTCCCAACTTGGATAATATGGGATATTACGGTTGCTTATTTGGAAAGATTATTATGGGATAATCTTGACAAATATTTAATTGTTTCCCGAGAGAATGTTGAAGCTATATACTGGATCCTACGGACTCCTTTGAAGTTGTTCGTTCTGGAGACTACTGGCGTTGAAGCTTCTAATCAAGTAACAACTGCAGATTACTGATTGAAGGTTAGCAAACTGACTGCATACCTGTGAGGGAATGAACGGTGCAATCTGAGCCAGACGGAGATAGCGACTTGTTGCGCGGTGAACAACAGAGGTGATTACAGCGAAGGTACATCCGATTGTGAGGTTGTACACCCTTGATAGTGATTAGGTTGTAATCAACTATGTGTAACTGGAAAACGCTAAATACAGGAGTTATTTTGAAATCCTTCTAGTTCCGCTAGAAGGTAGTGCTTTTTCTCTAGTACTTACTTGGGTGCTAGGGTTTCCACTATAACTCACTGCGTGCGTTTAAGTTTTACTTGCAATATTTATTTTCCGCTGCTTTACATTACCTGGCAAGGAACATTACTTGTCAGGTCGCTAACTACGATCCAACAACTTGCTTGCTATTTTCTTTAAAATTTTCTAAATCTGACACTTAGATTTTGTTATATTATATACACATTTTACAAACAAGACTGTCAAATTTGTGTTTAATGTTTGATTCGTTAGCAGGTAATGTTAAGTGCTCCAGTTGCATAATTAATTAATTTAATTTAGTTTCCCTTTGGAAAGTGTTGGATGACTCTGAATCAGATAATTGTGATACAGCATTGGTCATGGTTACTTTTTTTTGTAAACTACATCGATTGACAGTTTCGAACATGGTTATATATTTATTTTTGCAACTTAACGTGTTTGAGTTTTAGATTTCTCCAATTAATAGCTAACATCTTAACAATCATTTCATTTCATTTCAGATTAAACAGAAATATGAAGGTTGTTTGCTCTGTATATGAAGTATACCTGACTACCTGATAGCCTCGCCTTCACCCTTTTTGCCTCTTTGCTGCCTCAACACCTTTGTTCCATTGTTGCACTGCAGAAAATGCTGCAGAGTTTGCTGCAGTTTAAATTTTGTTAACAGTTAGAATCTTTGTAGCTATATTTTGTAAATCTAAATCACTAAATATCGATATTTCATTCTTGAAGCACATTAGAACAATAAAATTTACCAAGATGCCCTCCCTAAGTACACCACCAAACTCCTCTTTTCTGCCGACGTTAAGACGAACGTGTCGAGTTAATCATTTTAGTCGTATTTAAATATTGAACGTGTATGAACTTTTATTGAGATCATGAATGAAAATGTAGTCTTTTGGATGCTACAATAGACAATGTTTGTTTGACAAGCGACGATCTTCTTACACATATATGTTTCAGTTTCATATGTTTTAGTAATACTTGGTCTTCTAAACATCTGTTGCGTGAGACGGCTGTTGCATTTTTCACAGCACAACCCAATGCTTATTACATTAGCTCGAGTTGCATATGCCTTGTTGCAAAAGAAATTTTCAACGAGACTTTAAAATGCGTCGCTTAAGATTGATACTAATGCAACAAGACTTTGTGTTGCACATTGCGTGTTGCATTAGTACTTTCTTACGCAACACTAACTTTTTTGTTCGTTGAAAATTATTTTTGCAACAAGGCATATGCAACGTGGTCTAATGCAACAACTGCGTTGTTGCGCGTGACCATTGCAACATAGTGCGAGTTAAAGCGACACATTTTTGGATGTTGCACATATGTCAAAATGGTGTAGTGAGTACAAGGAGAGCATTGACCTTCTCAACTATCATCTTGATTGGAGGCTGGTTTTGATTCAAAGAGAGGGAAATTTTGTAGCCGACCAGATTGCTAAGTTTGCCAATTTTCAAAACTGGTGCTCGACAAGGTTATATTGCTGTCCGTTTGTTTTGTAGAGCTTCAATTTTATGTTTTCAAGTTTAGTATAGTTAAACAAAATTTAAAAAAATTCAGTTAAAAAAATTTTGAGCTCTATACAACACCACCTAAATTAGAGGTGGGGGCGTTGCGGTTTGGTGCAATTTAAAATTAAACTCGTAACCGCACCACATTAACTGGTTTGCAAATTTTTCAAACCGCAAACCACATTAGAAAAATTAAAACCAAATATGCACCGCACCACTTTATTTGGTGCGGTGCGGTTTGGTGATGTGCGGTTTGGTGATGTGCGGTTTGGTGCGGTTTAATAGTAAACTGACAAGCGTATTTTTAACCCTTTATAGTTGTCAAAGTGTGAGTTTTAGGGGTCAAATTGCAGTCAAACAAAATTTATAATCCTTGGTAAGCCAAGGATCGATCCTAGGAGCAATGCGTGTGAGTACTAGGTAACAAGTGACATATTTAGCTATTCCGAATGACAAAGGTTTGATTGTTTGTAAATTGCAGAAATTAAATGGCAGAAAATTAATAGTTGTATTTAATCAGAGAAAGAATCCCAGAATCCGTACTTCACCCGTGCTAAACCCACTAATCATGCAATCATTCTACGTTAATTATTCATGCTATCGAATGTGGAATATAACCGAAATAACACTAGACAAGCCGCCCATCCACGGATCATTGTCTAGATTAATCTCAATCGTTGAACGCCGCCCATCCACGGATTATCAACGATTTTGATTTATTAAATTAAAGGTTTTCCTATTAAATCATGTAAAAATGACCTAACATCAATTTCATGCAATCCGGTTAATCCCTAGGGCCCATCCACCTTTCGGCATATAACCTAAATACGTTCTATCAATGCAAACATACCCTTTAATGTAAATACATGCATAGAATGATAATATTAAGCACACAATGAAATTGAATATTCAAATCGCATAAATAATAACTTTAATTGATCACATGAGAGTTAGGGTTACATAGCACGGGATCCTCCCGGAATAAAGAAGACTACTCGCTATTCATGGCGATTAACCAAAAATAGTGTAGATTAAAGGAAGAAACGAATAAACCGTAGACGATTGGCTCATTGATCCTCACGATGAAAACTTGTCTTCTCTCCCAAGTTAGGGTTTCTTCTCCAAAGTTTCAACAACCGTTTAGATCTGGTCGAGCCCTCTATTTATAGAAAAATACTCGGTATTTCCAAAATAGGCCCAAAAGTTAAATTAGGAAACCAGTCGAAATCCATTGACGGTCCCATGACCTGACCTCGTCACGTGCCAAAACGTCTCGCCACGGCCGGTCAAAATTCCTCGCCTCTCCTGAGTTGGCTCAAGCTGCCCGTAACGCCCGTGACCGAGAGGTTCGTCACGGGCAGTTGGCAGATTTTTATTTCAGCATCTCCTGACCAAGCTCAGGCCACCCGTAACGCCCGTGACCAGGAGGTTTGTCACGGGCCTATGGCTCTTATGCTGGATTTTCAGTGATTTTCTTCATCTTTTCGTGCATTTAGGTCCACATCGAGTCGTCGTGTAATTCAAGCCTGAAACACTAGGAAAAGAGGTTAAATGATAACAAAGTGTTCGGAAAACAAACATAATCCATCATCGAATGAGGTGAATAATAGGTCAAGACCTTGACCGATCAAAACACTCCAAACTTAGGATTTGTTCGTCCCGAACAAAGTTAGAACAAGAGGCAGAAAAAATACAAGTCAATATAAGGCTCGACCGGTCAAAGAGTATTTGAACTACCTACTCAAGCGACACGTGATCAATCCTAACTAAAACAGAAACAAAAAGATAACTCACTGTCGTAGAGGACACGAATGCATTTAGCGTATGCATCACGCCTTTAAACTTATAGGCTGCCATTGTAGGACGAGTATAGTCTCGTGAAGGTTTTCAGGAATGGGACTACCTACAAATCCCCTGTACAACTAACTAACGTGTATGCATGAAATGATGCTCAACGAGTCACAGTAAAGTCATGTCATACCTCGGATTCATTGTGTTACCTCAACTTCAAGTCAAACATCTTCATCAAAGTTTTCAGACAATCATAGATTATACGAGTTATGCATTCAAACGGTCAGTACACACGGCTAGCAATTGACTAATCACATGTTCTAAATAGTTCTATTGCAACGTATAAAGAACATGAATAGTTACACAAAACATGCTCGCCATTCACCTATGCTATCTAGGGATAGTCCACGGGCTCTTGGCGCAAAGCTCATTCTCAAGTGCCAAGGATTAGACAATGACCCGTAAGAGAAGAGGAGCCTGGCTTAATGATTTTCTGAAAAATAGTACGAAAATCACATCAAAATTTCAGTGTAAGCACGAGGATCGTCCCTTAGTTTCTAGTACATGAATTCTCAAGACAAGTTATGATTTGCACGCAATGAGAGGATGGAATTACACTATTTCAAGCAGAAGGGGGCAGAAATTGTTTCTAGAGTGTTTTCCATATACCAGGGGTGACTTTTCTCACCAGGTCCTTGGTATTTTCTGCTTTCGCAGAATCAACAAAAGCATTTTTTTTCAGACTGGTTTTCTTTCAAAAACAACTATGCTTGGGGCCAATGTTTCACCCACTTTCCAAGATTAAGAACTTTGTTTTTTAGGGGAAAACTTGAAGGTCAATTGTCTAACTCCACACTTAAAGCTTGACATAGTGTATAAATAAAGGCGGGTGCATGCAAATCACGACGAGTGTAGAGAAACACATACTAGCACTAAGGTCACTTAGAAAAAGAGATGTAATTTACGATTTTGACATTTTTGAACCGGTGCCTACTAACTTCAGGTCTCCAAGATGCTTCAAGAAATACGTAAAACGTGCGATAGTCAAAGGCTAGCAATGATACTGACTCAAGAGAATACACACGTGGTTAAAGCTATTTCAAGTCCTAGACTTCAAATCCAAATGAGTGTCAATCAGTGAAGGAGTATCGTAGAAAACGAGGATTTCAATCGCAATACATAGACTGTTGAGCATATGCAGGAATGAACGTGAAATGCAATGCGTGTGACTATGCGCTACCCACTCCACACTTAAAAATAAGCTTAGTCCCTAAGCAAAGAAATAAAAGAGAAAAAAATAAGCGTATAGGAACTTCACTCGTGTGTGATGGCGCGATATCCAAGCGACTAATACGATGACCGGTGAGTGAAACACGACTTGTGAGCTGATAGATATAAAAATAAAACACACAAAGCTTCACAAGTAATAGGTTAGCATCGAATAATCGCGGGGAAACCTGGATAGGGGTGCCAAGTAAATAGAGTGCAAAAATTGAACCGCATAGGCAAAATACTCAGTCTGAATTTGAGCAGGTCCCGTGACACCAATCTCATCACGGGCTGTCACGGGACGTTACCGGGGTGAAAATTTGCACTGCTTCGGCCGGGTCCCGTGACAGAACCATTGTCCCGTGACGTTCCTTTTGTCACGGGCTGTCACGGGACCGAGATATTGCATTTCGCGAGCTGGGACTCCACACTTAGATTCATGCAAGGGTCACACGTAATGTACAAGATGCAAATGAAAAATACAATGAAATAAAAAAAACTCACAGCGCGGGTTACTCCCCAAAGAGGCCGAGTTTAACGTCTTGGCGAGACATAGCCAGGGAGAAAGAACTAGAAGAAATCTCCAATGTCGTCAGGTGGTTCCCGATGTTTCAGGATGTGGTAATGTTTAAGGCTCTGCCCGTCGACCACCATTGACTTTCCTCCCTTGTAGCTAAGCTGGTGGTTGTCCAAAAGTGATCTCTCCACTGTGTAAGGACCACTCCACCATTCGTTTGTAGTGCCACTTTGTCGTCCTCTCCTTAAAGACATCACGTGGGTCGAGAAGAGGCTTTAGCTCTCCCTCGCAGGGTTCCTTACCTGAGCCTGTAGTCTGTTTAGCACCAGCTGCTCCCTCTATGCTTACCGCGCAAACATTCATCGGGACAGGGCAGCCCTGTAAAACTCTGCAAGGCTCAATAGAGGTAAGTGAAATAGGATCATTAACAGCAGCAGAGTCCAGAATATCACAGTCAGCAAACAGACTAGGACTCTTGGACATGTCAGGCAAATTAAAAACAATCCTATCACTGCCTACTCGCAAGGCTAAGGAACATCTATCCATGTCAATGACTGCCTTAGCCGTGTAGAGGAATGGTCTACCAAGAATAATTGGGATCTCTACGTTCTCAGAGATGTCCAGCACTATGAAATCAGTAGGAAAATGCAGGTTCTTCACCTTGACTGGAACATCCTTCAGAATCCCTCTCGGGAGTCTACAAGAACGATCCGCGAGGCGAATGGTGCTATTAGTAGGACAGAAATCACCCAAATTCAGTTTAGCATATAAAGAGTATGGCATGATAGACACACTAGCACCAAGATCACATAAGGCATGACGAACAGGAAAACCACCAATATCACAAGGGATAGAAAAACTCCCTGAGTCTTGAAGTTTGGGTGGCATGGGCTGGTTCGTGGCTGCACTACATTCCTCGCTCAGGGCTACATTCTCGATCCCGTCAATCTTTCTTTTCCCACTCATAAACTGCGCATAAGTGGGAATCTGGGTGATCGCATCGGTGAAGGGCATCGTGATGTAAAGAGTATGAACTTTATCGACAAACTGCACGAACTCCTTGTCTCTTCTTGCACCCTTTAGTCACTGAGGGAATGGAATTGGAGGTCTATAAGGTGCTGGCTCCACTGGCTGCACAGAATTTTCAGCTCGGTTTTCAGCGTCCTTCGACGTTTCCTCTTCAGCGGGTGTAGAATCAAGTGCTGATTTCGTAGAAGGAGTTCGAGTGGCTTGAGCTGGCACCATTTCAACATGTTTACCTCCCCGTAGTGTGATGGCATTCACCGATGCAATATGATTCAGATCTGGCTTCGACGGAAGTTTCCCCTGCTCCTTGTTTGCTGAATTTGCTAGTTGAGCAATCTGATTTTCCAGCATTCTGCCATGAACAGCGAGCTCCTCAACAGTCCTTTGAAGGTTCCTTACCTAAGTGGCGGTTTGCTCATATGCCCGTTGCTGATTCTCAAACGTCTTTCTCTGTTCGGTTATGAAGCTTGCTAGCATGGCTTCCATGTTTGACGTCGATCCTGAATTCTTATTTTGCTGCTGCTGGGGTTGGTTGTTGAACTGGTTCCTTGACTGGTAGGGAGCGTTCTCCTGCTTTTGTCTGTAAGGAAAACCTGGTGCGGCCTGATTCTGTGGCTTGTAGGAAAGGTTGGGATTATTCCTGTTCGGATTATCCCACCGGTTTATGCCTGATCCTTGATTGTACTGCCCCGCATAGTTGACATCCTCCTGGCTTCTTCCTTTACTATCATGTCCCATCACTGGACAGCCATCTGCAAAATGGGAAGGTGAGCCACAAATCTGACTAGACAGCCGCATTAGCAACAACAGACGACTTTATAGAGGGGCCTGTCTTCAGATTTTTAACTTCAGCTGCAAGCATCTTCACCGTGTTGGTCAACTCAGCAATATCATTGGTGCTATTAGCAAGGTAGAGATCTTGCACACCCTTCTTATCCTTAGGATTTCCTCGATCACTCGTCCAGAGGTGATATACTTGGACTGTTCTCTCTATAATCTCATAGGTGTCTTCTAGCGGGACTCCGTTCAGTCCCCCACCCGCCGCTTGGTTGATTAAAGTGCGCATCCCCTGATCGATTCCCTGATAGAAAGTATCAATAATCTGCCACAGCTCCTGATTGTGATGAGGGCACAGTCTGGTAAGCTCTTTGTACCTCTCCCAAGCCTCGTAGAGGGTCTCACCATCCATAGAATAGAACGAGATGATCTGATTCCTGAAGTGTGCTGTCTTTGATGGTGGGAAGTACTGCTGTAGAAAAGCTTCGGCTAGTTTGCCCCAAGTAGTGAAAGTGCCCTCTGCATGACTATCGAGCCACCTACTGTCCTTATCAGATAGTGAAAAAGGGAATAGCCTCAGGTAGTAGGATTCTAGAGGGACACCATTGGTCTTCACTGTGTTGCACATCTGAACAAACCGCTTGAGATGCTGATGAGGGTCTTCGTTCATCCTTCCTGAAAACTGGTTGTTCTGCACCATCTGAATCAGCCCTGTTTTGATCTCCCATGTATTGTTGGCGATGCCCGGTGGTGCAATGGCTGACTGAAATCCCGAGACACGTGGGACAGTGTAATCTCCGAGAGTCCTGCGCACTGGTTGTTGCAGAGGACGCTGATGGTCATCTTCGACCACTCCATTCAGCAGGGCTGGGTTGTTTTGATTCATAGCCATCGCTACAAAATTTCGGTTCAGAGCTCGTAGCTGCCGAGCTTCGTTCTGGGCCTGACGATTGTTTCTTCGTCGGTCCGGGTATCCTCGTCTGAAATCTGAAACTGCTTCTTCCGTCTGGGTGTGTTCTTTGGCATGAACTAGCTAGTACCTGCAAGAGCCAAGAATTGCCGCGAGTGAAGAGATCAAGGCAGAAATAATCAGATATCAAACAAGACGGAATAGTCTAAACTACACACGTTAACACTAATATCACACTAAACGCTGCTCCCCAGCAACGGCGCCATTTTGACAAGCGTATTTTTAACCCTTTATAGTTAGTTGTCAAAGTGTGAGTTTTAGGGGTCAAATTGCAGTCAAACAAAATTTATAATCCTTGGTAAGCCAAGGGTCGATCCTAGGAGCAATGCGTGTGAGTACTAGGTAACAAGTGACCTATTTAGCTATTCCAAATGACAAAGGTTTGATTGTTTGTAAATTGCAGAAATTAAATGGCAGAAAATTAATGGTTGTATTTAATCAGAGAAAGAATCCCAGAATCCGTACTTCACCCGTGCTAAACCCACTAATCATGCAATCATTCTACGTTAATTATTCATGCTATCGAATATGGAATATAACCGAAATAACACTACACAAGCCGCCCATCCACGGATCATTGTCTAGATTAATCTCAATCGTTGAACGCCGCCTATCCACGGATTATCAACGATTTTGATTTATTAAATTAAAGGTTTTCCTATTAAATCATGTAAACATGACCTAACATCAATTTCATGCAATCCGGTTAATCCCTAGGGCCCATCTACCTTTCGGCATATAACCTAAATACGTTCTATCAATGCAAACATACCCTTTAATGTAAATACATGCATAGAACGATAATATTAAGCACACAATGAAATTGAATATTCAAATCGCATAAATAATAACTTTAATTGATCACATGAGAGTTAGGGTTACATAGCACGGGATCCGTATGATCCCGGAATAAAGAAGACTACTCGCTATTCATGGCGATTAACCAAAAACAGTGTAGATTAAAGGAAGAAACGAATAAACCGTAGACGATTGGCTCGTTGATCCTCACGATGAAAACTTGTCTTCTCACCCAAGTTAAGGTTTCTTCTCCAAAGTTTCAACAACCGTTTAGATCTGGTCGAGCCCTCTATTTATAGAAAAATACTCAGTATTTCCAAAATAGGCCCAAAAGTTAAATAAGGAAACCAGTCAAAATCCATTGACGGTCCCGTGACCCGACCTCGTCACGGGCCAAAACGTCTCGTCACGGGCGGTCGAAATTCCTCGCCTCTCTTGAGTTGGCTCAAGCTGCCCGTAACGCCCGTGACCGAGAGGTTCGTCACGGGCAGTTGGCAGATTTTTATTTCAGCATCTCCTGACCAAGCTCAGGCCACCCGTAACGCCCGTGACCAGGAGGTTCGTCACGGGCCTATGGCTCTTATGCTGGATTTTGAGTGATTTTCTTCATCTTTTCGTGCATTCAGGTCCACATCGAGTCATCGTGTAATTCAAGCCTGAAACACTGGGAAAAGAGGTTAAATGATAACAAAGTGTTCGGAAAACAAACATAATCCATCATCGAATGAGGTGAATAATAGGTCAAGACCTTGACCGATCATAAACCCGTAACCGCACCACATTAACTGGTTTGTAAATTTTTCAAACCGCAAACCGCATTAGAAAAGTTAAAACCAAATATGCAGTTGGTGCGGTGCGATGCAGTTTGGTTTAAAACCCGATTTTCAAAATTTACAAGAAAAAGTCTTAGTTCCATAGTAGAGACTTTGCTTTTTTATTTCAAATCAGTTCAGTTCATAATTGAATTTAGAAAAAACCATTAATATCCGCAAGTAACCTAGAATAGAGGATTATCAAACCCCTAAACAACAACATCAACATAAGAGCCAACCAAAATCCAATTAATTTTTGAACTAAAATACTTACGAATTTCATAATTCAAGAACGAAGATAAGACCAAACCGATAACGATCGAGACTCTCGTGACTTAGTCGCTTAGGGAAGACGAAGATATGTTGTATCGAAGAAAGAAAAATGGAACGAGCAACAACCGAAATCAAATTTGCACTTATGTTGTTTTATTACGACTTAGTTTTGGGCTTAAAGTATTTTTTTTGTAATAACTTTAAATTTCTAATTATTTAATTATTTATGCGGTGCGGTGCGGTTTAAAGTGGTAGTTTGAGATATAGAACCGCTTCTGCACCGCTATATTCGATTGCGGTGCGTTTTTTAACAAACTGGATTTGATCATAAGCGGTGCGATTAACCAAACACACTTTTGTGGTGTAGTGCAGACGATTTTGAAATCCGGTGCGGTTTTTGCCCAGCCCTAACCTTTTTTTTATGACTGCCCACCCATAACCAAAAATCTTTAATTAGCGTTCTGTTCTATAAGTCCTCTTGTTTGTTTCTTTCATATCAAAAAAATCACAAGAATGAAAATTGGGTAAAAATAGTTGGATCAATCCAACGCACAGGCGTGTCATCTAATCGACAGACGTAGCCATAGGGTTTCACCTCAATTTCGAAATTCGATATCTTTTTATTCCGATCGGCTTCCGTGTTGTAACTTGTAATTTCACATCAATGGAAGACGAAAACCTGCCGTTTGATTTCTCGGATTACGACATAGTAAACTGTTGAAATTGATCCACGTGGAGGCTCAATTATGGTGTGCTGCCTTCCTCATCTTTTGCCTCCATGTGTTGTCATACAACAAAAAACGGCGCCTACCTTTTGAAGATGCAAACTCCATGCCACAGGTCTTATTATCCTCCTACCATGCAAGACATCAAGTTGAAAACGTTTTCTTCCTCTTCTCCTATAAAAGGAATGCTCCTCAGTCCATATCAATCATCCCTCGAGCTCCATCTTCTCTCTTCAGTATATGTATATACTTTGAGTATACTTTGAGTGTTGTTTTCCCTAGCTTATTTGTACGAGTGTGTTTCCGTTGAGTACAATAAATATATTGTTATCTTCCTTTACAGTTCACCAAATTAGTGAGAATTGTGTGCCACATTTATTGAGATCATGGGAGGATTAGTTATTATCCTACATTTGGTATCAGAGCGAGTGTTGAGTACAAAATATCAGGAGCGATATTTTTGTATTGTGGTTCAAATATGTCGAACACAATTCCACTTCAGATACTGAAATTCAACGGGCGGAATTTCAAAAATTGGTCTATCCAATTGAAGGCATTTTTCAAGTCCCAAGATCTATGGAGTTTGGTCGAGACGGGCTACACCGAAGTAGTCAGAAAAGCTTCTGACGAGCTTGAAAAGGAAGATTTATTGGCGGATACACGTAAGAAAGATCAGAAAGCATTATTTGCGATCTTTCAAGCTATGGAGGAACCGATATTTGAAAAAATATCAGAGGCGGAGACATCCCACAAGGCATAGACTATTTTACAAAACGCATACAAAGGCGATGAAAGAGTCATGCGGATGCGCCTGCAAACACTGAGGGGAGATTTTGAGTCACTACGAATGACTGACTAGGAAAGCGTATCGGCATACTGTGAACGTGTTCAAGCGTTCGTTAACAATTTGAGAGTTAACGAGGAAGCGCTGGAGGAACAACGAGTCGTTGAAAAGGTATTACGCTCGTTACCCATTAAATTTGAATATGTCGTGGCAGCTATTGAAGAGGGACATGACATGTCAAAAATGTCGATGGATCGACTCATGAGTTCGCTGTGTTCACACGAGCAACGGATGAACCAGAAGGCGAACAGCTCTAGTCAGGAGCAGGCTTTGCAAAGCCGAGTCGAAGCACGAACTCGTGGAGGTTACCGTGGAGGTCGAGGACGTGGACAAGGCCGAGGAGAAGGTCGAAATTATAATGGTGGACGAGACCAAGCCAGTAGCAGCAATATCCAGCAAGCTCGAGGTGGTCATACTGGAGGACGTGACAAGTCCGGAGTCCAGTGTCACAAATGTCAGAAGTTCGGACACTACAATTCTGAATGCCGAGCAAATGAGTGAGTGGAGCAAGCTTATGCTTCCGAGGTGCATGGAAATATGGTTCTAGCGTGCAAGACGAAGGAGACTTGTGGAGGTCACACAGAAGCATGTTGAAGGCCAAGGAGCTACCGAAGCCTTATTGGGCAGAAGCGGTATCTTGTGCAGTATTCTTACTGAACCGATGTCCTACGAAGGCGGTTCAAATAAAGACTCCAGATGAAGCTTGGAGTGGTGTGAAGCTAGATGTATCTTGTCTACGAGTATTTGGGAGTATTGCATATCCCCATATACCAGATCAGCAACGTAGGAAGCTGGACGACAAGGGTAGGCGATGTATCTTCATCGGGTACAGTGCTGATACGAAGGGTTATAAGTGTTATGATCCTGATACTGGAGAGTTGATTATCAGCCGAGATGTACAGTTTGTCGAAGATGAGGCCTGGGATTGGTCTCAAACAGATACTAGACAGCCCCATGTCGCAATTGAGGAGGAGCTTACGGAAGATAGGCGTGCGCCAGTTGTTGATTCACCTGATAAATCAACTGAGTCAAAGTCTAGCAGTTTACCACCACGACGGAGAAGATCACCAGTTCGATATCATGACTATGTGGTCTACGATGAGCCAGACACACCTGATGAAACTATGGTTAACTTTTGTCTATTTGCAGATTGTGATCCTGTAACGTTCGAGGATGCAGCAAAAGACAAAGGGTGGATTCAAGCTATGGATGCGGAGATAGCATCCATTGAGAAGAATGATACTTGGGAGCTGACGCCTTTACCAGTTGGTAAGAAGGCGATTAGAGTGAAATGGGTGTACAAGATGAAGTACAAACCTGACAGTCAGATGGACCGGTTGAAGGCAAGGCTAGTAGTGAAGGGATACAGGCAGAAGCCTGGTATCGATTACTTCGAGGTATTTGCACCAGTTGCTAGAATGGATACCATTCGAATGATTATAGCACTTGCAGCACAGAATAGGTGGAAGATACACCAGATGGACGTGAAGTCAGCATTCTTGAACAGAGTTCTAGAAGAGGAGGTGTATGTTGATCAGCCACCAGGCTATGTTCAGAGAAGGAAGGAGAACAATGTCTACAAGCTGAAGAAAGCACTATACGGACTGAAGCAGGCCCCGCGAGCTTGGTACGCGAGGATTGATACGTATATGCTGGAGAACAGATTTCAGAAGTGTCCTTACGAGCACACACTCTTCATCAAGATGAGTGCTGAAGGACAGATGCTGATAGTATGCTTGTATGTGGATGACTTGATATTCACAGGAAGTTCGGAGGAGATGTTCATCGAGTTCAGAGAAGCGATGACTCGTCAGTTTGAGATGACTGACATGGGACTGATGTGTTACTTTTTAGGCATCGAGGTTGAGCAGGCGGACAGTGGAATCTTTATTTCACAGAAGAAGTACGCCAAGGATATTTTGAAGAAGTTTAAGTTCAAGGGAATGAAGGCGGTCAGAACACCAGTTGCAGAGAGGATGGAGATGATGAAAGAAGGTACTGGTGAGCTTGTGAATCCCACTTACTTCAAGAGTATAGTTGGAAGTCTACGATACTTGACTTCAACTAGACCAGATATAGTGTACGGAGTTGGACTTATCAGTCGCTTCATGGAGAAACCGCAGCAGTCACACTTGCTAGCAGCGAAGCGTATACTCCGATATATCAGTGGTACTAGTGATTATGGGATTATGTATTCTCACACAGAAGAGTTCTGTCTGACAGGTACAGACAGTAATTGGGCCGGTGATGTGGAAACTCGAAAGAGTACATCAGGTTATGCTTTCTATCTTGGAGATGGAGTGGTTTCATGGTCGTCAAAGAAGCAACAGGTTGTTGCTCTTTCTACAGCTGAAGCGGAGTACATCGCAGTAACTACCGCAGCTTGTCAAGCAGTCTGGCTTAGACGGATATTGGAAGACCTGAAACATAAGCAGAAGGGCCCCACGAAGATTATGTGTGACAACAAGTCGGCTATAGCATTAGCCAAGAATCCAGTATTTCATGGCAGGAGCAAGCATATTGGGATCAGATATCACTATATTCGAGAGTTGGTCAAAGATGTTGAGATTAAGTTAGAGTTCTGCAAGACCGATGAGCAAGTTGCAGATATCTTTACCAAGGGTCTCTCAAGTGATAAGTTTGAATTGTTTCGACATATGCTTGGAGTTGTAAGATCGTGGATCAAGGAGGAGTGTTGAAATTGATCCACGTGTAGGCTCAATTATAGTGTGCTGCCTTCCTCATCTTTTGCCTCCATGTGTTGTCAAACAACAAAAAACGGCGCCTACCTTTTGAAGATGCAAACTCCATGCCACGTCTTCTTATCCTCCTACCATGCAAGACATCAAGTTGAAAACGTTTTCTTCCTCTTCTCCTATAAAAGGAATGCTCCCCAGTCCATATCAATCATCCCTCGAGCTCCATCTTCTCTCTTCAGTATATGTATATACTTTGAGTATACTTTGAGTGTTGTTTTCCCTAGCTTATTTGTACCAGTGTGTTTCCGTTGAGTACAATAAATATGTTGTTATCTTCCTTTACAGTCCACCAAATTAGTGAGAATTGTGTGCCACATTTATTGAGATCATGGGAGGATTAGTTATTATCCTACATTTGGTATCAGGGCGAGTGTTGAGTACAAAATATCAGGAGCGATATTTTTATATTGTGGTTCAAATATGTCAAACACAATTCCACTTCAGATACTGAAATTCAACGGGCGGAATTTCAAAAACTGGTCTATCCAATTGAAGGCATTTTTCAAGTCCCAAGATCTATGGAGTTTAGTCGAGACGGGCTACACCGAAGTAGTCGGAAAAGCTTTTGACGAGCTTGAAAAGGAAGATAAAGATTTATTGGCGGATACTCGTAAGAAAGATCAGAAAGCATTATTTGCGATCTTTCAAGCTATGGAGGAACCGATATTTGAAAAAATATCAGAGGCGGAGACATCCCACAAGGCATAGACTATTTTACAAAATGCATACAAAGGCGATGAAAGAGTCATGCGGATGCGCCTGCAAACACTGAGGGGAGATTTCGAGTCACTACGAATGACTGACTCGGAAAGCGTATCGGCATACTGTGAACGTGTTCAAGCGGTCGTTAACAATTTGAGAGTTAACGAGGAAGCGCTGGAGGAACAACGAGTCGTTGAAAAGGTATTACGCTCGTTACCCATTAAATTTGAATATGTCGTGGCAGCTATTGAAGAGGGACATGACGTATCAAAAATGTCGATGGATCGACTCATGAGTTCCCTGTGTTCACACGAGAAACGGATGAACCAGAAGGCGAACAGCTCTAGTCAGGAGCAGGCTTTGCAAAGCCGAGTCGAAGCACGAACTCGTGGAGGTCGAGGACGTGGACAAGGCCGAGGAGAAGGTCGAAATTATAATGGTGGACGAGACCAAGCCAGTAGCAGCAATATCCAGCAAGCTCGAGGTGGTCATACTGGAGGACGTGACAAGTCCGGAGTCCAGTGTTACAAATGTCAGAAGTTCGGACACTACAAGTCTGAATGCCGAGCAAATGAGTGAGTGGAGCAAGCTTATGCTTCCGAGGCGCATGGAAATATGGTTCTAGCGTGCAAGACGAAGGAGACTTATGGTGGTCACACAGACGTGTGGTACCTTGACTCCGGATGCTGCAACCATATGAGTGGGAGAAAGGAGTTATTCTCTCGCTTAGACGAATCCGCTCATGCTGAAGTAAGTTTTGGAAACAAGTCGCAAATCCAAGTCATGGGCAAAGGCGACATCCAAATTCAGAAAAATGACGGTACATATGCAACTATTGCTAATGTGTATTATGTACCAAGGCTGTGCTGGAATTTACTAAGCTTGGGGAAACTATCAGAGAGAGGTCATTCCATTTCTATTCGAGATGGTGTTTGCACAATTGAAGGCAAAGAGCGGAGGATCGTTGCGAAGGTCCCAATGACAAAGAACCGGATGTTCCCGTGGATTCTCAAAAGGGGAGTTGAAGTAAACTTCCAGACGATGGTGAGAGACAACAGTTGGCTGTGGCATCTCAGATTTCGCCATTTAAATTTCAACGAACTGAAATTATTGGCTACAAAGAAAATGGTGACAGGACTACCGGCGATTCAGATTCCTAGTCAACCATGTGAGGCGTGCTTGCGAGGGAAGCAACACAGAGAGCCATTTCCAGTTGGAAAGGCGAGACGAGCAAATCAACCTTTGGAGCTGGTTCACACGGATCTATGTGGTCCAGTTGAGGTCGAATCTCTTAGCGGAAAGCGATACATGATGGCACTTGTTGATGATTTTCAAGAAAGACTTGGGTCTATTTCTTGAGAGAGAAGTCAGAGGCTTTCCGGACGTTCAAGGAATTCAAGACCTTTGTTGAAAAACAAAGTGGTTACAGCTTGAAGACGCTGAGATCAGATAGAGGAGGAGAATTTACTTCAAATGAATTCTCAAGCTCTTACAGAGCCGAAGGAATCAGACGACAGTTGACTGCAAGCTACACACCTCAGCAGAACGGCATTGCTGAGAGGAAGAATCGCACAATCTTTGAGATGGCCAGAAGCATGTTGAAGGCCAAGGAGCTACCGAAGCCTTATTGGGCAGAAGCGGTATCTTGTGCAGTATTCTTACTGAACCGATGTCCTACGAAGGCGGTTCAAATAAAGACTCCAGATGAAGCTTGGAGTGGTGTGAAGCTAGATGTATCTTGTCTACGAGTATTTGGGAGTATTGCATATCCCCATATACCAGATCAGCAACGTAGGAAGCTGGACGACAAGAGTAGGCGATGTATCTTCATCGGGTACAGTGCTGATACGAAGGGTTATAAGTGTTATGATCCTGATACTGGAGAGTTGATTATCAGCCGAGATGTACAGTTTGCCGAAGATGAGGCCTGGCATTGGTCTCAAACAGATACTAGACAGCCCCATGTCGCAATTGAGGAGGAGCCTATGGAAGATAGGCGTGCGCCAGTTGTTGATTCACCTGATAAATCAACTGAGTCAAAGTCTAGCAGTTTACCACCACGACGGAGAAGATCACCAGTTCGATATCATGACTATGTGGTCTACGATGAGCTAGACACGCCTGATGAAACTATGGTTAACTTTTGTCTATTTGCAGATTGTGATCCTGTAACGTTCGAGGATGCAGCAAAAGACAAAGGGTGGATTCAAGCTATGGATGCAGAGATAGCTTCCATTGAGAAGAATGATACTTGGGAGCTGACGCCTTTACCAGTTGGTAAGAAGGCGATTAGAGTGAAATGGGTGTACAAGATGAAGTACAAACCTGACGGTCAGATGGACCGGTTGAAGGCAAGGCTAGTAGTGAAGGGATACAGGCAGAAGCCTGGTATCGATTACTTCGAGGTATTTGCACCAGTTGCTAGAATGGATACCATTCGAATGATTATAGCACTTGCAGCACAGAACAGGTGGAAGATACACCAGATGGACGTGAAGTCAGCATTCTTGAACAGAGTTCTAGAAGAGGAGGTGTATGTTGATCAGCCACCAGGCTATGTTCAGAGAAGGAAGGAGAACAATGTCTACAAGCTGAAGAAAGCACTATACGGACTGAAGCAGGCCCCGCGAGCTTGGTACGCGAGGATTGATACGTATATGCTGGAGAACGGATTTCAGAAGTGTCCTTACGAGCACACACTCTACATCAAGATGAGTGCTGAAGGACAGATGATGATAGTATGCTTGTATGTGGATGACTTGATATTCACAGGAAGTTCGGAGGAGATGTTCATCGAGTTCAGAGAAGCGATGACTCGTCAGTTTGAGATGACTGACATGGGACTGATGTGTTACTTTTTAGGCATCGAGGTTGAGCAGGCGGACAGTGGAATCTTTATTTCACAGAAGAAGTACGCCAAGGATATTTTGAAGAAGTTTAAGTTCAAGGGAATGAAGGCGGTCAGAACACCAGTTGCAGAGAGGATGGAGATGATGAAAGAAGGTACTGGAGAGCTTGTGAATCCCACTTACTTCAAGAGTATAGTTGGAAGTCTAAGATACTTGACTTCAACTAGACCAGATATAGTGTACGGAGTTGGACTTATCAGTCGCTTCATGGAGAAACTGCAGCAGTCACACTTGCTAGCAGCAAAGCGTATACTCCGATATATCAGTGGTACTAGTGATTATGGGATTATGTATTCTCACACAGAAGAGTTCTGTCTGACAGGTTATACAGACAGTGATTGGGCCGGTGATGTGGAAACTCGAAAGAGTACATCAGGTTATGCTTTCTATCTTGGAGATGGAGTGGTTTCATGGTCGTCAAAGAAGCAACAGGTTGTTGCTCTTTCTACAGCTGAAGCGGAGTACATCGTAGTAACTACCGCAGCTTGTCAAGCAGTCTGGCTTAGACGGATATTGGAAGACTTGAAACATAAGCAGAAGGGCCCCACGAAGATTATGTGTGACAACAAGTCGGCTATAGCATTAGCCAAGAATCCAGTATTTCATGGCAGGAGCAAGCATATTGGGATCAGATATCACTATATTCGAGAGTTGGTCAAAGATGTTGAGATTAAGTTAGAGTTCTGCAAGACCGATGAGCAAGTTGCAGATATCTTTACCAAGGGTCTCTCAAGTGATAAGTTTGAATTGTTTCGACATATGCTTGGAGTTGTAAGATCGTGGATCAAGGAGGAGTGTTGAAATTGATCCACGTGTAGGCTCAATTATAGTGTGCTGCCTTCCTCATCTTTTGCCTCCATGTGTTGTCAAACAAAAAAAATGGCGCCTACCTTTTGAAGATGCAAACTCCATGCCACGTCTTCTTATCCTCCTACCATGCAAAACATCAAGTTGAAAACATTTTCTTCCTCTTCTCCTGTAAAAGGAATGCTCCTCAGTCCATATCAATCATCCCTCGAGCTCCATCTTCTCTCTTCAGTATATGTATATATGATGGATGCACAGTCGTTATGTGCAAATGTCAAGAATAAATTTATAATAGTCCGCTACTCGCAACTATACTACTGGGTAGCAAGTGGTAAGTAGGGGTCGAACCCAAGGGAATCAGGGGAATAGATGTTCTTTGAGGGGGTTGTCCAGCGAGAGAGCGTGTTTTAGGTCGGTTGGTTGGTTTTAAAGCTACCAGCTAAGTGATTGATTGATTGATTGGTTGGTTGATTGGTTTTAATACTAGAAAGTAAATTACGGTTTATAATTAAAGAGAAATGTTCGGTTTCAGGGGCCTTGTATTATATCATGTTTATCATTGACCTTTAGTGAATTATCTAAGTATTCAAAGATGAATCGAGGCCCTTTCATAGCGCAAGACTTGCAACATCGTTTAAAGCAACACTTGTTCTAAGCAAAACTAATTCCTCCTTTCGAAGTATCTTAGCTGTAAGTGCATCCACTTGATCTCCCAGTTACGTTATTGACCAAGTGGTGTTTTAGATAAGTCAAACTCCTCGATAAGTTTTGCTTGTGACAGCTTCCACTTACCGAGTATGATCACGAATTTCCACGGCAGAGCTTTGCTTGTGACAGCTTCCACTCAACCTTGGAAACTCTGACTTGATATATGGCACATAGAACAAGTTTTGAATACTAAGACTAGACGCTAAGTTAATAGTCTTAAAACATTTTATAATACAAGTGCGCCCCTTCTACCGAACTACTAGTTTAGCTACTATTCATCACGCTAAACATTATAACTAAGGAAATAAACAGTTGAATAAATACTAGAAATAATACTTACAACCGTTGAAGCGCCAAGGGAGCTATCCTTTATTTCCAAAGCCAAACTTTACAAATACATAACTTAGAGAGAGAAGTGTTTTTTTACAAGTGAGGGATGATTGAAATGAGGGGAGGAGCTCCTCCTTATATAGCCATGGGAGGAGGAGGAGATGGAGGCAAGTGTTGCATGGTGATTGGAGGAGAAAATGAAGGGAGGAGATGGCCACACATGGAGGAAGGAGAGGAGGAGCAAGGAGGAGAAGACATGTGGAGGAGCAAAAAGCCGCCGGTCACCATGGGTGGAGGAGCCGCCGGTTGCCGGTGGTGGAGGGAGGAGGAGGGGTGGCTTTGGCCACCTCTTGCCCAAGTGGCCGGTCATCTTGCCCAAATGTGAATTTTGTACAGTTTTGTGCAGTCTTTTCACAAAACTGTCAATGTGTTTATTCCCCGGGCTGTCTTGATTCCTCTCCTGATTCTTCTGATTAATTTATTATGAGTGATTCAACGTCAGGATCCTTGATATTTCTTCAGTCGGCATATGATCTTGACCTTGGATTGACTCGTAACATCTTTTCTGCTCTAAAAGCTCCTCTTTAATGTGTATTCTCTCTAAGCTCTGAATTACCCTCCAAAAATATATCTAAACTAACAAGCAAAAGTTAAATAGACAAAATGTCTAAATAAGGGGGTTATACTGTGTTTATGATTCGTATAATTTTGGTCCATCAATATACTTTGAGTATATTTTGAGTGTTGTTTTCCCTAGCTTATTTGTACGAGTGTGTTTACGTTGAGTACAATAAATCAGTTGTTATCTTCCTTTACAGTCCATCAAATTAGTGAGAATTGTGTGCCACATTTATTGAGATCCTGGGAGGATTAGTTATTATCCTACATAAACGACAACATACCTTCTCTTCTCTCCTGGCTTAATCAATGGTCGGTACATCTCACTTTTTATGCTCATTCATTCTTTTATTTTGACTGGATGTGATTCGTGCTTTTCGGTTGTCGCATTGTTCTTAACCCAGTAGAAAGAGGCTGTGGTTTTTGTATGAGCCTGATTGCTCTTGTTTTCTTGTATTATGTTGGGTTGGTTTGGATTTTTGTTCATCTGAATTTTTCATGATTGGTGGTGGAAATGTTTAGCTTCGGGCTGATTGATATCCGTTGCTGTTTGAGCTTTGTCTAATTTTCGCATACTGAGGGCTCTCAATTGCTTTGTGGCATACTTATTAGAGCTATCTTCAAAAGTTTCCATTGTTGGTTGGTTAATTGATGCTAACAAGTATTAGCTTGGTGATGAATGTACGACTATGTATGCTTGTGTTCTTCAACCATTAATGATAAAATGGCTCACTACGTGGCAGTGACGATGCTGAAGTTCAACTGAATTCTTCAACTTGTGTGTCGCATGATGAAGAAGGGGCTGACATCAGAAAAGTATCTACAAGGAAAAGGTATTATTAGTGTGTTATATGCCTTCCATGTTCTGAATCCTGCAGTATGGGGTATGGGTCAACATGTATTTCATTTGAAAAAGAAAATTCTAAGAAAAGAAGCTTCATGTAGATTTCAGAAAACCTATGTTTCGCTTCTTGATTTTCCCAGTGTTCCATCTGGTTTGGCTTGTAGTCCTTCAGAAAAATGCTATACACGAGAAGTTATTGTTAGATCATTATGTAGGTTACGGGGGAGAGGGAGACATGCTGCAAAGTGGAGACGAAAGCCTTACGTGAGAAGTTGAGGCGGGAAAGATTCAACGAAAAGTACGGATGGAATATGTCATCAAACTGAATTTTAGTAAATAATTTGTTGATGATGAATGGTTATCAGAAAAATATTTGTTGATGCATTTTGTATGCCATTTACAGAATTCTTGAGCTAAGCTCCCTCATTGATCCAACGAGGCCTGTCAGATCTGACAAACTGGTTATACTTGGTGACACCATTCAGATTTTGAAACAACTCAAAACTGAAGCTCATGAACTTGAAGAGGCGAGGAAGAAACTAAATGAAGAGATAAAGAATCTCAAGGTTCAGTATTCCTATAAACTACTATGATTTATGCATCAAAATCTGAAAGGGATTGCCTCCTAATTTCTGGTTACTTCATTGAGTAACCACCCTATACCATTTCCTTGCGCAGTCCATCCATTTGATAAGTCCTCGAAGTCTGAACAGGGATAAATCTTCCATCTTCTTTACATATTCCGTCATATACTTACGTTGTTTCAGTAAAATCTGTTCCAGATTTCTCTTAAAACCTTTGCAAATACTTTAGTTTGTATGGCTTTTTGATTGTCTTAAAATGGTAACTGATATCTTTATCTTTGATGATAGGCTGAAAAGAATGAACTTTGTCAAGAGAACATTGCTCTCAAGGCTGATAAAGAACGGATCGAACAGCAGCTGAAAATGGTTTCATCTACTAGTTTCACGCCATCTCATCCTGCTGCCTACCACCCTATGGCAAACCCAACGCCTCTATTTCCTGGCTATAGTATGGTCCCAATGTGGCAATGTTTGCCTCAAACTGCCCTTCAAAGATACAAAGATCCTGATCCTCGTCCAGCTGCGTAGATGTAATAGGACGTCGTTAATGGGGCCACCATGATTTTTATTTTATTTTACAACTTCTGAATTTGTTGTGCTTCTGTGTCACTAGACGAGTCTTCCGATTGGCCGGATTAGAGTACCCAGATGTAGCTTTAGTGCATGTGAAGAAAAAAAGTGATAAACTAGCTTCGAACTCCAACCGAAAAAGATTGGGCAATTGAGGTAGACCTATAAAAGCCGGTTCGGAATGGGCTATCTTTTACTTTCGTACCTAGATAATCAAGCCGAGCTAAACAAAATGTTGTCCGAATCCGTCCGATTTGTCAGGTTGGATTACCCTTCGGGCTAATCAGTGTAGTTCAGGTGTTTAAGTGTAGTAAAAAGAACTTGCTAATGAAAACAAACCTTATTTGTTCTTCTTCCTCATCGATGTGTCAATGAAGGTAGTACAAACTTGTGCAACTGCTGCTGCTTGCGGTGCTATTGACCTTTCAGAAAATTCTGAAACGATTAAGACTGCATTTTCAGCTATGAAACGTACTAGAGGAAAATTTCTACTGGTTCAGTCAGTGTTGCCATTTGTTGGCGCTGGTGCCTTTTCTGCCACAGAAGCTGAAGGAAGAAATAATGTCTTCTTCTTTTTTTTTAATAAAGCAGATAAAACTCTAAAAACAAACCAACCAACCCAAAAGAAATAATGTACACTATCAAAAAGAAATAATGTAAATCTCGCAAATTACAATTTCAAAAATCCTTCAAAATATATGGTTAATAGTCGTACTTTAATTAATGTCAAACTCATTATCATTGAGTTTAGCTTAGGGTTTTTTATCATTAAACAGGTTACCGGGTGGGCCAATTAGCATGATTGGGTTTGAATAAGTCTCCATTTTCGACCCGTTGAAGGTTACAATCGGGGGCTGGTTTGTCGGGCTATTTTTCTTGACCAAGCCATTTTTATGATCAGCCGAGCAGGTCAATTCGGTCGGAACGACCCATATTTGTACATGTCTAAAACTGTTATAAAAGAGGGTGTATTCATATTCATGTATATTGAGCTGAAAAGGCTGCATATACATATTTATTTTTTAACCAACGGTACATTTGGTTAATGTATCGCGTTTTGTCGTGTAATCGTCGTGCAAAACGATAAAATGCGTTGCGATACTACTGCAGTAATTGGACGTGCATTTAATACAAATTTTGTCTATAAAGTAAAAGGGAATAGAGAATTTCCAAGTTTGGGGATATAACGAGCGTGACCTTGATATGTTTCTAAGTGAAACAAAATAGTTATGTGAAGAAGCAAACAAAAAAAGAACGCTTACATAATTATTGTCCCCATGATTAGAGATGGAAGTGGATCGAGTAGTTCGTGGGTCAGTTTGAGTGGGTAGTGGGTTGGCCCGTACCACATGAATCCAGCTCGACCCGTATGGATGGTGTGTTGCAGCTCGTGAGCAAACCGAGTTAGAAAAAAAAGGACTTAGGGTCAGCCCGAGTTCAACTTGCGCCAACTCGAACACACCTCCCTCAACCCATAAGCTGAACTTGCAAGATCAACCTACGAAGCTTATTTCTTTCATGTACACGGGTGTCCGATGATAAAAGATCACAGTGAAACATAAGTATATACAATGGGAAGTCTCGATAATTGAGTGTGAGACATAGTGCAGTAACAGAGCTCATCCTGCACGGGGTAATCTCGGTTAATTTTGTTAGATCACAATAAATCTTAGTTGATCACTTGACGAAGGGATTAGAAAGAGACTTGGTTTCTAAGTCAGTTAAGGGATGGGATTAAGACATGTATAGCAGTGGTGGGATACCCAATTCGTACCTAATTAGATTAACGACGAATTAAATGTGGAAAGCCTACTCCTAGGAAACTGATGAACACAAACAAATATTCCTAAGTGTGTGTTCATGACCTACAAGTAATAGGTTGAGAATAAACTCTTCTTAATAGTTCTTTTGAAAAAGTGCTGGTTGTAGAAGCACAATAAGGTAATTTTACCGACTAAAGGATCTACTTATTTGGACGTGAAGTTCTTGGTCGCTTCATGAAATTTCGGGTTGATTTCAATACGTTCATGAATGGATAGGGACTCAAGGGCCATAAAGAGTCAAGTTAAAACTTTAGAGTTTGGGAAGTAGCTCAGGTGTGTGTTATCTTCAGGTACCCAGATGGATTGAATTTTAAGACACCATAATTTTTGGATATTTAGGTTGTGTAACTACACTAAGCAATAATTCAATCCTAGTAAAAATTTTGGTCATGCACGAGTTGCTATATAAAAGGTATTCTGGAAAAGAATGGTCACCCTGAAATGGGGCAGAAGAGGTTTGTTGGAGATTTTAGGGTGTAAAAAGTTAATGACATGGGGCGTCTCGGGGAGGCATTTTGCAACAAATAAATACGCAAAATCAGTGTGCATCGCACCCTAAGAGAATGTTAAGTGACCGCATGCGGCCACTAAATTGCACTTAGGACACGACCCTAAATTTCTCTCCGAGTGCGGACGAAAGAGCGTCTTCTCGTGTGTACCGCGCTACATGCCCATTTTACGTTCCGTGCACGGTCACGTAAAATGTGTTACGGGTGCAATGTTAAAATTAGTGCAGGGCGCGTGGCTACGTAGAAGAGGTGTGACTATTCGAGGAAACACCAGCTCCTTTGCATGCTTTTTCTCATCGTCTATATAAATGAGGACGAATCCGCATGCAAGATATAGAAAAACCTACCGATTTCTAGAATCCTTCGAACCCTAAAGTTTGATTCTAAATCAACGACTAGATTAGAATCAGAATTGATTTACCTTATCTCACTTCAAATTTTGCCGTAATCAAGACTAAAGTAAGGTGCGAAATATCGAGTTCGGAAAGTAATTACGCAATTCAAAACATATCTGATGTTGCTATTAATGATCCCTTGAAGATCATTTGAAGAAATCCTGCAGTGACGGCATTTGAGATTTACAAGTCATTTAGAAGAAGTTGTGACTCTAGCTTAGCAAACAAGTTCTACGAAGCTGCTGATAAAACAACATATACCTTGATGAAACTGTCACGGATAAAATAGGGACAATTCACACACTCTAATCCAGTGAACGATGCATATGACATATTGAGGTAAGGCGGTTACATGATACATAATCATTCCTTATGTAAGACGATGAGATTAAGGGAGGGGGGCAAAGCTTAGAGCCCCTGGCCCCTTAGGACAATATGTCTTTGCTGTATTTTATAGGACATCACCATATCGGTTGAGAAAACCTGTATCCATTAAGAGTCTGCTGGTTTAAGGGTTTTTAGCTGGATAACCATCTAACCTTTGTAAAAACAGTTTAATTTATATTAACAATAAACATAAAGGAAAAAATCAGCATCATCATCACCATCACCATCATCACTGTCATCATTACCATCATCAACAATATCATCATCATCACCATATCATGATCATATCATCATCATCATCATCATCATCATCATCATCATCATCATCATCGTCATATCATTATATCATCACCATCATCGTATAATCATAATATCATCAACTTAAGCCATTTAACCCTTTTAAACTCCGTTTAATTCTTATCTGTTTCAAACTTAAATAGCAAAAAATTAATTTTTACGATGATGATGATATGATGATAATGATGGTATGATGTTGATGATATGATGATAATGATGATATGATGATGATAAGATGATTATGATGATATGATGACGGTAAGATGATTATGATGATGATGATGATATTGACGATGATGATGAAAATGATGATATGATGATGATGATGATATGATATGATGACGACGACGACGATGATGATGATGATATGATGATGATGATAAGATTATATTGATATCGATGATGATATGATAATATTGACGAGGATGATGGTGATGGTGATGATGATGTGCTAAAAGGGTTAAAAATGCATTAATTGGTTAAATGGTTGAAAGGGTTAAATGAGTTAAAGGGTTAAAATTGAGTAATAGGGTTATAAGAGTTAGAAGGGTTAAAGGGTTCTAACCCTTTAGCCCTCTATTCATTTAAGTACCCGTCCATTGACGCGCGTCGTCTGACGCGTCAAATTTAATATTTATATTTCCTGCGTAAAAATAGTAAGTGGCAAGCATGGTCGAACCCAACAGAGCTAGTGTTGTTGAAGCTGTAATTGTAAAATAATTAAAAAGGGAGGTTTTTTAGTGAGCAAATATTGTAAAGGCACAAAAGAAAAGACTAACGAATATTTCAATTAGAGAAAGCATCTAGCTTAGGGTTTCTATTGTGACACGTTTATCATTGACTGCTAATAATCAAATCTCAAGTTTCTAAGTGTGGTTATTCTGGCAAAGGTAACAACCCAAAGTATCCCGGCAAAGGTGATCCACCACAATCTAACCCGACAAAGGTGTAAGACTTCTAGTTCTTTCCTAAACACAATATTCCGGCAAAGGTATTATTGAATCTAGGTGTCACTACCTGTCTTTACATCAAAGTATCCAACAAGTGTTAACGGTAGGGTCTGAATTGTTAGGCTAACCTTTATGGAAAAGTATCCACTTAGCTTCACAATTCAATCCTTGAAAGTAAGCAAAAGAACTAGAGAAACAAGAAATTGTATTAAGAATAAAGTTTCAAATCGCATTAAGAAACCCTAAGCTGGACTAGGAGTTTAGCTACTCATATCCGTAGAAATAAAAACACAAAATATTATGAATGATGAAAATAGGAAAATCTCTTCTCTCTTGTTGAAAGCTTGCGTCTTCTCTAGAGTCGTTCTTCTTCTTCAAAGGTGGGAATTGATGATTCTGATGGCTGCTGTGAAACCCTAATTTATAAGAAAGTTGGGTTTCTTATTTCGTTTTTGGGCCAGATTTCCAAATCCCAATTTTGCTGACGTCAGCCGCGGACGCTGTGCATATTAGCTCCGCGGACGCTACAGATAAAATGGCTTGCGTCCGCGATCCTCTCGGAAAAGCTTTCCTTGTTCTGCTAGTCAATCTTGACTTTTGCTCTCGAGTCGACCTCCATGAACTCCATGTGATGTATTTGGCACCAAAACGCCATCTTTAAGCACGTATTCCTTCCAGAGCTTTCGAAACACCTGAAACGCAAAACAACACTAAAAAGTAACTGTTCGCATAATAAAGTGTCGAAATAAAGGGGAATAACTGACTCGACGAGTCATATAAATACAACTTAGCATCCATTTAACCCTTTAAGATAAAAAGGTTTTAAAGAGTTCAACTCGTTCGACCCTCTAACTAGGGGTAGGCAAAAACCGCTCCGAACTTTAAAACCGCCCGCACGGCATCACAAAAGTGTTTTTGGTTACCGCACCGCTTATGGACAAAAATCAAATTGTTAGAAACCGCACCACAACGGAATATAATAGTGCGGAAGCGGTTTTATATCTCAAGCCACCCATTTTAAACCGTACCGTACCGCATATATAATTAATTAAAATTTTAAAGTTATTATTGTTGGATATAATGCACAGAATTGATATAACAGGCGAATATCAACGAAGTTACTCTTAAATAAACAGATATGCAGTATTGATTCACGTACAGTTTCAATTCAATAGAATAGCATAAATAGTATATATAACAATAAAATACTGCAAACCGAATTGCGGATCGAGTCACGTTGGACGCTTTCCTTAAAGCAAGATTGCCTCCCTACTGTGCTTTGGGACTCTCTGGCAGTATGCTTCCCAGGATGAAACGATCCTCGGCAACAGACTTAAGCACTAAGCTTTGCCGATCGAACCTTTCTGTGTCTTTGGCTATCAACACGACTGACTGACGAATACGAATGAGGAGGAGAGCTGTTTGCGTTTTTTCTGTGTTTTTTATTGAGAAGCGCTGCTGCTTCTTATATAGCAGTCCAGAAACTTGCCGTGCAAGTCTGACCTAGGGTTTCCGAAAAGAAATATTCAAATATTCAGTTTCCGAAAATTACTCATGCGTTGATAAAGATGGACTGTTTCCGAAAAAACAGTTTCCAAAAGATAAATCTGTTTAAGGAAACTGTATCCTTAAAGATAATGGAAGATCAAATCTATTCAAAACCAAAATTGAATTTTGCAAAACCGAACCGCCAACCCGCGGAGAAAATCGACAGCATTCACCCGCATGATGTGGGCGCGCACAAGACAGGCCAAATTCGACGTCGTCGACCGGATGATTTCCCCCCCCCCCTGCGCACGCCCGCGAAGGCGTTTTGAGAGAGTTTCTTTTAACAACTTAACAAGCTTGTTATTGAAATCATATATGAACATACAATGTTCCCATTTGGCCTCCAATGTGGGATATAAGCTTTACACTTGTGTGAAATCAAGCCACATATCCATTCCTACCAAAGTCATGTTTCCATGGTTTTTGGCACTACTTTGAGCATCAATTACTCATTCGATTTAACTCCGATTTTAGTACTTCCACTTTCTATTCCATACCTCTCATTGCAAGGTATTTTAATCCGATTTTTATCAACTTATTTTGATGTGTTCTCCACACTCAAATTGAGTCTCAAAATGAGGCGCACCTCCATTTTCTTCACACATTTAAACCACAACTTTCAACAATCCCCCACATGAAGAAAATCGAGTGCAAAACGAAAAACAATCAAAATCGAAATTATGACTCGACTCTATGTGGTGATAGCTTCTACGGTTGATATCTGCATAGGATAGGTAGGCAGCGCCCTTGAACCTTCCCTTGGGAAAATATGTTCTCTTTACTGACTATTCAGTAGACGTGATTGTCCTTGAACTGTTCGTCTTATAATGTAAACGAAAGCCATATCTCCCACAGATATCTTCCTGGCCATACTTGGTTCTTACTGGTGGGTTCATTTTGGCCATGACACCCCGTTCCTGGTTCTGCAAGAGTTTCTAAAGAATTAAGCCCTTTGAATTCTCCTTTGAAGCGGCCCCACTTCTCTCTCACATAGGTGATTCTTTCTTAAGTAAACCCGCGTTACCCATTTGAATCTCACTATTCAAATTACTAGAATCATTAAAAGCTCCAAGCTTAGCCTCGTGCGGGAGTCACTGTTTCTCTAGGAATAGGACTGGGGTGTTACCCCCACAGTGACCTCATAGTCTTAGCAGTTAGGTGGTCCCTTTGAACCAAGTTCTTGGGATCTCCAGTCATCATGGTAGGGTTTTCCGTTGCCTCAACTTTAGTTCCAAAAGGGCTTAAGCCTATGTTTTGATATCAATAATCAAAAGGCTTCAGCCCCATTCCCTTTGTCGTCTTCTCTACTTGGTCCCTGTTTAACCCTTTGGTTAACGGATCCGCTATGTTTTCTTTGGACCTCACGTAGTCAATGCTTATGACTCCGGATGAGAGAAGTTGTCTAATGGAATTGTGTCTACGACGTACGTGTCTAGACTTACCATTATACATGACATTATGTGCCCTACCAATTGTTGTTTGGTTATCACAATATAAACATATTGGTGGCACAGGGTTTTTCCATTCAGGAATATCCTCTACAAAGTTTCTTAACCACTCTGCTTCTTCGCCACATTTGTCTAATGCCACGAACTCAGCTTCCATCGTGGAACGGGTTATCAGTGTTTGTTTAGAGGATTTCCACGAGACGGCCGCACCCCCTAGAGTGAATACATATCCACTGGTGGCCTTTGAGTCTTGTATATCAGATATCCAGCTTGCGTCAGTGTATCCTTCAATGACCTCCGGATATCTGGTATAATGCAGACCAAAATTGCGAGTAGCTCGTAAATACTTTAGTATTCTTACGATAGCATTCCAGTGTATCGTTCCTGGATTACTCGTATACCTTGCAAGTCTGCTCACAGTATAGGCGATATCAGGTCTAGTACAATTCATTAAGTACATTAGACTGCCTATCACTTTTGAGTACTCTACTTGGGAGATGCTCTCTCCTTTGTTTTTAGAAAAGTGTTGATTCATTTCTATAGGAGTCCAACATACTCCATGACTGTCCTTTCCAAACTTGTCTAATATTTTATCAACATAATGTGATTGGCTTAAAACAAATCCATCTTCTGTTCTTGTAATTTTAATCCCTAAAATTACATCAGCACGTCCCATATCTTTCATACCAAACCTTGAGTTTAATATGGCCTTAGTGGATTTGATCAGGTTTTCATTGCTTCCTACAATGAGTATGTCATCGACATATAAGCACAAAATCACATATCCGTGTTCAGTGTTTTTGATATAAATACATTTGTCACACTCGTTGATTTTGAATCCATTTGACAACATTATATTGTCAAATTTCTCATGCCACTGTTTTGGCGCTTGTTTCAGACCATAGAGAGACTTCACAAGTTTACAAACTTTTCTCTCTTGTCCTGGCACTCTACAACCCTCAGGTTGTTCCATGTAAATTTCTTCCTCAAGGTCTCCATTTAAGAAAGCGGTCTTCACATCCATTTGATAAATTTCTAAATTGCGCAATGCTGCAATTGCAATTATCATCCTGATGGATGTGATCCTTGTTACAGGGGAGAATGTATCAAAGTAGTCAAGACCTTCCTTTTGTCTATACCCTTTGATCACAAGTCTCGCTTTGTACTTTTCAATAGTACCGTCTACCTTCAGTTTCTTAGTAAAAATCCATTTAGAGTCAAGTGGTTTACATCCATGAGGAATATCAACTAGTTCCCATGTATGATTTTGCATAATGGAGTCTAGTTCATTTTTTATGGCTTCTTTCCATAAAGGATCTTCAACTGAGCTAATTGCTTCATTATATGTACGAGGCCCTGCCTCAACCATAAAGGTTAGGAAATCAGGTCCGAACGAATTTTCGACTCTAGCTCTTTTGCTTCGTCTAGGTTCCCCTAAATCCGTATTCTCCTCGAACACTTCTTCGTCTTGTTGTTGAGACAATTCCGTGAGTTCTTCGCCTATCTCTTCAGGTGAACTCTGTCTTAATTCCTCAGTTTTATAAGGGAACACTTGTTCAAAGAACGAAGCAGTTTTAGACTCCATAATGGTGTCTTTGTGTATATCAGGATTTTTCGAGTCATACACGAGAAATCTATACGCAGTACTGTTCAGTGCATATCCAATAAACACACAGTCTATTGTCTTTGGTCCTATTTTCATTCTTTTAGGACCGGGAGCCATAACTTTGGCTAAACACCCCCACACTCGCAAGTGTGCGTAAGATGGCGTTCTCCCTATAAACAATTCATAAGGGGATTTATCTTTCTTCTTTCGAGGTATCCGATTTAATAGATAGTTAGCTGATAAAACGGCCTCCCCCCACATTTCCTGTGGTAGCCCTGAACTAAGCAACATTGCATTCATCATTTCTTTGATGGTGCGATTCTTACGTTCGGCTATACCGTTTGACTGAGGTGAATAAGGTGGAGTAACTTCATGTATGATCCCTGTTTGTGCACACAGTGCCCCAAACGGTTCAACATATTCACCACCACGATCACTTCGTAATCTTTTGATCTTTTTATCTAGTTGGTTTTCCACTTCCAACGTATACATGGCAAACTTCTCTATTGCTTCATCCTTGCTCTTTAGCAAGTATATTGAACAATATTTTGAACTATCATCTATGAAAGTTACAAAATATTTATTTCCACCTCTTGTTGGCATGAATTTCAAATCACATAGATCACTATGTATTAAGTTAAGGGGTTCAGTATCTCTTTCAACACTATGAAAGGATGTTCGTGTTAATTTTGCCTCAACGCAAATTTCACACTTATGTTCAGAATCAATTTGAAGTTTTGGTATACAATCCAATTTCATTAGATTCCTTATTGAGTCATAATTCACATGACCTAATCTACCATGCCATAAATTTGAAGATTCAAGCAAGTAAGCAGAAGAACTTTCTTTATTGATAGTCTTGATGGCAATTACATTAAGTTTCCACATGCCATCTTTCACATAACCACGTCCCACATACATTCCGTTCTTAGAAAGAACAACTTTCTGAGACTCAAAGACTATCTTAAAACCATGCGCATCAAGCACGGCTCCAGATACTAAGTTCTTCCTAATGTCAGGCACATAAGAGACATTAGTCAGCTTCAGCTCCTTCCCTGAAGTCATCTTCAAAATCACACTTCCTTTCCCTTTGACCTCTGAGGTGGCCGAGTTGCCCATGTATACCTTCTCTCCACTTTCAGTCAGCTTCAGCTCTGAGATAGCATTCTTGTCAGAACAGATGTGGTGGGTCGCTCCAGTATCCAGCCACCATTCCTTAGGATTAGAATCTGCTAGATTCAACTGAGAGATCACAGCCACTGACATATCTTCATCCCCCTCGGCGACATTCACCGTTTTCTTCTTTTTCTGCTTACTTTTGCAGTCAGCAACTCTATGACCCTCTTTGTCACAGTTGAAGCACTTGCCAGTGAACTTTGACTGCGCCTTCTTCTTCATAGTCCCACCTTTGGGTCCAAGTTTGTTGAAGGGCTTCTTCCCCTTTGAGCCTTCACCATGCTCCACAACATTTGCCCTCCCAGTAGAGAGCCTCAATCTCTTATCAGATGATCGATTATCCTCTTCATTCTTGAGGCGAATCACCAGGTCTTCCATAGACATTTCCTTTCGCTTGTGCTTAAGGTAATTCTTGAAGTCCTTCCACCCCGAAGGCAGCTTCTCAATAACTGAAGCAACCTGGAATGGTTCGTTGACCTTCATTCCTTCGGAGTCCATCTCATGTATGATGAGCTGCAGGTCTCGCACTTGACTGTTCACAGTCTTCGAGTTCACCATCTGGAATTCGAGGAAGCGCCCCACAGTGTACTTCCTTGAGCCCGCATTCTCAGTTCGGTACTTCCGATCAAGTGACTCCCAAAGCTCCTTGGCTGAGGTCTTGGTGCAGTACACCTTGTACAACACATCATTAAGGACGTTAAGCACATAATTTCGGCAAAGATATTCAGCATCTTTCCAAGCATTGTACGCCATGAGCACTTGATTATCAGTCTCATTCTCAGCAACCCTAGGTGTTACCTCGGTCAGATACCGGGCAAACCCTATCTGGGTCAGATAGAAGTGCATCTTCGGCTGCCATGTGTTAAAGTTCTGTCCGTTGAACTTTTCGGGCTTTTCAGCCGCCATCACCGCAGCAGGCACCTTTGCCAGTGCGTTATTTGGAACTGGACCCGCAGGTACATTCCCGCCTGTAGGCATCACAACCGGGGTTGTCGCAGCCGACTCAACAGCATCATGCTGAGGATACTGAACACCCTCCATGTTCACTGATTGATTGTTTTGTCCTTGTTCAGAATTCATTGTCTACACAGAGAGGCAGATCTGTTAGTAACTTCAAACGAAATCAATCTTGCTTTAAGATTGTTGGATATAATACACAGAATTGATATAACAGGCGAATATCAACGAAGTTACTCTTAAATAAACAGATATGCAGTATTGATTCACGTACAGTTTCAATTCAATAGAATAGCATAAACAGTATGAATAACAATAAAATACTGCAAACCGAATTGTGGATCGAGTCACGTTGGACGCTGTCCTTAAAGCAAGATTGCCTCCCTACTGTGCTTTGGGACTCTCTGGCAGTATGCTTCCCAGGATGAAACGATCCTCGGCAACAGACTTAAGCACTAAGCTTTGCCGATCGAACCTTTCTGTGTCTTTGGCTATCAACACGACTGACTGACGAATACGAATGAGGAGGAGAGCTGTTTGCGTTTTTTCTTTGTTTTTTATTGAGAAGCGCTGCTGCTTCTTATATAGCAGTCCAGAAAATCGAACCGCCAACCCGCGGAGAAAATCGACAGCATTCACCTGCATGATGTGGGCGCGCACAAGACAGGCCAAATTCGACGTCGTCGACCGGATGATTTCCCCCCCCCCCCCTGCGCACGCCCGCGAAGGCGTTTTGAGAGAGTTTCTTTTAACAACTTAACAAGCTTGTTATTGAAATCATAAATGAACATACAATGTTCCCATTTGGCCTCCAATGTGGGATATAAGCTTTACACTTGTGTGAAATCAAGCCACATATTCATTCCTACCAAAGTCATGTTTCCATGGTTTTTGGCACTACTTTGAGCATCAATTACTCATTCGATTTAACTCCGATTTTAGTACTTCCACTTTCTATTCCATACCTCTCATTGCAAGGTATTTTAATCCGATTTTTATCAACTTATTTTGATGTGTTCTCCACACTCAAATTGACTCTCAAAATGAGGCGCACCTCCATTTTCTTCACACATTTAAACCACAACTTTCAACAATAAAAATAAATTATGTCAGCCCAAGCCCAATTAAAAAAAGTCATAATAAAAATTAACAATATTGCATATTGGATTACGTCTGTTGCAGTGTTGCTTGTTCGTTCTCCCCGCACTTGTTCTCGTTCTTCCCCAAGCGGCACCCACAATCTCTCGAGTCTCTATCGTTGTGTTGCTTGCTCTTTTTCTGTTCTTCAATTATGAGATCCATACGTATTTTTGTTCAAAAATTAATTGGGGTTTGGTTGGCTCTTATGTCGATGTTGTTGTTTATCGTTTAGAATTTTGATAATCCTTTATTTGGCAACTGCAATTTTTTTTGTCAACTTTGAAAACCATTTTTTAAACAAAACTGCACCGCACGACATCAAGTGATGCACCACATATTTTGTTTTAAGTTTTCAAATGTGGTTTGCGATTTACAAATTTTACAAATCAGATATTACAGTGCGGTTGGGGGTTTATTCTTAAACCGCACCAAACTGCACCGCCCACCCCTCCTATAACCAAGGTTGTCAAAATCGTACGATTTTATGATTCTACATGTATATTTTGTGTTAACTTGTAGCTAGACTCGTTTTTCTATAAAATTGAACCCTAAAACGATTTTAACCGATTTTGCACGGTGTAAAATCGTTGAACTCGTGTAAAATTATCCATTTTTAACTTTTGCACGCTCTGGGATTTATGCTTGTTTCGGCCAAATTGCCGGATAAATCAAACTTTTGAAGATGAATATGTCATCGGCTTCAATAGATGGCCGATTGTAAAGTTGTGGATGTTAGGGTTTTAGAAAAAAAGATGATGAACAGTACTTGTTCTGATATTTTTTAATTCAATAAATGTGGGTTGGCTAAACATTACAGCCCATGTATTGCTTGTTAAGACAGGCTGAAGATTGATAAAATATCCCATTTAATAGATAAAATATTGGCTAAACCCACAGCAGCCCATTTAATAGATAAAATATTGTGCAAGATAGATGAAGATTGAGGTATTACCTCTGTGAATCGCTCAGCTTCAGCCTGTCTTGACAATCTGAAAATGCAACAAATTTTTTTCATTAGATACATTCTAAGCACCACTCAATTTGATAATAACTACTCTCATTAGAAACAAGTTACACTGGATAGTTGTATAAAATCGTGATTACCGTGGAAAATTCATCCGAGCCGCTTCAAAGGATGTGTGAGAACTTTGATAATGGCAATAAAGAGGATCTTCCTGATAGATAGAAGTTTCAACATAGAATTTAAAACTGATAGATAGAAATTTTGACATAGCACTTCCCATCAATTAGAAAAATAAATCAATTATGAAGAGAGAGTGAGGCTTACACAATTTTTTGAAACCAAAATCATGACGAACAATTGTGCAGAACTCTTTGCAAAAGAAATTCCCCAAGTACTATATTTTTATCCATTAATTGATCGTAAGAGATGGGAGTTGACCGCATGAATCACATACTCTGGGACTACAACAAAAATCAACACTGTGTATGCCACCGAACCATTAAACACTAAATAGGGCACATCAAACCCAAAGCGTAAATATCGTACTATACACTACAAATTTTGGGGAATTTTCCCTCCACAAATTCCGTCGCAATAACGTCGCCAGCAAAGGCGACGGAAAAATAAAACGTCAAATTTTCGGCATAATTCCGTCACCAAAAATAAATTCGTTGTAATTCCGGCACAATTCCGTCAACAAACATTCCGTCACAAATGAGTACTCGGATTATCGACGGAAATTAGGTGACGAAAATTTGACGAAAACTGTCCACAGATGTTATTCGCTCACATTCCGTCGACTTTCCGTCGATGTATACCGTCGCCTAATTCCGTTCAAATTCCATCATCATTTGTCGGCTGGAAACTTTTCAATATTTCTGTCAGTATTCCGTTACTGATTTAGTCACCGTCGACGAAAATGTGAGGAAAAAATGACGGAAAAACAGATTTCAGTTTTGCCCTATATAAGAGAACTCTTTACAACATTCAACACACAACATTCATTTTCAACATTTTTTCATTTCCAAGCACACAAGTTTTGCAACATATACTAGACATGGGGTGCAAGATGATTCTGAAGAGTTTTATGTCTCTTGGCTGAGATGGGTTTCTTACAAGACAACTGAAATTTTATAACAGGTGCCATGAACTCACCTAGTTGACTTGCAACCAGGCTGGAGTTGAGAATTCAAACAAAAGTAATGTTCTGAGAATTCTCAACATCAGTCTGGTTGCAATTTAACTAGATGACTTCATGCCACCTTTTATATAATTTTACCTTGTCTTGTAAGATACTCATCTCAGTCAAGAGCCATGAAATTCTTTAGAATCTTCATCCCATTTCCAGTATATGTTGCAACAATAATCCGTCAATTTTTCGTCACTATTCCATTACAAATTTAGGTACCGTTATTTGGTGAAATTATTTTCATATGTCCGTCACATTTCCGTCATTATTCCATTACACTTTTAGTTACCGTTATTTAGTGACCGTTGCTTATTTCATTTTTGCCCTATATATATGAGAACTCTTTTAACTCATTCAACCCACAACATTCATTTACAACATACTTCCTTCCAATTGAATATCGTCAACATGTTTTCAATAAATGAGTGACAACTTTATATTCCATGAATTAAATATATTAGTGATTTACAACGGCTTACAATGTATGTCATAAATTATATATTACACTTATATATGTTTTCCAATTGAATTTGTAACGCAACTTGACAACGAACCGCCTGAAAAATTATGTTTTATGTCGGGACTTGTTGAATAAAATGGATTTTATGTAATGCAAATTGATTATATGTTAAAATAATTTTGTATTTCAAAAAATTGTAATATAAAAACATCTCTGAAAAATAAGTTAGTCAAATAAAATTTTGGAGGGACTTCAGACAGCGCTTAATAATGAAGCGCTGTCGACAGTTGAAAATAAGACAACGCTTAATGTGGAAAGCGCCGTCTATTTTTTATTTGAACAGCACTTCTCATATTAAGCGCTGTCCAATTTGTATTTCAACAGCGCTTGTCATATTAAGCACTGTCTAAATTGCATTCATATATGTGTAAATATTTATACAATTCATTTCCACTCGTTTTCTTCATTTACATTCATAAATGTCAAAATATTTTGATACTTCACACGTCTATGTTACAAAAATATTCAAACAATAATACATTATATGACTAAATGTTACAATCCCTTTGCACGATACATTTCAAATAAAACACCTATTGCAAACAAACCAATTTGCTCAACATAAAATTACAATCATTTGGTCATATTGTACAACACCTGGATGACTATATATGTCGAAATCTTTTGATACTTGACACGTTTACCTTACAACAAAATTCGAGCAATAATACCACATATGCCTTCAAGTTTATACAGGATGATACCCTTGTCATATGTAAGTTATCAAAGCATCCGCAAAGTGATCCCTCATATCATCAAACACATTGTGACCATATGATCGTTGTCCTCTAGGGAAACACTGGAAAACAAATTCATAGTTACAAAGTTTATGGACACCTCAATTTATTGTTAATCACTAATTAAGTCTCGGTATACACTTACTTGTCCGATCAAGCGATCCATTGGTAGCTTGAACGAACTTGATTATGTCCAGAATATATTGCATGACATAGTAGCCACACAGTTCACTGTTGAAGGGCTATCTCGGGCACTGAAATAAGAATTTAGTTATAATCAAACGAAACATATTAATTAATGAAATATTAAATTTTATGACAATTGTTATATGTTAAGTCAATACCGTCACAATCTTCCACTCCATTTCGTCTATTGACGGGATGTTGAAGTACAGACTCATGCTCTTGCAACATTAAGGTAATTTTTATATAAGAAAGTTGTAGGTCATGTTATAATGCTAACTAAAGTGGACTACCATAGTACTTACGTGTTAACAAAATTCGTTGCATCAGGCAGCGGTGTTTTTCCTATCGGATCAAGCCAAAGGGCTACTCGCTACTTCGGGAATAGGATAACTAACATCCAATGATACCTAACATAGATTTGACACATTGTATATTAGTCAAATACGCAAAAGACCAACATTTGTATAAAATCAACTCACTCTTTCACATTGACGTATGGAAGGAAGTAGCAATAATTACGCTCATAGTCGGGCATTCTCTATCTCTTCTGGAAGAACTCCACCCTGACATTGAATTCCTCGGACGGAGTCAAAAAACTCGATCTGAAGAATCCAAACCGAATGCCTGGTGGGATCTTATCATGGACAAATCTGCTGGCATTTGATTTAATTAGTAAAAAATTTATAAACTTAAGAACCATTTTATAATGAAATCAATACTTACCTTATGTAAACTTCTGCTGCTTGTGCACCCAAAGCTTTCAAGCATGTGAACTCATTAATGCAATCTCCGTTCAAATCGACAAAGCAATCCTCACCAAACACTTCGCTACTAATGTACACCGAATACAGACTTGACTTGGCCATCATGTTCGCTTGTTCGTAAAGAAAGCGGCATTGCATTGTCATTCTGCTAGTATCTTTATCGCTGAAACTGGTGCATTGCATTTTGAAAAATCTGAACTTGTCATATCCCTGTCCAAAATAAATAATGTCGTTGAAATGAGTACCTATCACAAAGTGATAGTTGTTTAGGGTGATAGAACTGAATGTACGTAGTTACTTTTTCATCAATGCGTACTATACAATTCAGCCGTCCCACAAATCCACCCATTGCATCCGATACTATCTCCATAATCCTAAACTTCTTTGGCAGTTCTGTCAATGGTTAAATCGCTTCGTCTACAATCACCTTCACCATATCATCATTCAACTCTTGATATTGCATGATTCGTCCAGCCATAACTTTGCCAACTGCCACGATTATCATGCGCTGATCCAAACCTCCTTCCACGTGCAGTAAGCATTTCTTCCCAACCTGAAATTTGAAAAAAAATTAAAAAATTATGAATGAACATCATACGCCTTTATTTGTAATTTCAAACTACTACATAATACCTCGGGTATATCTCCGAAGGGGTCTGTATTGGAACCGATGTGATGGCTCTGAAGCGTTGGTACGTGCGATGTAACTGTGGACCATGTTGATGATGAAGAAGACTGCTTCCCGAATAACTTCATCCAACCTACCAAACTACCAACCCCACGTGTGCGTCCAGGGTACTCATCCTTCCCTATGGCCTCCGTCAATATGTCTCTTCGACCCAGGGACATAAATAATCCCTGATCGGCCTGCTCTTGCAATTGATCCTGTTATCAATCATTTTACATTCAGCATAATCACACAAAATTAGTGAAATTTGTACTATTTTGCTTTATACAAACAACTTACAATTTTTCCGCCACCTCCCTCATAGACTCATTCAAGTACTCTTTACTCCTTCGTATATGACCCCGTAGCCATACCTCATGCCTCTCAACATGGATTACAGGCTCATCCCCAGGAGATATTAACTCCTGAGCCTCCATCTCCGCTTTCTTTGATGCGACGAGATCCGCCCTCGCCTTCTTGTACCCGCTTCGAGACAATGTATGCTGGAACTTGTTAGATTTTGCTCGAGCAATGTTCTTCTCCATAATTTGTAGTGCCTCAGGAGTCGAACGCTGTTCCACAAACCTCCTCCATTGCTCCGGAACAATGTAAGAATACATCTCTCTGGGGTCCTGTCCTTGTTTCGACTTACAAATGTACTAATTTGCGAGTTCGCTCTTGAAGTTTCACCATATAATAGCGGCAGCGCGCATCTCCGTCCACTTCAACTTACTAGTCATGTCATTTTGGGGCACATCTAATAATGACTGTTTGAAAACAAAATGTTAGTAATTGTGTAAATGCGAAAATTATCAATCGTGTTCCGATTAAAAACATACCAGCGTCTCATCCCACACCGTATCCCTAAGCTCCTTAGGTACCAACTTCCAGCTTTCATATGTAATCGGCACTCGAGATTTAGAAACAGTTCCTGCAAATACATATCATATTATTTAATTAAATATGAAACAAATTGTTATTCAATACGTAAACAAATGAAAGTCTGTCATTACCAATGTAGGTTCTGAATGATGTCCTTACTTCACCGCCTATTGTTCCATCTGCCTCAATCGTCACCTGCTCCTTAGTCCCATCCTTATGATGCTCGATTAATTTCTTCATACAGGTTGGCCCCCTTCTCTTACGGTTTGCTGAAGAGCCTCCCTCCGTGCTACCTTTGCGAACAATCTTCCTGCAAATATATAACAAATTAATAAAACTACAGTATACTACCTTACTAATTCTTAACAAATGCATAAGACTGTACAATACTATAAACAATTTCTTAAGATACCAGCACAAAATTACACTACACTACTAATGTAAATAAATAACCATATGTGTTGTACAAGTCAGGACCAAAGCTGAAACTAAGCGGGATCGGTGGAGTCAACTCGGGACAATTGAATCTCAACAACTGAGTATCGTAACATAGTGAATCCAAATCGAAGGTGAAATCAACACTAAACCCTAAATCAATTGGACTGAGAAATACCTGAGCGACAAAGACCTAAACAATTACTGAGACGGAGACATGCACAAAAGTGTAAACGCAAACGTAAATTGACATACCTGAGCGACAATTAGGACTGAGAAATTGAGTGGGATGCGTAGGTGGGCTAAGTCGACAGTAACAATTCGAAGGCTAGGTAAATCAGAGTGTGTAAATTTGTGGAGTTTATCTTAGTTATTAAATACACCAAATACCGGACTTTGTTATTTCATATAAGACAACGCTTTTAAATTAGGCGCTGTCTAAAATAATCACTACGACAACGCTTACTAAATAGGCGATGTTTATTGTTAACATATAACGGCGCTTATATATTAAGCGTTGTCTATAGTGTGAGTACAACAATGCTTACTAAATAAGCGCTGTTTAAAGTTTCGCTAACACAACGCTTGTGTAGAAAATGCTTTCTGATAATGGGAAACGGAATACTAATGGATAGATGACGGAACCTCTGATCCTCTGCACAATAAAAGCACGTACAAGTTCATATCTAAAACTTCATCCAAATAATTTGTAAGAATGAGTAACGATTCTGAAGTTGAACATATATTTGCTTCATGTTCCGAAGATGAATCCAACGGTTCTGAAGGGTATATTTGCTCCGCTCAAAATTTTATATATTCATGTCATAACGGCGCGGAATGTGTAGGAGATCATAGCTTTAGTGGGGGAAAATACAGACACGATGAAGAATCTAGTATACAAGGTAAGTCTTCAAAGCCACATCAAGGTGATCAAGAAGTGGACAAGCCATCACCGCATGGGTCTCCTGGAACTGTAGGATCAGAAAGTGTTTGAAAATAGGTTCTACAAATGTAACTTCTTATGTGTTAAACCAATTGTAGTTTGTTGTTTTGAATGAAATAAGTTTGTTACACTTCGTGTACAAATGCAATTTAGTAACATTGTTTTGCTATTCATGTACAACCATTATTGAGCGTTATAGGTGGACATTTTTAACTGGTACTACCGACACAATTTCCATTGACCTTGCATTAACATTCAGTCACTGTAAACGGTACTATGACGGAAAACCGACTGTATTTCCCATAGTGAAAGTGCACAAGGAAAACATTATTGACACAGTACGGGGCCTAATTAACCTGGCAACATTAATTACGTCTATTTTTCATCCAATGTCCGACGTTGGTGATGGAAATGGGCCAGAAAGGTGACGCTAGTTCAAACTTATACTTTGACAGAGCCTATAAATAGAAATTCACTTGCATATTGACATACTGCAAACCAAAAAGAAAAATATATACTGAATATGAATCCACATTGTTGTATTCCAAGTCCAGCCAGTCGTGTTCTCAAGTTGCTGCGAGAAAGGCCGGGTGACGGAGCCCACCGCACTATCGTTAAGGTGCGGTGTTCTCTGTGCAAAAGCTAATTTATATTCCGCTACTCGTGACCTTACTACTAGGTAGCAAGTGGTAAGTAGGGGTCGAACCCAAGGGAATTAGGGGGATAAGTTGTTCTTTGAGGGATTTGTACAGGATGGGAGCGTTCTTTAGGTTGATTGAGTTTTAGTGCGGAAAAGTAAGTGCTGTTTTTGGTTGGTTGTTTTTGGTTTTTAGTGCGGAAAAGTAAATTACAGAAAAGTAAATACTAAAAATAAAGAAAGAAGACTTACAGCGGGTGATGCGTGATTGGCAAGTCCTCCGGAAGATGAGCGGTTGGTGATTGCAGTTGATATTGATACTAAGAAAGTAAATGCAAGGAGGTTTGAATATAAGGAAAGCATTTGGTTTCAGGGGCCTTGTATCATAGCCTGTTTATCATTGGCTCTTAGTGATCCTTCTAAGTATTCAAACGTGCATCAAGGCCATTCCAAGCACTCGATTTGCCACACTGTCTAGTCTTTTGCAAAAGTGTTCGAAAGTGAATCGAGGCCATTCCAAGCACTCAACTTACGACACCGTCTAATCTTTTGCAAAAAACGTAGAGCACTTGTTCTACTTAGACTAATACCTCATTCCAAGGTATATTAGCCTGTGTGCATCCATTTGGTCAGTCATTCCCGAGCAACCAAATGGTGTTTTAGAAAGGTCAAACTCCTCAGATAAGCATTGCCATTCCAAGCATCCACTTATCTGAGTATGTTTACGAACCCCACGGAAGAGCTTTGCCATTCCAAGCATCCACTCAACCTTGGAAGTTCTAACCTAATATATGGCACATAGAACAAGTTTTGAATACAGAGAAGAGGCTCTAAGAATTGCCTAAAACAATTTATGATACATGTACACCCCTTCAACCGAATGAAGAGTTTAGCTACGATTATCCATGGAAGAGGATATCATAGCTAAATACTCGGGGGTTTTTGAAAGATAGTAAGTAAAGGGGAATACGTAAGAACCAACAGGAGTATTCCCAAATCCTACTTGAATACTCAAGAACCAACAGGAGTATTCTCTAAAACTGTTATAATACTCAAGAACCAACAGGAGTATTATTTCAAACCAAAGCTTACAAATGTACCAAACTTAGAGAGAGAAGTGAATTGTGATGTTGGGATTATTTACAAGTGAAGGGGAGGCATGTATTTATAGCCATGGAGGATGGAGGAGAAGATGACACTTGGCACAAGATGATTGGAGGAGCAAGGATGTGCAGAGGAAGCCAACACATGGCAAGCTACCATGGAAGGAGCTCAAAGCCGCCGGCGGCTTTGTGAGGGAGAGGAGGAGCCGCCCATGTGGAGGAGAAGGAGAGGTGTGAGTGCTTTGAGATCTTTTCCTCCCAAAAAGCCATCGGTTGGATCCTAACTCCAAGTTGCCCTTTAGTTGCCTCTTCAGTTGCCCTTCGGTTGGATTTGTTTTGAGTGATTCCACGTCAGGATCTTGAGATTTCTGCATTCAGCATCTGATCGTGACCTTGGACTGACTCGTAATATCTTTTCAGCGTAAAATCCTCTCCTTAGCGTGTATTCTCTCTAGAGTCCAAAATACCCTGTAGAAATATATCGGAACTAACAAGCAAAAGTTAAATAGACAAAAGGTCTAATTTAGTGGGTTTAACTGTGTTTATGATTCGTATAATTATGCTCCATCAGATCACCCGACACTTTTAGTTGTTCGTCCCGAACAATGCTATTAAAGGGCGGCACTAAGTAAGCTTTTAAAATATGAAAGTTAGACTGTGAGACTCGATTTATCCTAATTCATGTATTACTTATTTATTACCAAATTGAACTGTGTAAATAAATAGAAGAAACTTGATACTTGTACCTCCGTGCTGAGATGCAAATTATTCTGGATGTTTCGGGAGATAGCCCTTTTTAGGCTCCTGGACTGCATTCTCGAGATTTTCTCGCACTATATGGTTTCCTTGTAGCTTCTCTAGCACGTGATTCGATTCGGGTTTCAATGGTTTGAGTACTTTGATTTTCTTTTGGCGAGGGACAGCTTTTGTAGTGAATCGGCCTTTGGCCTTTGATTTGACTCTTTGAGTACTTCACTTTTGTTCGGTTAAAACCTTCACAATTTTGGGCCTTTGGCCTCTTGATTTACTTCTTTGAGCTTTTTGCTTCTTTGTGACTTGCTAGTCCATTTTCTCAAACCTTTTTGGGAGGTCCAATCATCGCCCGCAAGCCTATGGAAATACCTCCATGCTCCTCTCATCCTTGTCGTTTCGCGCGGGTCAAGATGAGGGTCGATCATCTATTTTCTCGGCTACTTTGACTAGAGATAGGACGGTCTGATTCCCGTCCTCGCCTTTTTTTCTTTTTGCATAAACACTGCATGGTGGAGATGACTTCAATCTTCACTGAAACCCGAAGTGCAGCCTCCACTGACTTCGAAAACCATATAGTTAGATTCGATCCTTCGAGTGCTTGCCAAGCCTCTCTAGGGCAGTTTATGTGAACTCCACATCCCTATTTTATCTCAGCACAAAGGGACAAATGAGAAGTTACGTTCTAAGTTTTTAGACAGTTGAATTTTCACAAGGTAAATGCATGAATTTTAGATCTATCTTTTTCACATTCTCAAGTTCATATTTTCAAAAAGATAATATTAAAAAAGGAAAAGAAAAACATGTTATGTACACAGGTGGTTCTCACCCCACACTTTTGAACGAAGGCGTGCCTTTCAGCAAGACTTAGTTCAAAAGCCATGCAAGCAGATATTATATGAGAAGGAAATGATATTAAGGAAAATGGAAGAACAGAACTCCCTTTAAAGTGTCGAGTGAACGACATGGGATAAGGCTGGATAATCGAGGGAGTTCGGCTGGGGCCTTGAACTCTTAGCGCAGGCCCGGTAACTCACGGAAGCTGCCTGGCTGATCCGGTCTTGCTCCAAAAACCGATTCCTAAATAGTCATTTCTTCTATGCACCAAGTGGGTGAGAGCAACTTATTGGAAAAAAACTAAAATGACAGAAAGTAAGATAGGTGTCGGGTTACCTCCCGACTAGTGCCTTTGTTTAACGTCGTTGGCTCGACAGTACCTCATTCCTGGATCACTGGTTTGGATCCCATGGGTGGCTTAGGTCGTATTTCGCCACTGTTCCTGTGTTGATTCTGGCCTTGACTCTTCCTGATTTCTTGCTTGGGTTAGAACCCCATGGTTTTGGTGTTTTTTCTTTCCATTGTTTCTGAGAAGGCGGGGGACCTTTGACCATAGCTGCTGGTCTTGTTACTCTTTCGGTCTCCTTTGGCAGGTCAGAAATCTGTATACCGCAATCTGAGATAGGTATAATGTCTGGCGGTTTCTTTGTATCCGTGCGGCTATTATCAATGTAGAAATTTGCAATTTTTCCGCCGAACTTAAGCGATAATGAGCCCTTGCCCACATCGATCCTTGCTTTAGTAGCGTAGAGGAATGGTCGTCCCAAGATTATTGTTGGAGGGTCGTCTTTGCTGGTCTCTCCCGTTTGTATTACATAAAAGTCTGTAGCAACGACGAGCTCTCCTACATGGAGTATTACATCTTCCAGCACTCCAACCGGACGGATGCACGATTTATCTCCAAGCTCGATATTTGACCTGGGCGGTTTTAATGGGCCCAGTCCTAATAAGTAATATAAGGAGAAAGGCATGGCGTTGATAGCAGCTCCAAGATCGACTAAGCACTTATGAATCTGTGCTTCACCAATACCGCAGGTGACTGTGAAGGCCCCTGGGTCTTTATCTCTTTCCGGTTGTGGCTCATGATCTGAAGTGAGGGCTCTTTCTATTGTCGGGCCATTCTGCCCATTCCTTGGCTTAGGATTTGTATAATCGGATCCCTTAATATTTTGCTTCGAAGCATAAATATTATTTGGAGAGTCCCACTTTAATTCGTTATTGTCATCCCATCCAGGTGCTGGTATGTCGGAGCGTATGATCGGTGGTGGTGTTATGCAAATGGTGAATGCGTACCGTCCATTGTCAGCATGCGTAACCCATGTTTTGCCATCATTGGGTCGGTCTTCCTCTTGGTTCCAATCAGGACGACGCCTCCGGGTGAAGTGCTTGTTCGTAAGTTTGTACGTTGGGGATCGTGCTACTTCTCCCAGTGTCGTCTTTTCGTTTGACCTCTTTATCATGCTAAGATTCGCCTTTGGGTTTTGGATGGTTTGTGAAGGAAGTCTACCAGGCTCATTAGTGAGTGTTGACATTGTCGTGGCGAGCTGGGACATTTGTTTGGTTAGTTCTGAAATTGCCCCGTCAGTTTTCGCCTGGTATTGGTGTAGCGAAGTACCCAATTGATTAATGTTTCCTGAGAGCTCCTTCATCGTGTCATCGAGCGTCTTGCTTGGTTCTTGCTGATTGTTCAGGCCGGCTTGGTACTGATTTGGTCCTCTTTGTTGATATTGGCCTGCTGACGGAGCGTTCTGGTTATACAGTCGGTGGGGGGTTGGTAGAATGACTGAGCTAGTTGGGGGACAGCTGGTTGTGTTTCCTTTTGAGGGTAGCTATTGTTATGCCAGTTCGGGTTGGTTGTTTGACCATTCTGCCTGTTTTGTCCGGCTATGTCGTTGCTGTTGTTGTTGTATCCATGGTATCCTCCTACTGCATTCACTTATACCGGTTCCTCTTCTATTAATGTCGGGCATGAGTCAGTTTTGTGGTCCGTAGAACTACAAAATTCGCAAGGCTTAACTGGAACTGGTTGTCTTCGTAGGAACTGAATCATCATCTTCTTTAATTGTCTCATTTCTTCTGGCATGGAATTTACTGATGTCTCGGCTTGTGCTACGTTTTTTGTTCGGGAGAATTCATCTTGGCGAGTAGTCTCCTCTCTAAACCGGGCATTTTCAGCAACGTTGGCGATGAGGTTCCTTATGCCGCTCAATGATAGATTCATCATGGATCCTCCAGCTGAGGCATCCAGAAGCATTTTGTCTAAGGGTCTTAATCCATCAATGAGGTACTCGATGATGAGTTTCTCGGGCAGTCCAAGGGTACAGCAGCTTCTCTCCTGGTGGTTGAACTTTTCCAGGTAATCGTACATGGTTTCATTGGGCCCTTGCTTGATGTCTTGTAATTGCCTCCTTACTTGCATTGCTCTTCCTGCCGGGTAATATTTGTCTAGGAATTTCCCTTGCATCTGAGCCCATGTTCTGATGCTACCGGAAGGCAATGAAAGGAACCAGTCGTTTGCCGCATCAATGAGGGAAAAATAGAACGCCTTCAACTTGAAGTCGTCTATACTCACTCGATTGGGTTTTAGATTTTGGCAAATGCCGTGTAAGCGTTGGAGGTGAGTTGTTGCAGATTCTCCAAGTGCTCCTGAGAACTTGGGCAAGCTATGGGCCACTGATGCGTTGATGGTAATGTATTCTAGTTCAGGGCCCTCGTAGATGCACCATGGTTCCGTTTCGAAATCTGGGGCATTCAGCTCTCTCATTGTAGGTGCGCGGTAGTTGTTGTTCCCATAGTAGTCGTTGAAGACAGGTTCTTGCCTAGGCACTTGTCGAGGTTGAGGGGGTGGGGGATATCTAGGGGGTTGTACAGGACCAGCTGCATTTCGGTCCTCGGGTGGTTCTTGGTTTCTTCTGATGGCCTCCCTATCTCGAGCTCTTTGGTTTCGCATGATTTGTTCCGGATCATCGACAAATGGAAGCGGCACCTCATTGTTTCGATCGAACAGATTCATCTCGTCATCATCCTGGTAGTCATGGTGGCTTTCTTCGCGAGACATGGTTGAATAGAGGTGATTTCGAGAATTGAGAGAGAAAGGAAAGAACAGCTAATTCGACGGCTAATTCCCCGGCAACGGTGCCAGTTTTGACGGAGCCCACCGCACTGTCGTTAAGGTGCGGTGTTCTCTGTGCAAAAGCTAATTTATATTCCACTACTCGTGACCTTACTACTGGGTAGCAAGTGGTAAGTAGGGGTCGAAACCAAGGGAATTAGGGGGATAAGTTGTTCTTTGAGGGATTTGTACCGGATGGGAGCGTTCTTTAGGTTGATTGAGTTTTAGTGCGGAAAAGTAAGTGCTGTTTTTGGTTGGTTGTTTTTGGTTTTTAGTGCGGAAAAGTAAATACTAAAAATAAAAGGAAGAAGACTTACAGCGGGTGATGCGTGATTGGCAAGTCCTCCGGAATATGAGCGGTTGGTGATTGCAGTTGATATTAATACTAAGAAAGTAAATGCAAGGGGGTTTGAATATAAGGAAAGCATTCGGTTTCGGGGGCCTTGTATCATAGCCTGTTTATCATTGGCTGTTAGTGATCCTTCTAAGTATTCAAACGTGCATCAAGGCCATTCCAAGCACTCAATTTTCCACACTGTCTAGTCTTTTGCAAAAGTGTTCGAAAGTGAATCGAGGCCATTCCAAGCATTCAACTTGCGACACCGTATAATCTTTTGCAAAAAACGTAGAGCACTTATTCTACTTAGACTAATACCCTATTCCAAGGTATATTAGCCTGTGTGCATCCATTTGGTCAGTCATTCCCGAGCAACCAAATGGTGTTTTAGAAAGGTCAAACTCCTCAGATAAGCTTTGCCATTCCAAGCATCCACTTATCCGAGTATGTTTACGAACCCCACGGAAGAGCTTTGTCATTCCAAGCATCCAGTCAACCTTGGAAGTTCTAACCTAATATATGGCACATAGAACAAGTTTTGAATACAGAGAAGAGGCTCTAAGAATTGCCTAAAACATTTTATGATACATGTACACCCCTTAAACCGAATGAAGAGTTTAGCTACAATTATCCATGGAAGAGGATATCATAGCTAAATACTCGGGGGTTTTTGAAAGACAGTAAGTAAAGGGGAATACTCAAGAACCAACAGGAGTATTCCCAAATCCTACTTGAATACTCAAGAACCAACAGGAGTATTCTCTAAAACTGTTATAATACTCAAGAACCAACAGGAGTATTATTTCAAACCAAAGCTTACAAATGTACCAAACTTAGAGAGAGAAGTGAATTGTGATGTTGTGATTATTTACAAGTGAAGGGGAGGCATGTATTTATAGCCATGGAGGATGGAGGAGAAGATGACACTTGGCACAAGATGATTGGAGGAGCAAGGATGTGGAGAGGAAGCCAACACATGGCAAGCTCCCATGGAAGGAGCTCAAAGCCGCCGGCAGCTTTGTGAGGGAGAGGAGGAGCCGCCCATGTGGAGGAGAAGGAGAGGTGTGAGTGCTTTGAGATCTTTTCCTCCCAAAAAGCCATCGGTTGGATCCTAACTCCAAGTTGCCCTTTAGTTGCCTCTTCGGTTGGATTTGTTTTGAGTGATTCCACGTCAGGATCTTGAGATTTCTGCATTCAGCGTCTGATCGTGACCTTGGACTGACTCGTAATATCTTTTCAGCTTAAAATCCTCTCCTTAGCGTGTATTCTCTCTAGAGTCCAAATTACCCTGTAGAAATATATCGGAACTAACAAGCAAAAGTTAAATAGACAAAAAGTCTAATTTAGTGGGTTTATTTGTGTTTATGATTCGTATAATTATGGTCCATCACCGGGTGTAAGTTTAAGCGATGATACCGACCACATATCCGAAGAAACCACGCAAGAATATCTCTCAGAACGAATGGCTGAGTGAAGTCGAGCAGTTGATCATAGTAATTATTTTACTAAAAAAAGTTGGTTGGATGCCTTGGAATTCACTTCGAGCGAGTTATTCACCTAGATGACTGAGTTTGCTATCGATGTACCCATTACGCCTCTCATCGAACTTACACCAAATGGTCCAAAGAAGGCTGCAAAGGTACTACTCGAATACAACATGTATACCATCGCATTTATCATGTGTTAGACTAATTCCACCAATAATTCCCTAGATTGTGGGAGTAATTGACACATGTCAATTGAACATGGACGGATCTGGATTCGACATTACTTTAAAGGTACTAAAATTTCCCCCTTCATATTTCAGTATGATTGCATTTTAATAAAATAAACCAAATGCAATGCAGGATCCTACAGCTGTAGTACGTGCCACTGTGCATAGCACTGCAGTATGGGATAAGAAAATACGAGATGGTATTAGAGTCGGCTCTGTCCTCGTACTGCAAAAGGTTGTAGTTGGACACGGATTTGTGTAAAAATTTCATTTCATTTTTACATTTTATATATTAATGTACAATAACTCTTTCAGGTTTCAGTGTGGTGGGGTCGTTCAAACAAGTGTATCTTAAATATTACTGGAAAGAATCTCATCTGGGTGTACATTGACGACAACTCGACATGATGTCACTATGAACTTTATGTAATAATTTTGTAGCTATGTGTTTGTAACATTATTCGAATTACGTACTGTATTAAAATCATATGTATACGTTTTACATTCATTTATACGTTGTGATTGTTATAATATTAATTGTTATCATATATATATATTTGTAAATGATTTAATTAAAATCAACAACCGGAATTAAAATTAAAAAAACAAAGTAATTTCCGCCAATATTCCATCACTAATGCGTTACCAACAACGGAATTGTAACGCAAAATTGTCGGAAATAATGTAAGTACAAAAATGTATTTGTCAATCAATTAAATATAATCACCAACCAGAAAAATTACAAATTATGTTTTCCGTCAAATTTTCTACAGTGGTCCGTTACAAGTAACGGAATTACAACGCAATTTTACACAAATACATTTTAAATCAATTAATTAAACAAACCAACCGGAAAAAAACACTAAGGATTTTACAGATAAGTTACGAGTGACGGAAAACGGACCCAAAGTTGACGGAATATAGCCGTTGCCAAATAAGTTTACAGATTATCTATCCGTTTCACAAAATACGTCAAATATTCGTCGTATTTCTGTCACCAAGTAACATAATAGAACCGAAATAGTGATGGAATTATTTTCCTCATTCTTCCGGCACCATTCCGCCAGTCAGTTGTAATGTATCCGTTGCAAATATAGTTACCGTTGGGCGAATTGTATTATAGACGGAATTGCATTGTATTGTTGACGGAATTATGAACTTGTGAACTAGAGAACCATACAACCTATAAATATTCTTTGCAATATACAAATGTATTCCCACCATCTTTCTATATTCACCCGCACAATCAAGTGTTCTAATTGTACCCAATCCAAAAATCTTGCATGCAATTTTGACAGAAAGAAGCCACCCGAAATTTTGACTACTCACCTGTGGTGTTTTATACTTCCACCAGTTAATTCTGAGGTATTATCTTTTAGTTTCAGTTCAAATCATACTATATATTATTATACATGGCATTTTTATATAACGAAAGGAGATGGATGTACGGAGCTCGTGCTCATGGGGAGTCATACACCAATGAAGGTTTCATCCGGAGTTAATAATTTTATTGAAACGGCCATGTCAAAAGGTTATCTTGCCAGCGACAACACAATGCGTTGTCCATGTACGAAATGCAAAAATCGGCAATTCATCAATATAATATAAGAATGATGGAGGAGCATTTGTACAAATATGGTTTCACACCAAAGTACTTCAATTGGACCCTATACGACGAAGATCTTGTGGAAATCGAGTACGTCAATTCTTGCCCATCCATACCTGACCCGAGCATAGTTGACCCAGTTATTGATTCGCACGATGAAAATTGGAGTCATGATGCATTCCCAGGTATGGTTCCTGATTGTGCCAGTCCTAATGATATTCCTGAGTCGTCTAACTTTGGTGACCAGCAAATAGAGAATGTTGAAGAAAATAGATTCTTCAATCTCCTAAATTCACGTTTCGAACCAGCTTACGAAGGTTGCACGAGAGAGACGGAGCTTTCGATTAACATGAAAATGCTTGCAACAAAAGCTAATTACGGGTTCTCTAAAGGCGCGTTTAACGCCATTTGTGGAACGATGAAAAATCTAATTAGGGGGAGAATAAGATCCCATCTTCTTTCAAACAGTCAAAGAAACTCGTAGCTGATCTCGGAATAGGCTACCAATGGATTGACGTTTGCGTCGGCGGATGTATGATTTACTATAGCTATGACGAAAGTATGACAGTATGTCATTTCTACTCGGAACCAAGATATCATCGTCCAAGACGCGCAGAAAGTTCTTCATCGTACCAATGGCAAGCGAGATATCATCGTCCAAGACGCGCAGAAAGTTCTTCATCGTACCAACGGCAAGCGAGAAGCCAAATGTTTTACTTGCCGATTATACCGCGACTACAGAGGCTTTTTTATCACAAAGTCTGGCATCAAAAATGTGCTAGCATGCTTCACACAAAGATGACGTGTATCGCATGGTTCACCCTTCGGACGAGGAATCTTGGAAGCATTTAGATCGGTGCCATCCAAACTTTGCATCCAAGTCATGTAATGTAAGATTAGGATTATGCACAGATGGATTTAATCCATGGGGTATGTCCACTAAACAATACTCCGTTTGGCCTGTCATGGTAACACCCTACAACTTACCACCGTGGATGTGTATGAAAACGAGATTCATTTGGTTAACTATATTAATTCCTGGGCCGTCTAATCCAAAAAAGCTTTTGAACATATATCTAAGGCCTCTTATTGATGACTTGATCCATCTTTGGATTATTGGGGTCGACACATACGACGCTAATCGCAAACAGAGTTTTACATTGAGGGCAGCTCTCATGCGGAATGTATCTGATTTCCTAGCGTATGGAATGTTATCGGGGTGGTCAACTCAAGGAAGACTCGACTGCCCCTATTGTATGGACGATTCGTGTCGAAGAACGGAAGAAATGTGTCATATTTTGGTTGTCACAGATGGTTTTTATCAGTCATATTTTGGTGTGTGGTTAGTCGTTAGTGAGTCTGCATGTTTATTATATTGTTCTTGCATGAGTCAGCACGTTTCCCTTAAAAAAATTTGATTTTTTTGCTTTTCTATGCCCAAAGTATGAGATGTTGATCTTAAATGTTGCTACATAGATTGAACCAAGTACATGTATGCCTTATATGAATCTAGAACAGTGTGACGACTTTGGATGCTAACCGTCTATATGTTCTTATGAGTCGGGATAAAAGTAGGGGTGTGGAGTTTATAGAAATGTTCTAGAGGGACGTGACGAGACACTCAAGGGACCGGGCTCATGATATATGGTTATGTGGACTTGTGGAGGCTACACTTCGAAGCTTCAATGGCTGAGTATGCTCCATCACCGCGGCAATTGTGCGGATGGTCGGGACGGGAAAACTTCACACCGTCCAAGCTCTAGTCCGAGTAACCGGGAAAATAGCCAAGCGACCCTTGGCTTGACTCGTGCCAAAGGACGACGATGAGTAAGAGCAAGTAGGAGCAAGCCATTCACAGAAAAAAGCAAGGATCAAAGAAAGAAATAAGCTTAAGTGTGAAAGCTATACCCGAAACAAAAAGTGAAAAATCATCATTACCACATCAAGGCCGAAGGCCAAATTCACTATAGGCAGTCCGAAAAGTACTCTAGCACATAAGCTCGAATGAATCACGTGTAAGAAGTTACAAGAAAGCATAACCATATAGCAAGGAGTTCGGCCCCGAGAGTGAGGGTCATAGGTCTGAAAAGGACTACCTCCCGAGACACCTCAATTGGTTTGCATTTCGGCTCTAAGGTAACAAGTAGCGGGTTATGTCTAAAGTCAAGCATGATTCTATGAGTAGTATTAAGAATTGCATGGAAAGGGGAAATCGAGGCTAGTGCTCTTATTTCATATTTAGGGTTCCGAGGGAGTCTTGTGGTATTACATTTGTTTCTCTTTCGACTAAGGCCTTGTTCGGGACGAACAAGTTCAAGTGTGGGGTGTTTGATGAGACGTATTTATACGACTCATTAAGACATCAAAACCCACCAATTACGACACTTAACCCAAAGAACATATGCTTGTTAATGTCGTTTTACATTTCAGGGCCTTTTGGAGTCTAAGGAGGAAACGCGCTTAAAAGACGGCATTTTATGCCAAAAACGTCACAATGACAGATTGACCTTCCCGACTTGTTTTGCACCTACAGGTCACGTTTGGTGTCCAAATTGGTTGATTCAAAGCTTGATGGAAAGCTAATCCAAAGGGCTACAACTTTGTAGTGTACACCAAGATCAGTCCGCGGACGCCTGAAGAATTATTGGGCGCGGACGTCTCTTGAATTGCAATAAAATGTTGAGACGTCCGCGGAATTAATGCAAGAGACGTCCGCGGTTTGCACTGAGAAAACGACCTTCGTATGTTTTGCTTTGCAATCTTTGGACAGTAATTGAATACCATATTGACACGAAATTCCTGAGGAAAGAAGACAGAAAACAAAGAAGAAGAGGAAGAAAACAAGGAGCCTCAAATCAAGGAAGTAAACAAGTCCACAAAGGGACCACAAGAGGAGCCTATGTTTGGAGCTTGTCTTCTCCAAGGGGCTATAAATACAAGGCTTGGGATGAGGCATAAACATATACACATAATCAGATTTTCATCCCTCATCTCTCTCAATCACTTCTCTCTCTTGTTCTTCATTTCCTTTATTTCCATGTATTGCTATTGTATTCCTTTCATGAATACTAGTAGCTAAATTTCAAATTCGGTTTAAGGGATTCATATTGTGGCAATGTTTTGAGGCCTTATTCCTAATGCTTCTTCGTGTTCTTGTGGTGTACTACCTTAGTCGGAGTACTTTAGGTTGTCACCTTAGTCGGGACAACCACACTCATAACACAAAGTATGATCTTTAGAGGTCAATGATGAACTAGCCACAATATCATTGTCAACACATTATGAGATTCATGTACTTAATGCTATTTTACATTTCACTAGTCCTTGTGCTTCATGTCACGGATCAACGGCTTGGCTAAGTGGATGTCTCGCCACAAAGCTTAGTCAAGCTAATGTTCCTTATTGTAACATTCATTTGATGCTTAGCGGCAAGAATGGATAGTACACATAGATGGAACATTACCTTTGCCGGATTGTTCAATCTAATAAGGACTAGATTAGAAGGTCTAAACCATGCATAGTGAGGTAATGGAGCTTAAATGCTTTGGGATGCCTACGGCACCACACTACTACCTAGTTCGGTTAAGACCGTGGTGTACTACCTTAGTCGGAGTACTTTAGGTTGTCACCTTAGTCGGGACAATCACACTCTACGAAATGTGAAATAGATCATTTGATATCCATGATTGATGTGTGACAATGGATCCCTAGACCGAATGCTCACCTCCATTTCACAAAACCTTTTATTTACTTTTGCACTTGTTCTTACGTTACAAAACCAATTCCAAAACCCCACCCAAAACCATTTTACTTCCTTTACTTTTCCTTTACTTTGCTTAACTCCGACTAAGGTAGTACACCACGGTCTTAACCGAACTAGGTAGTAGTGTGGTGCCGTAGGCATCCCAAAGCATTTAAGCTCCATTACCTCACTATGCATGGTTTAGACCTTCTAATCTAGTCCTTATTAGATTGAACAATCCGGCAAAGGTAATGTTCCATCTATGTGTACTATCCATTCTTGCCGCTAAGCATCAAATGAATGTTACAATAGGGATCATTAGCTTGACTAAGCTTTGTGGCGAGACATCCACTTAGCCAAGCCGTTGATCCGTGACATGAAGCACAAGGACTAGTGAAATGTAAAATAGCATTAAGTACATGAATCTCATAATGTGTTGACAATGATATTGTGGCTAGTTCATCATTGACCTCTAAAGATCATACTTTGTGTTATGAGTTGGTTGTCCCGACTAAGGTGACAACCTAAAGTACTCCGACTAAGGTAGTACACCACAAGAACACGAAGAAGCATTAGGAATAAGGCCTCAAAACATTGCCACAATATGAATCCCTTAAACCGAATTGGAAATTTAGCTACTAGTATTCATGAAAGGAATACAATAGCAATACATGGAAATAAAGGAAATGAAGAACAAGAGAGAGAAGTGATTGAGAGAGATGAGGGATGAAAATCTGATTATGTGTATATGTTTATGCCTCATCCCAAGCCTTGTATTTATAGCCCCTTGGAGAAGACAAGCTCCAAACATAGGCTCCTCTTGTGGTCCCTTTGTGGACTTGTTTACTTCCTTGATTTGAGGCTCCTTGTTTTCTTCCTCTTCTTCTTTGTTTTCTGTCTTCTTTCCTCAGGAATTTCGTGTCAATATGGTATTCAATTATTGTCCAAAGATTGCAAAGCAAAACATACGAAGGTCGTTTTCTCAGTGCAAACCGCGGACGTCTCTTGCATTAATTCCGCGGACGTCTCAACATTTTATTACAATTCAAGAGACGTCCGCGCCCAATAATTCTTCAGGCGTCCGCGGACTGATCTTGGTGTACACTACAAAGTTGTAGCCCTTTGGATTAGCTTTCCATCAAGCTTTGAATCAACCAATTTGGACACCAAACGTGACCTGTAGGTGCAAAACAAGTCGGGAAGGTCAATCTGTCATTGTGACGTTTTTGGCATAAAATGCCGTCTTTTAAGCGTGTTTCCTCCTTAGACTCCAAAAGGCCCTGAAATGTAAAACGACATTAACAAGCATATGTTCTTTGGGTTAAGTGTCGTAATTGGTGGGTTTTGATGTCTTAATGAGTCGTATAAATACGTCTCATCACCTGTCATGGTAACACCCTACAACTTACCACCGTGGATGTGTATGAAAACGAGATTCATTTGGTTAACTATATTAATTCCTGGGCCGTCTAATCCAAAAAAGCTTTTGAACATATATCTAAGGCCTCTTATTGATGACTTGATCCATCTTTGGATTGTTGGGGTCGACACATACGACGCTAATCGCAAACAGAGTTTTACATTGAGGGCAGCTCTCATACGGAATGTATCTGATTTCCTAGCGTATGGAATGTTATCGGGGTGGTCAACTCAAGGAAGACTCGACTGACCCTATTGTATGGACGATTCGTGTCGAAGAACGGAAGAAATGTGTCATATTTTGGTTGTCACAGATGGTATTTATCAGAAAATCATCCATATCGGGGTAATGCCAGGAATTTCTACCGAGATCGAACCGACTTCGACAGTCCAGTCAAATTTCGATCAGGTCACGAAGATTATGACATGGTTAGAAGCTTAAAATATATATGGGAACAACGTATCAATGAGGTTTTCGACGGCTTCGGGGTGGAACACAACTGGACAAAGAAATCAATTTTTTGGGAACTATCTTACTGGGTGGCCGTGAAGCTTAGACATAACCTAGACGTCATGCATATTGAAAAGAATGTTTTTGAGAATTTATTCAACACCATCATGGATGTAAAGGGGAAAATAAAGGATGACGGTGTGAAGTGCAGAAAAGATATCGGGTTGTACTATCGAAGACCAGAATTAGAAGTCAAAATTTATCGCGGTCGTTTGGTAGCCAACAAGGACAAGTATCAACTTACGAGAGAACAACAGAAGCTTGTACTTATTTGGGTGAAGTCTCTGAAGTTTCCTGATGGATTTTCATCTAACTTGGAGGAATAAAGTACATTTGAGTACCCTGAAACTAGTAGGTTACAAGTCACACGACGCACATGTATTCATCGAGCGACTCATGCCGATTGGTTTCAAGGGTTTTTTTTTTTACCAAAACAGATCTGTGAAGTTGTATCCGAGTTGTGCCGAGACATCTGTGCATCTTCCCTTCACATTGAGCAAATGGAACATTGGCAAAACAACATATCGGCCACACACTGTGTAAGCTGGAGACAATATTTCCCCCTTCATTTTTTGACTCAATGGAACACCTACCAATTCATTTGGCTGATGAGGTGCTACTTGGCGGACTAGTACACTACCGTTGGATGTATCTGTTTGAGCGTTTCATCTACCATCTTAAACAGTTGGGCCAAAAGGGAAACAGAGCTGAGGTAGAAGCCAGTATTGTTAACGCATACATACAGCTGGAGACTTCATATTTGGGATCCGACTACCTAGATCCGAAATTAACAACGACCGGTATACGCTTAAAATGAAATGAAGTCGCGACATCAAATTTTGAAGATCCTCAGATTTCTATTTACCCAGGAGTTGGTGGCAGCACAATTACTCGGAGGGTTTTAGACAGCCGAGAATTTAAAAAATCCACTCATTATATCTTTAACAACACGCCGTCTGAATTTGAACAATAATTGGCATTATTTGAGACCGGCTTAAGAGAAAGACGCCCGCGATTCAATGATCAGCAAATCTATAATTCTATATTAACGGATTTTCTAGAATGGCTGCATTCCCATGTAAGTGTAAGCAACGTATATTTCATTTAATTATGTAGCAAATTAAATTGTACTTGCACTTTCATGTTCATCCAAAATATTAGGTTCAGGTTTGGAAGCTTGGAGAAACATTACCACTACCACAGTGGGTTCACTACTTGTCCGCTGGATTTCAATATGACGTTGCATGTTCAGCAAAATACAAAGTGAACAACTACAAATTTCACATGGAAAGCCATGGTGAAGGGAGGAACACGGTGAACAGTCATGGAAAGGAACAGAGGGTATACACTACTACGGGGTGATTGAAGAAATGATTCATATGAGATGTAGAACCAACCATCACCTAAAGGTTGTCTTGTTCAAGTACCGTTGGTACGACCCTCAGTTTGTTAAGTCATACCCGTCTAACGGGATTGTCATCATGAACACTCATAGACCCTACCCCCATTACGACCCTTACATTCTTGCCCAGCAAGCGGTGCAAGTATACTATGTGACGTTTCTGGGTTTAGCTGGATAAAATAATCAGTGTTGGGTTGCAATTTGTCCTGTGAAACCAACAAACGCAATCGACATGGAAGTAGCAAATGTTCCATTCCAATATGAGGGTAAATGGGATCTAAGCTGCCTGTATTGATCAACGAAATTGGATCATACGGTAACCTCGCTGATGATGAGGTTTACGAGTACACTGAAAAAGACCGCAACGACGAGCACGTAAATTATAATCCAGATACCGAAGAAGAGTCGGACGAATCCTCGTGAATGCATACAATTAAATAAATTTATTAAAATGATGTACACTTACTGTATGTTTTTTATGTTGAAAATTTGCAACTTAAATTCAAGAAATCTTCAGTTCAAAAAATTGTGACGATAAAATAAATTAATGTTATTTATTACACTGAGATGGAAAACAATTTTTACTGGTAATAATGACTTCTGTTTTAAGTAAATGCAAAGGGATGGGTATTTAGTAAAGTTTCTTTTAATGTAATTTTCTAAAAAACTGATAAGTACACAGCGCATAATATATCGGCGTTGTGTAAAGTGCCACAAAAACAGCGCTTGGGGTGTAGACGCTGTCTTAATTTAAACAAAATACAGTGTTTAAATGGTAAGCGCTGTTCTAAGTGACACATAAGACGGCGCTTAGGGTTTAAGTGCTGTCTTAAGTCACTAAAAATACAGCGCGTCAAATTTATGCGCTGTAATAAGTAACATATACGACAGCGCTAACTAATTAAAGCGCTGTTATATGTTACTTAGACAGCGTCTAATTGGAAAAGCGATGTCGTATCTATATCTAAAAATTTGCTTGCCGTATTCGCCCGCCTAACCAAATATTAATATTTACCAAAAATTGACTATAACATAAAAATAACGGTTGTTAGACGTAATTACGACGGAGTAAGTAATTAATTTTTTACTAAGTCAAATTACATGCGTCAGTGGAAAACCCTTCTCCATCTAGCCGTCCTCCAAAACACAGTCCTCCGTTGTACTCCGACGAATTCTTCAACCGATTTTGGACGCTTTCGGAAGCCAGTTTCATCCGCCAAGTATGGCAAATTCGGCGTCCTTATACTGTGATATTTATTTATGTGTGTTTAACTCCGTGGCCGCGTTTGTTTTTGTTAGAATGATCTACGTTTGTTTGTGGTCGATTATTCGGCGTTTGTTTGTCGTCTCACGCTTGATTGTAGTGCAACAAAATGTTCCAAAATTGCCGGTTGACAAATTGTGTTTGTTGAATGTGTTAGTTTATTCCGCCAGGTATGACGGTGTTGCATTCGTTATCATTTTGTGTTAAAAAATGTTCCGCCAGATATGCCAAAGTCGCCGGTCCACAAATTGTGTTTGTTGACTGTGTTCGTTTATTCATGTGTGTTGATTTTAAATGATATTCAAATTGGCCAAATGTTACACTTTGCTTTCAATTTGTGATTGTTGTCATATTCTGATGCTTAATTGCAGCTCTCTTTGCAGCTCATCATCCTTAGCTGGGTTGAATTGAATTTTGTCATCGAGATACAAGCTTCGTGCTGGTTTGATTCAATTTCTTGATTAAAAAAAATTATACTCTGTTGTTTAGTTTGCCTAGTTGTTGTGAATTTGTGTTTTCAAATTACTCCATCATTTGTTTGTTTATAAAAAATTTGGAACCTCCTGCCTATACTCAACAACCACATATTCCTAATTACAATACAATTTGTGGCAAGGTATATGGCACCAGTCAAGCGTGATGTACCCGGTAAGAGGAATACCGGCACTAGTAGAGGTAATGGAAGTTCATCACAAACGAGGCTAACTGACAAACGCCAACCGAGACAATTGAGCCAGGACATGCAACGTCCTCATTCATCAACTGGGGAGCAGCATCAAAATTGGGAAGTGTATAGGTCTTCTATGCCTGTACTGGAGCCTACCCCTGCGAGACATTTGGGCGAAGACATGCAACGTCCACCATCGTCAACCGGGGACACACATCCAACTCCGAAAGTGTACAGGCCTTCTATGCCTGTACAGGAGCCGAGAGCTGATCATATGGATGACGTCAAAAACTTACCACAAGTGCATGACTATGACTTTGACGAACTGCTGAATTTGGTGGAGGAGTCGGTGGGCAACAGGGAGGGTGACGAGGGAGCCGAAGGAAGGGAACCACCTTCGGCGGATGAATATGATCACGATGAAACAATTCGGCCAGAGTTTATTAGAGGAGGGACTTCAGCCGGTGGCGGACTCGGTGAGGAGACACCATTGTGTTCGATGCCAGAGGATGATTGGCCTTAGATCGTTCCAGCTGGGGATGACAAGTGAGTATCTTTTTTTACATATATTTGTGTAGCTTGTTTTACTAACCATATTGTAAATCTCAAATTTGTATTTTTCAGCTTTGACCCTGACCCGCCTTCTGTTGTTAACAAAATCGAGTTGCAATGTATGGGGCCTGGTTTTAAGGTTGGTTGGACCACAATCGGGGCGTGTGATCCACAAGCTCTAGTGAAGTCGTTTCGACACTTTAAGGTAAAATGTATTAAATTTGTAATAAAGTGGCATTTTTCGATTAAGTTTTCTACATGCAAATAAGTTTTCGATTCCCTAATTTTAGTTTTCTATTAAATTGTTCGTAACACAACTATGTAATGTACATGCAGAGCTTGTACCAGTGGGATCCGATCCACAACGACCAAATTGAGGCCAACTTTAGGAAGAAGGTGGCTAAGGTTCTCCAAGATACCTAAAAAGGCTTGCGATCCGGGAAGATTAAAGGCCCGAAATGGTTGACGGAAGATCACAAAGTTGCGGGAAAAGCTCGATTTAACACGAACCCAGCATTCATAGCCCGCAGTGAAAAGAACAAGCAAACTTATTTGGCCCAGCATGCCAGAAACGGCCCAGCCTTGCACGTCTTTGGGTCGAGACCAGCACACTATCACTTGGCGAAGATGGTAATACATAATATTTAAAAATAATTCAAGTTTCAATATCATTTATAATAACACATTTAGCATTAAATGTGCAGGAAGAGAATAATCAAAGACAAGTGTTGCCAACTGATATGTTTGACAAGAAATACAAGCGGAAGGATGAGACGTATTTGATACCCGACGGGGAGAACAAAAGGGTATTACACGTACCAATTATATTTTTTATTACACTAATTTTGTAATAAATTTAAGTTGTAGTTACATTTAATTTGTTATACATTTATTTTTGTTAGTTTCCTATATTCACAACTTTTTGTTTCCTTTGTAACTAAACATTTAATGTTATTTGAAACATGTGCAGAAAGAGCTAGCTGATGCTGAAGCTTTGATCCTGAAGAATCACGACGGAGAGGAAAGGGTACCGGAGGAGGAGCTGGTAGAGGCTTCTGCAACTATCATGGGGGTTAACCCGAGGTCGGGGATACCGTATCTGTATGGCCCTACAACGACATTGGTGTCGGACAAGTTCTCTTCAACGGGCAGCCAGTCGTGTGCGAGCTCGCAGAGATCGAGGGCACAACCATCGGACGAGTACATGCAGGATCTGAGGCCACGTTTAGAGTGCATGGAATCCCGACAGAAGGCTGAGATGAGAAGCATGAAGAACAGCATAGATCGATTGACAAACCATCAGCCAAACCTCCTGATGATATTGTCATATATGCGGCTACTGAAGCGGATATTGAAACTATTTGGAATAAGGTGAGTTTGCAAATCTAGTATTTGTCGCTTCATCTGGTGTTCTATTTATGGATTTGTACTGCTGCTTCCCAGGTGTTTGTCAAATTTATCCTATGACAATTTCTTCATATTCTGATATGCTATGTCATTTAAAAGAGGGCCAAAACACCTTATGTGAAAGGACTATTGTTGCGCTCAAGCTGGCTCCGCTTAACAAACCTCCTCCCTTGCCTCCTGAAATTGAAAGGGGATATCGAGGTTGTAGTGGGCAAACATCTATGATCTCAAATCATGCTTATTCTCTTGAGTCGGAGCTTCATGCTTTAAAGGACTTTGTAATGATTGCATTGGATGCATTTGGGATTTTTCTTAACAGCTTTTGCTTCAATTTGACGCTTGGTGTGGATGTGAAAGTCACCTATAGTGATACAGATGGAATTAATCGGCCAAATCAAACAATTCTTCTTGACAAGAGGTTGAGTATTGAGTCAGCTACTGTCCTTGATGATATCATTTATGGTCGAGCCTATAAATATGAACACTAGGTTAATCTACTACTTGGACTGGCAGCAAAGGTGTCTAAAGGTTTTTTGGATTTCTTGAGTTTGACTTTTTGATCTCTCTCTTTAATGTCGGTTGCACAGACCAAGGAAATGTTGTTGTATTGGAAATGGAGGAACTAGGAAGAATGTCATGGAATTTTTCTTCTCACTACTACAGGAGGGGGAATATGCATCGGTTCCGTGTTTTGGGTTATGCATCGGTTTTTACATTATGCACCGGTTATATAAGAACCGCTGCATAATCTACCATGTTATGCATCGGTTATATAAGAACCGCTGCATAATGTAATGATTATGCATCGGTTATATAAGAACCGCTGCATAATGTAAGGCTTATGCATCGGTTATTATGAACTGATGCATAAGCCTTACATTATGCAGCGATTGTAGATAAAACCGATGCATAATATGGTAGATTATGCAGCGGTTTTCGTCCAACCGATGCATAATCTTTAATTACCCTAACTGTTTTTACACTTCTGCGAATTCATCCTCCTCCGTTCGTAAAAATTTCTTACTGAAGCGATTCAAATCCGTCGCCCGCCTCGGACTGTCGCTGCTTCGTCCTGCCATAGACCATCGCCGCTCCGTCCTGCCATCGACCTTCGCTGCTCCGTCCTACCATCGACCGTTGCTGCTCCGTCCTTCCGTCACTGCTCAGTCCTCACTCACTCGATAGTCCATCAACACTCCACATAAGGTAATCTAAATACAATTACTTGTTGTAATTAGGGTTTACTCATTGTGTAATCGAAATGCAATTACTTGTTGTAATTTTCCTTGTTGATTTAATGATTTTGTTGGTTTTAGGTCTTGAATCGTACCCTCGACCCTCGCATATAAGTCAAATAGCTTCTTTGATTCTCCGAGCAACATCACATAAGGTATTTTTACGTTTAGTTCTTTTGTTCATGGTTACATGATTTATGCTTGTCAATTCTTTCTTAACACTTGTGTTTTTAAATCCAGTTTTCTTCTGCCTTTGCTCATTGCATTCCTCAACCTACTACTGCATTTCTCCTCTCTCGATTTCACACAAGGTATTGTTATGGTATTCTTTTATTTTTACTACGTTTATTTTCTGAACATGAACATTTTGGTTAGGTTTTCTCTTTCTTGTCAATTTCTTCTTTGTTTAACAAGATGGTGTATATATTGAATGGTTAAATAACTTGTTCTCAGTCTAATAATATTATTTACATGCTTCATGTAGTGGATTTATGATGAGTAGAAAGTGGATATCCGGTAATAGGTTAAGTGATGAGTATGAAAAGGGGATAATGGATTTCTGTGAATTTGCATCGGCGTATGCATTAAAAAATGCACTTGAAAGTGTCTTCTGTCCGTGTAAGGCGTGTTTCAATAAGATAAAGGTCAAAGTGGAGGAGTTGCATAAACACCTTTTTTTAAAGGGAATTGATCCACTATATACGGTTTGGTATATGCATGGTGAGGCTGAACCGCAAGACGTTGAACCTCAATCCGTAGAAAGTTTGCCTGAAGATAATGATGATTGGGAGGAGGACAATTTAATTGATATGATTAACAACGTTGCCGGTGAGTTTGATTCTAGACCACAAGTGGTGGAATCATTGAGAAATGACTCTGAATTACCACTGTATGAAGGTTGCTCCAAATATACAAGGTTATCTGCAACTTTGAAGTTATTCAATTTGAAAGCTAAAAATGGGTGGAGTGATAAGAGTTTCACTGAAGTGTTATCGTTGGTTAAAGATATGCTTCCTGATGAAAACACTTTACCTAACCGTACTTACGAAGCTAAAAAGGTGATGTGTCCCATGGGAATCAAGTACAAGAAGATACATGCTTGTCCCAATGATTGTATATTGTATCATAATGCTCATAAGGATTTGACTGAATGTCCGGTGTGTAAATCTTCGCGCTACAAGTTAAACAAAGGACGGATAGATACCTCAAAAGGCATTGCGGCAAAAGTATTGTGGTATCTTCCACCGATTCCCAAGTTTCAACGATTATTTGCTGACCCGAAAGATTCAGATAATATGCGATGGCATGCCGAGAAACGTGTCATAGATAGCAAAATGCGTCATCCGGCCGATTCATTGCAATGAGCCAAAGCAGACAACTTATTCTCAGAATTTGGATCAGAGTCTAGAAATTTACGTCTTGGCTTGCCTACTGATGGGGTGAATCCACATGCAAATCTCAGTAGTCAACATAGTACATGGCCTGTGATATTGGTGATATACAACCTACCTCCTGACTAACCATGAAGCGCAGATATATGATGCTTTCTTTGTTGATTTCGGGTCCTAGGCAGCCTAGAAATGACATAGATGTATACTTGGCTCCCTTGATAGATGATCTGAAGCTTTTATGGAATGAAGGAGTACGGACATTTGATGCATCTAGGCAAGAATATTTGAATATGCGTACCATGCTAATGTGTACCATCAATGACTTCCCTGCTTATGGTAACTTGTCCGGGTACAGTATTAAAGGGTACAAAGCTTGTCCAATATGCGGGGAAGCGACACATTCACGTTATCTATAGAATTGTCGAAAAATGATTTACATGGGGCATCGGCTTTTCTTACCGAGGTATCATCCTTACAGGTGAAAGAAAGCTGCATTCAACGGTGAGACCGAACACGCAATAGAACCTCAACCATCTTCAGGTTATGAAATACTTGAGAAAATTCAAAATTTTACAAATCGATTTGGAAAACCTAGTGCACGTACCGAAAGTGCTCTATGGAAGAAGCGATCTATATTTTTTGATCTCCCTTATTCGCATACACTTGACATTAGACACTGTGTTGATGTGATGCATGTGGAAAAGAATATATGTGATAGTCTGATCGGCACATTATTAAACATTCCTGGGAAAACGAAGGATGGAGTTAAAGCGAGGCTGGATATGCTAGATATGAACATTCGTACTAAATGAGCACCAGAAACCCGAGGGCAATGTACATATCTGCCTCCATCATGCACCACTCTTTCTAAGAGTGAGAAATCAAGATTTTGTGGATGTCTTAAAGGAGTTAAAGTTACGTATGGCTTCTCCTCAAATATTGCCAGTTTGGTTTCGATGAAGGATCTGCGTTTGAATGGATTAAAATCTCATGACTATCACACTTTAATTCAATAGCTCTTGCCTATTGCAATTAGAGGTATATTGCCTCCAAAAGTGAGAGCCGCTATACAACGACTTTGCGTGATTTTTAGTTCTTTATGTGCTAAGGTTGTTGATCCAACAGAGCTTGATAGATTACAAGAGCAAGTAGTGATTACATTATCCCAACTTGAGATGTTCTTCCCACCATCATTTTTCGATATAATGGTTCATCTAACTGTTCATTTGGTGCGCGAGGTTCGAATTCTTGGACCAGTGTATATGAGATTGATGTACCCTTTTGAGAGGTACATGAAGATTCTAAAAAGCTACGTGAGAAATAGGCATCGTCATGAAGGATGTATAGTGGAAGGATACATAACTGAAGAGGCGGTTGAATTTTGCACTAACTTTTTGGGAAATACCGCTGCAATTGGGATTCCAAGGCCACGTCATTTTGATCGATTTCAAGGAAAGGGAACAAGTGGATCAAAACAAATAGTTAAATCCGTGGATGAGTTATCAATAGCCCATTTCTACGTATTGCAACATATACCTGAGATGACGCCTTTCATCGATGAGCACTTGAACATAGTGAGGAGTGCACACCGGGGGAAAATGAGATATGGGTGCAAAGAGAACACCGTCGCTCATTTTGTAAATGGCTTAAAACTAGAGAAGCTTTAAGTAATCAAGGGAACTTGGAAGAAGAGTCTGATGATGACTTAGTGAAGTGGCTTATGGCAGGTCCGAGACCAAGTGTATATATGTGGAAAAGTTTTGACATTAACGGATTTTGTTTTCACACAAAACATCAAGACGAACGCAGCGTTGTGCAAAATAGTGGTGTCACACTTGTTGCTGAAACCACTCACGTTTCTAGCGTTAGAGATCGAAATCCAATATCTGCTCCTCTCAATTATTTTGGGGTTATCGAAGAAATATGGGAGTTGGATTATGTTAAACTACAAGTACCGGTTTTTAAATGTAAATGGGTTAATCATTCCGCAATTCGCACTGATGAGTTCGGTATGACGTTTGTGGATTTTTGCAGGGAGGGCTATAAAGATGAGCCCTTCATTATGGCCGAACAAGCAAGACGAAGGACCCTTCGGACAAAAATCTGTTTGTTGTCCTCCACGGAAAACAACAAGTAACCAATGATGCTACAAGTGGCACATCTGAAGACCTCGCTGAAGATTGCATACCTGTGTGTACGATCGTTCCTGTGGAAAGCGTCGAAATTGAAATTGATGACAAAATGAAATTAAGAGAAGATCACGACGAAGGAATATGGATTGATAAACAAATTTAACTTATGTGTATGTTGTATGTTAGTTTATCACTGATGTTCATCACATGTCATTTTATTATTTTTATTGTTGTGTACGCATTTGTATATACATTTCTATTGAACTAACATTTTTGTGATATTTCAGGGATAATGGCACAAAGTAGTAGCAGCGGCGAGGATGACTTCCGTGTGGAACAGTGCGCGCCCACCAAGAAAACTAAGAGGGGCTCATCGTTAATGCTAGATTTGATTAGGAGACATAGGGAGGCTGGCACCAAGATTAGAGTCGAATTTAACGACACAGGATATCCCTTGGGAAAGATTGGTGACAAGTGGAGGACTTACTTAGGCACTGTGGTTCGTACTCCAATGCCGATCGACTTCCTTGATTGGAGGAAGGTGCCTTCAGAACTTAAGGATCTTATGTGGAATGAAGCAACGGTAATATACTACATAATTCTATTATTATAGTTTTAGCAACATGAAATATTGATTGTCCTAACTTGTTATTTTTTTCAGGAAGTATTTGTTGGACCAGAAAGATACAAAGAGCAAGAGGTCAAATATGCATCTAGGGCGTGGAGGAACTTCAAATCGAGACTCGCTATAGATTATATATTCGGTAAAAAAAGGACGAAGATCCCACGAAGGAGTATCAATACATTGATTCTGCTTCGTGGAAGAAATGTGTAGAGCATAGACTCAGTGAAGTTGCGAGGAAGCTATCTGCTCAGAATAAGGCTCTAGCGGCTAAGAATGAATATGCGCACATCATGGGCCGAGGAGGGTATAGAAAAGTGAAGGAGGTGCTAATAAACGAGAAGTTGGCCGATTTAATTGCGGATGGCGTAATTGAAGAGGGAGCGACACCTTCTATCACTGTAGAGAGATATGAGGTGTGGAAGAGGGCACGCCTAAGGAAAAATAAAGAGTTCGTCACCCCTAGAGTTCGGCTAGTGGCTGGAAATATTGCGAGTAATTAACTTTTTTTCAGTAGTTTAACTTTTTCCGTACACTAATCTTTGGTACTGATTTCTTGATAATAGGATCAATTAGTAGAAAAATCTAGTCAATGATCTTTTTCACCACATGGTCGACATGATATACTGACTGAGGCGATTGGGACGCCTGAGTATCCTGGACGTACCAGAGGAGTAGGTACACACGTCCCGTGGAAGATTGGGTTCCCGAAATCCACATCTTCTAGGACGACACCGAGTTCCAGTGCTTCTCAAGTAAATATGTCTGATTGCCTCGGTCGTCACTGTCACGTCGATGTAGACCGGACGACGAACATACCTGCGGTACGTTTAGAATGTTTTGTTTTCTTTTTTGTGACAATTTCATTTAATTGTTCGGAACGTATGTAACATCAATTGTTCGTGATAACAGGGTGGCCTGAAATGCATTTTATTCATACATGGGACTGTCGAAGGTGACCGACAGCAAGTGGCCATTGGTCGAGTCATGACAGGTCATTTTATTAATTATCAGCAAATACCAGAACATACATTGAAGGTGATGTCCTCTCTTAGTCCGTATAGCCTATTTATAGATGTCACATTCTTATTCATATGTTATGCTAACCCTAAACATTTGTTCTTTAAATATAGGTGAAGCTTGAAAAGGCACTCGTTCGAACAGCAAAATTGCCAATACCCCATGCAAAGTTTTCCATTGTTATCGAGGCAGAGTCTCACCATGTAGCATGGCCTGAAGACTTGGTCGTTATCGGTAATAGGGTGAGATAATCGAACAATACAAGTTCATTTGCATTTTCTATTATACTTTACATAAAAATTAATTTCATACCATTAATCAATTTCAATATGCAGGGATATGACAATATTAAATGTCTTTCTTTGCCAATAAACGACGATGAATTCATAGAGTGCTTGCCCTTATATTGTCGACTTTTAAATGAGGCGTGGACACGGTTGAATAGAGGTATGCTTGTAGTGGACGTTGACCAGAGTGTGTTCGGTGACGACTACGGTATCGCTGTGACCACAGAGGACCTTAAGGAACTATATAAGACGGGAGCATTGGGGAACTTTGCTAGTGAATTATGTATATGGTAATGTTCACGGTTATTTTTTTATTATCATTTGTTCTAATGCATTGTCTAACTCTAACACAAAAGTTTTAATTTGTAGTTCTTTGAACAATGAGATGATGGGATGAGATATTAAATTTGGTTTCTTCAATCCTTCCACCATGACGCCAACAATCAACAGAGATGAGAGGTTGATGACGTTTGTGGCAAGGTTGAGTATACCGGACCGAGATCATAATTTTTGTTACTTCCTACCTTACGTGGATCATGTAAAGTAAGTAAATTATTTAATGATTATGTTTTATATCTATTTTTTGAATTCATTTTTTTAAATGTAGTTTGTTTTTGTTAGGTGGCATTGGATGTTATGTGTCGTCTTCCCTAAACAACATGTAGCGCATTGGCTGGATCCAGATCTACATGATAAAGGAATAAACGTCGATGCAAAGGATTTAGTGGACACGTAAGTCGTTTTAGCCTCACTTTTATCTTGTAATTTGTATGTTAACAATCACTAATTATGTAATGTTATTCATTTTAGGGGATTGTACCGATACTATCAAGGATGTGTACCGAGAAATACACAAAGTGTTCGTTGGAAGGTAGTTAAGGTACGAAGTCTTATATCTACTATCTTTTTAATAGCTTTAGCATTAAATATAGTGTGTGATAAGAAATTATTGATCGTGTGCAGTGTCCACAACAACCGTCGGGTCACTTATGCGGTTATTATGTTATGAATTTTATTCGAGACATAATCCAGTTTGTACGTGATAATAACGGAGCGAAGAATTGATGATCTTAGCCAAGTAATATCTTATTAGACTTGTATTATTCTCTATGTTGTCAATGACTTTGGTTTGGTTTGAACTAATTGGAACTTTTATGTATTGACTTACTTTTATCTTGCTTTTCATTGTTTCTAGTGTTTTCCTAATGGAAGTGAATCATACGGAGACTCAAAGATCTATGAAGTAAGGGAAATGAGTGGCGCCTACTTGTATGACTATATAAGCGATCGTTACCCAGTTGTTTTAGGAAATGAATTTTAGGTAATTTGTTGTTTGTATTAGAATATTAACTTTTGTGTTGGCATTGTTGTATAGAAAAGAAAGATATGTACTTGTATATTCTATTTGATCTTTGAAATGAATGTATGTCGATGTTGTTGAGCAACAGTGCATTTGTAATTGAACAACATGGTATTTGTAATTGATCGATGTTTGTAAAAATTTCAGGCCAAAATTTTTGAGACATTATGCATCGGTTGGGAGTTAAACCGATGCATAAGACATACCATTATGCATCGGTTTTCTGTCCTAACCGATGCGTAAGGGTCCGCCATTATGCATCTGTTTACTCCCAACCGATGCATAATGGTATACCATTATGCATCGGTTTTTGAAAACCGATGCATAAGGTCCGAGCCTTTCGCATCGCTGGCTTATGCATCAGATCAAAACCGATTCATAAGGCCCTCAAAAACCGATGCATAATCCCCCTCCTGTAGTAGTGTCTCCTTGTTGGTGGTGAATCATGACTCCTTATTGTGGTTTGACACGCGAAGAATTAGAGCGAGTCCATGAGTACGAAATTGATCATCTTAATGGAGTTGATGCAGAACAACTTGAGTGTGCCCTGAAGTTGAGGAATGGAGAATCAGTCCAGGGTTCAAAATGATGAGTATTATTGATGTTATCATATTGAAGAGAGCTTTCATTAAATTGAAGTTGGAGGTGGTGGAGGCATTTCAATCGTTCTATGTGGCGGAGAAGATCTCAAAGTATTTTCTTATATTAGAAGCGTTTGGTAATCCAAATGAAGTCTCAAGCTGTAGTACAAGCCATTCTATTGGTCTGTGCAAAAATTTCAATGATAAGGATGTTGAAGATGTCATGAAAGGTTCTACAGAAGATGTTGCAAGAAAATTGGGTAAAGCCATTTTTTCTAGAGGGAGTACTCAGTTTGTCATAGCTTGTGGGTCACCGACAAACTACTTGAACATATATCATGGTGAAAGGGGAGGCTGCATTTTATGTATGAAAGAAGATGATCAATAAAGTTGTTGTTCTCATTATTTGAGAGCTTTTTATATAAGGTTGGGCATAACAGAATTCTATTTGAACTATTTAATATTACAACCACCTCGTAGTGTAGCTGAGCACAAATTCAGTCCACCGCTAAGTCTAATGTGGCGTAATTATTGGAGTGAACCAGCTGTCTGCCAGCCCTCCTGCTTGTCTCCTCTGCTCAACGTATTGAAGGTCATTGCGTTTTTGAGGCTATGCATTGAGTTTTATAGATGGATGTTGGCGCCACTAGTTAAACATATGGCCAGTGTTACTCATCTTTGGGATCATGCTCATTTTATAATCACAAATACATACCAAGAGGTTGCTCAAGTGGATGATAGTCACCAAGGCTTCACCCTTACAGGGCCATACCGTGGAATTCATGGCATTGATGCTTTTGATACAGTGTTTACTAATGTTTCCCCTAGAGTTGATATGACCATATACTTCTCCTACAATGACAATTATAAGAGACTTACAACTTGTCACAAATCGATTGAAGTGGTTATAGACCGTTCACTGTGTGATGGAAGGCTTCGTTGGGTGAAAAACTTAATGATATTGCTGTTTGAAACCGCATTCCTTAATCTTGGTTCGAGCTCGGATGATCATGCCATCTTGGTGCGCTATATCACCAAATTCATCATGTTTTCATTGCCAAGACCACCGGAAGTAGGTGACCTTGAGGACAAGGTCAATTTAAAGGCGGGAGGAATGTTACGTATTGAAATATTATCAAACTTGATGGGTGTCATTGCAATTGATGAAATATATCCAGTATAAGATAGCTTGTAACCGGCAAGGAAAAGTAATCAATGAATTAACCAATTTATATTCCTCATCTCTATCGTTCTTCCCCTTCATCTACCCCTAATCCCTACTTCGTCTATATTTTTCCCCAATTCTTCATTTTCTCGTCACAAATCCTTGGTGTGATACCTTGTATCGCATCACAGATCTGGTCGTGACGACTCAACGGGTTGAGATTTGAACACCAGTGAGTCGGGTTTAGTTATTGTAGAGGTTAGCAAATCTGAATCGTGGTCGTGGATAACAGATCTGGTGGTGGTCACCAGATCTCAATCGTCGTAGTCGTTCTTCTCTCAGATACAGCGACTTGAGACTGAGAGGCCAAGTTGTAGATCTTGCCTGAATCGGCGTCGGAGTGAAGAGGCCTCGGATGAAGGAGTAACACACTTTCATCTTTTCCAGATATCGTGGAGAGGAGATCGACAGCTTTTTCATGTGAGACTGAGAAGTGTGAGGTTTGAAGGAGAGAAGTGTGAGCACCGTCTGCAAGAGAAGTGAAGAGTTCAAAAAGAAAACCCTAGGATGTTCAATGAGAAAGAGAAAGATTTGGTCAAAACACTGCGTACAACAAAAAACTGGGCTCAAATGCATATGGCCCAAAAGTATATGCAGACAGCCGAAACACTTGGTCAAAACTGATTTTCATTAAACGAACACTATCCTTTAAAAACTTGGTCTACATGTTACATGTGTTCTTCTTGTGCCAAAACATGTAGATCAAACTTATTACAAATTAAATATATATTGAAACCTGATTTTTCATTAAACGAACACTAAATATGAAAGTTATTATAAAGTAATTTAATATTCTTCCATAAGTATAACAAGCATACTAACGAGTCTACTGAATACAAAATTGACACATGATTAATATGAAAATTAATATTAAAAATAGATTAAGTATACAAATTCATCTTAAAATGATCATAACATAAAACAAACAAGAAATTAATATAGAAATTATAGCAAAACATAGCAAACGATTTGATGATGACAAATGTGTGTAAAGCTATACATGGCAAACAACTATAAGGACATATATGATTCTTCACACCACTCTCCGCAAGCTGTTGTTGTCTCAACATGTATGGGGAAGGTTCAGTACTCTCTTCACCATGGAATGTCCATGTGTGGTACCCATTCATCATACCATTGTTGATCAAATGGATAAACATTTCCTTTGTTGAAATTCTTCCTCTAATCATCAAACACCTTCTACAAGGACATATATGTGAATTTCCTCCATTTTGCTTCGCAAATTCAACAAAATCAACAATGCCTTGAATGTACCGTGTGTCACTCATTTCCAACCTCATCCAACTTTTATCCATTGTGAATCTTAAACTTCATAATGTAACAATGGACACAAATTAACAAAGATAAGAAACATACTTGATCAATAAGCAACAAATTAACATCAATAAGCAACAAACAACACGGTCGTGGGTTGAAGGAAGGAGAAGAAGGACAAATGACCAGGTTGGTGGAGTGTTTATTGATTTTCATTTAATGTTGCGTTCTATCGCGACTAACTTTGAGTATCTCAGTCGCTTAAGTAAAATCTGACGTGGCATTTCTACTATTTACTTATGTGACTCACCTTGATGACGCAAATAAGACCAATCATATAAGAACACTTAAGTCACTAACTTCATACAGTCATATAAGATGCAGTCACATAAGTACGCTTACATCACTGAGTTATGTCAGCTACATAAGTCCTTGTCACTTAATGAAACTTGGGTGACTAACTTTGGTCAGTCATATAAGTATCAGTCACATAAGTGTCCTTAGATGACTGACCGTCTATTCTCTGTCATGTAAAGTCACTTATGTGACTGGTACTCATATGACTGACACAAACTCTGTCGTCTAAGATGCAACCTGGCGTAGTGTATTCGGCACATCTACTCATTAAGAGACCTACCTGTATTCAATCGGTAAACTATCTCGACTTTCTTGAGTCACCAGACTCATCTGTAACACTAGCTTCTCACCTTTGCGGCAATAAGCCATGAATCATCTGATGAAAAGTTTTAGTTAAAAACTGAAGATGATTCAAAATTTAGGAGCTAGCTGCTTCGCAATGTGGTCTGTTGTCGCCCATGTTTTTTATTTGTTCGATCGAGCTTCAACGAGTTGTGGACGAATGAGCTGTGGGCGATTTGACTAATTTCTAGGTTTGAACTTTGGAAAGGTTTTGCTTATTATTTTTGTTTGTTAAATTTATTGGAGAAAGGTTGAAGCTTGTGTTTTGCTTTTGAATTTCCTTTTGTACTGTTTTGAGAAAAAAGGCAGTCTGTAATTCTCAGTCGGGAAAAATTTCAACTCCTTTTGCAGTCCATAGTCATCTTGTTTAGGGGTGCTCAAATGATTCGACGGGACTGAAAATTTTAGGACAGTTGGTAGATTTCAAAGGTCTAAAATCCAACTTGGCTCATATTCAAGTTTGTGTGAGTTCAATCCTATAGCCATAAGAGTATGTTAGAGTCTTGTATTTGAAGTCCTGTCTGACCCGAAAAAGAGACGTTCGAGCTAACCCCGGGCCGACCCTCCAAGCCCGGTTCACGTTGGCCTGAACACTCACTATACCATAGAATACTAAACATTCGACAAAGGATTATAGTAAAATCCATGAACTATAGTGTCAAGTTCATGAAATATAGTGTTAAACCCACGTACAACTTCAATGAACTATAGAGTCAAATCCACCAACCATAATATCAAATACATGAACTATAGTATCAAATCCGCAAACTTTAAAGGCACAAAGACTGAAGACAAAAAAATAGTTTCTCAACCTAATAATGTTCTAGCATTACTTTATTCTCTGCAAAAATTCAAAAATTACTGAAGCATTGAAGCATTCACTTCTTAAATTTGAAGGGCGTTGAGTCGTATAACAATTCACAGAGGCTTGAAATTAGAAAACATTTGAAAAATGTCACCATGCAAACTTTCAATTTGGGATATACCACGATTGTAACTTTTATTTGAGTTATACCACGTTTTTTTAAAAATCGTTGTTGGCAATAACGGTTTTCATTAAAAATCATTGTTGGCAACAACGGTTTTCATTAAAAACCGACTTAATTTTACCCAGTCAGCACCAGTCAGCTCTGACGTGGAGTAAAACTAATGACGTGTTCAAACCCGCCGTTGGCATCAACGTTTGGGAAGGCGGGTTTGGCTAGAAACCGCAGTTGCGACAAGCGACTTTTGCAGAATTTGGAAAATCGATTTTTTAACCTGTTATATTGATTTCAAGTACAAATAAAGAAAACATAACTTTTTTAAACAAAAACCAATGTTGTTATTAGCGGCTTTTTAAAGCAACACTAGTATAGAACACACTATAGACAACGCTTATTTCAGACATTAGACAGCGCTGTCTATTCGACCGCAGTCTTATGTCGAGACTTTAGACAGCGCTTCTTGAATAAGCATTGTCTAAACTATCGATATTAGACAGCGCTTTCTTCCTCAGAAGCGCTATCTTATGGTGGACAATAGACATCGCTTATTATCGAAGCGCTGTCTAAAGTCTAAACATAAGACAACGCTTGAGCTTAAAGTGCCGTGTAATGTTGAACTATGGACAGCGCTTATCTGGGAAGCGATGTCTAAAGGTTGAAAAAAATGGCAGATTTGATTAAATCAAACAATTTCCCCATGCACAATCCATTTCCAACAAAACACCAACTGCAACATTCATTTTCTCAATATTACACAACACATTTGCATTCATACGTATGTCCAAATGTTTCGATACTTGACACGTTTGTCTTATAATAACAATCGAGCAATAATACAATAAACTTCATGTTTATACCGGATGATATACTTGCCGCACGTAAGTAATCAACGCATTTGCAAAGTCATCCCTCATATCATCTAGCACATTGTTATCATAGGGTTGTCCTCCTCTAGGGAAACACTAAAAAACATTTCAAAGTTAGAAAGTTTATGGACACCCCAAATTGGTATAGATCAAACAAGTCTCGGAATATACGTACTTGTTTGATGTCGTCCTCAAGCGATCCATTGGTAGCTTGAACGAACTTGATTATGTCGTGAATGTATTGCAGGACATAGTAGCCACATACTTCGCTCTTGAAGGGCTGTTTTGGGCACTGAAAATGGAATTGAGTTATAATCACACGAAACATATTGACTATGAAAGATCAAATTTTGAAACAATTCTAATTTTTTATTTCAATACCGTCACGGTCTTCCACTCTATTTTCAAATGATGAATGTTGAAGTACAGACTCATGCTCCTGCAACATTAAGGTAATATCAGCAAGTTGTAGCACGTGTAGTAATGCTGAATAAAAGTGGACTATAATAGTTCTTATGTGTTCACAAAATTTGCATTAGGCAGTAGTTGTTTACCCTGAGGATCATGCCAAAGAACTACTCGCTTCGTAGGGAAATGACCGCCAACATCTAATGCCAACTAACAAACATTTGATACATTATATATTACTACAACACCATATTTCGGCATTTTTAATCTCCTCTAGGAGAACTCCACCCTTACCTCGAAGTCCTCAGACGAGGTCATATAACTTGGTTTGAAGAATCCAAATTGAATGCCTGAACGTTGGATCTTATCATGGATAAATCTACGGGCATATGATTACGTTAGTAGACTTTTTTGAACTTGTGACCCTTTAATAATCAAATCAGTAAGATTCAGATAACCAATATCACAGGCCACGTGCTATGTTAGCTACTAAGATTCCCACATGGATTGACCCCATAAGTAAACAACCCAAAACGTATATTTCTAGATTCAGATCCTAAGTCGGGGAATGTTTGGTCTACGTTGACCCATCGCGGTGAGTCAGCAGGATGTCTTATTTTTGTTGTCAACTATACGTTTCTCATCATGTCGTCTCATATGTTCTGCATCTTCAGAATCAGAATATATCCTTTGAATCCTTGGTATAATTGGAAGATACCACAAAACATTGGCCGTAGAGCCTTTTGAATTAGTTGTCGGTCCCCTGTTAGGCTTATAACTGAAAGTCTTACACACTGTGCACTCGATCAAATCACTATGATCATTTCGATAAAAAATACAATCATTGGGACATGCTTGTATCTTATTGTAGGTGATGCCCATAGGACACATCACCTTCTTTGTGTCGGAACTACGACTCGGGAGAGTGTTCTCGTCCGAAACCATTTCTTTCACTAGCTGCAGTAGTTCAGTGAAGCTCTTATCAGTACAACCGGTTTGTGCCTTCAAGTTGAATAACTTCAACACAAATGACAGCCTGGTGAACTTTGTACAACCTTCGTACAATGGTAGTTTAGAGTCATTTCTCAGTGTCTCCAAACCCTGCGGCGTGACATTCGAGTCTTCGGTAACATTATTAACCATATCAATCAAATCGCCATCTTCCCATTCCGTATTAAAATCATCAATTTGTGGGGAAACAACTTTAGGTGCATCGTTTTGTGGTTCAGGCTCACCGTGCATACGCCATACTTTGTAATTGGGATTGATACCGCTTAACAATAGGTGGTTTAACAATTCACCGACTTTAACTTTTTTATTATTCCAACAACGCATGGACGGCCAGTGAATGGAAGCATAACAATCGTTTCTGACTATGATAAAGAGAAGCATAACCTTACATAGTGCGCAAGTTTACAATTGCTCCTTTGGACGATCCAGTTCTTAGCGGCATTATAAAAGATTTTTGACGCTCAAAATACTACACGTCACCAACCCATCAAAGCATTAAACAAGTCTGGCAAGAGAGGCTTATGTATTCGGAGCACAATCACCAATAAATCTGGCAGTCAGGGCTTTGGTATTGGGAGCAAAAGCACTGCCGATGAACAATCGAATGGAAGTAATCCTAACTGGAACGAAAGGGAACAAAAATCAAAACTGGACTCGTCGTAAAACAATCATAACTGGAACAAATATTGCAAACCAAAATCACAACCATAAGTTGAATCTAGGTCGGATGAACGACGACGGAGATGGATACACAACGAAACCATAACTAAATTGAATGCAGACTAAAACTTGACATACCTTTAAGTCAGGGCTTTGGTATTGGGAGCAAAAGCACTGTCGATGAACAATCGAATGGAAGTAATCCTAACTGGAACGAAAGGGAACAAAAATCAAAACCGGACTCGTCGTAAAACAAACATAACTGGAACAAATATTGCAAACCAAAATCACAACCCTAAGTTGAATCTAGGTCGGATGAACGACGACGGAGATGGATACACAACGAAACCATAACTAAATTGAATGCAGACTAAAACTTGAATACGACGACTCGATTTAGTTCGATGGCGGGTGAAGACGACGGTGAGAATTTGAACGCGAGGTAATAGGAGTGAAAGTAAGATATGTAATGTAAAGTGTTTTTAGTTTAACAAAAGACAGCGCTTTAAGTCCCAAGCGCTGTCTTTCATGTTGAGTTTTCGACAGCGCTTCATCAATAAGCGCTATCTTTTGGCGACTTTAGACAACCCTTATTGATGAAGCGTTGTCTTATGTATACTTTAGACAACGCTTTTTTTTTACATTAAACTTTAGGAAATCTGTTTGCACCAAATATTTTCATATTATTTGGAATAACTAAATAGGTCACTTGTTAGCTAGTATTCACACACATTGTTCTTTGGATCGACCTTTAGCTTACCAAGGTTTATAAATTGATTTTGACTGCAACTTGACCCCTAAAACTTATAACTTGACAACTATAAAGGGTTAAAAATACGCTTGTCAACCACATATCGAGATTAAAACCGTTAAGAGAGGGAGTTCCAAGTGAGGACTTACCCATTGAGGACTAAGTTGTAGGGGAATAACTGCTAAGCATTCAAGCATACCCGCTCCTTTGTATGCTGATATAGTGAACTTCAGAGTTTTGCGATGTTCTCATAGAAGATTTTAGCTTCAGCAAGAATAAAAAGTTTGTGCACGAAGCAAAGAAGTACTACTGGGACGACCCCCAGCTATTCAAACTGTGTGCTGACAGAATCTACTGGACGTGCGTGGCAGATGAAAACATTTAGGGTATCTTGCAGCATTGCCATTCCTGCCCGTATGGAGGACATGGAGGGTCTTACAAGACAGCAGCCAGGGTGCTCCAATGCAGATTTTATTGGCACACATTGTTCAAAGATGTCTACAAGTTTGTGCAAGATTACAAGACAACACCCAAAACAATGGAGGATTCTTTATTGTTTTGGTTCTTCTGATGAGCATAAATTTGTACTATATTTATGCTCCATATTTAGTTAATTTTAGATTATTTTCCTTATTCTTATGAACTCTCAGTTTATGTTTTGGTTCTTTATAGGTGAAAAACAAATCCAAGGCAAAATAAAATATTTTGTGGGAATTTTGGCGAGAATAGTGCAAAAATAGGCGAATTAACCTCCCTTCTTGTCGCACACGCTCAGAGCTCATACGGTGTCCTAATCTATCGATCTATGGCTTGTTGGAAAGCCTAGAGAACGCGCTTGAACTTTGTAGTCTGCACTTTATAGTAGATTAACCCGTTAAAGGTGTCAGAACTTGAGCTCAAGAGGCAATCTCACTGTGTCAAGATCTGTCGACACAAGCAGAAAAATGCAAACTTTTGGTCCAAACAGTGTCACTTGTGTTACTTATCAGGTGACGTTGGCTAAATAAACCAAAAATACAATTTTTGCTAGGTTTTTGGAAAAAATGCAAAAAGACAAAAATTAAACAAATGAAAAAGAGGAGCGCCGCCATCCTAAATATACACTCACATTCACACATATTCATTACACAAACTTGGAAACGACGAAAAAGAGAGAAGGGGAACCAAAACGCGACGATTTTGATCGGATCAAAGATTAAGCTTGAAAGGGATTATCAACATCATTTGAAGGGTGTAGTAATTTCTTTTTCTCTTTGTAATTTTTTCTTTCCAAACAAAACATGGTTTGTATTTTCATGATGGATGGATAGTGAGTAGTAGGGCTGTGCATTCGGTAATTTACCAAATTTACCATTTATCGAATTTACCGAACTAATTTTTTTATTCCGATTACCGAACCGAATTTACCGACATTTCGGTCAAATGGTAAATTAGGTAAATTCAGAAAATTTACCGAATTTCCTGCCAAAATTTTAAATTGTTTTGAAAGACTAATAAACAACTACATCTGGTAAACAAAAAAGAGCAAAAAAAGTAACAGTGTTTTTACATCAAGTATGGAATATAATTAAAATTCAAGAGAGTATTTCAAAAGAGGGTCTTGTGCTTCTTTTTTTTTCTCCTGCTTCTACATCTTCATCTCAAAAAATTATAATGCATTAATAGCTGTTGCATCCACTGTAATGCAGATTTATGTCCCTGGATAAATTCAAGCAGCAATTGAGCTATATATGCCAACAAAAAAGTACATAATGATATCAATGATAGTAGCAAATTCACATCTCTGGATAAATTCCAGCAGCAAGTTCATACCCTGTTGCATCCACTATAATGCATAAGCATAACACTCAGAAAATGGATGTTGGAAAAAATGCATAACAACAAAGAATGGATGCAGCAAAAAATGCCTAACAATAAGAATGCATGCTACAAAAAATGGTTGCTGCAAAAAATGCATAACAGCAAAAATCTATTGCCATAAACTAATCAGCCAAGGACCATATGTGACTTGAACATTTTGTATACACAAAACAGATAGAAAGTAAGTTAATGATCAACAAATAGCACATTAAAACACTACCACGGCAACAACATCAGATGGATATTGAATATATGACAGTTAATCAACTTAAGCTTTCTTTTTTTTTTCTTTTTTTTGTTTAAACAAGTATTTCATTCACATGAGGAAAAGGAAACACCCAGTGGATGTCAACAAAGTAGAGCCTTATTGCAAGAGCCAAATGATGTTTGTAAAGTTTAATAACTCAACAAGGACGATAAATGATTACCAAATCTCTGAGTGTTTTAATGTGCTTTGAGAATATCTCGATATAACTTATCAAACAGCGGCAAAGTTTTCCTTGCTGAGCTTGGGGTATGGGTTCATGGACTTCTCACCTGGTTTCCATCCTACAAGGCAAATCAACTTAAGCTTTCAAAGGATGACTCAGGGCTGCAAAAAGATTGAATTTTCTCACTTACCTGGCTGCTTTCTACGATGTGACAGAGTCTGATTGACAAAGTCGGAGGGATAGATTCTGGATTGACTGATTGCCGATTTGGAGTGGAGGCGGAGATGCTATTTGGAGTGGCCGTCAGTCGCGAGTCTCACGAAAACTGCGATTTGGAGCGAAGGATGAATCAGTCGCGATTTGGAGTGGCCGTCAGTCACGATTTGGAGTTGAGGCGGAGATGCGATTCTGATTGACAAAGTCGGACTTAGGTTTTCTTTTCTCGTTTGTTTTGGTTTGATGCTGATGGTGTGTTGATGCAGACTCGATATTCTGCAACAGATGATTACAATAGAAGGGGGATTTGGAGAAGAGAAGATGAAGGGGATTAGGGTTTTGAGAAGAAGGAGGTGAGAAGCGAGGGAGAATTTGGGATAGGAAATTGATATGCATTCATTAATTTCATTTCTTACATTTCTTTCTTTTTATACTCATATAATCTCAGCCTATTTATTCAATACTAATAATAAGCCCATGTATGCTCGTATCATTTCATCCCCTTGAATTGGACCTTGTCCTCAAGGTCATTGACTTCCGGTGGCCTTGGCAACGCAAACACCAAAAACTTGCGTCTCCAAGTAAATACCGAAGCAAAGAGATTGCATGCAAACTTCCTCTTGAAAATGACTTTGTTGTGGGAATCAATTCGAGCTTGTGCTGGTGGTGCAGACCTTTCAACACCCATGTACACAAGGATCGGTTGACCTAACCCTTTGTAAAGATGTATTAAATACCCATTTAAAGTGGAAGCAACCACACCCAGAAATTTTTCATTTGGATAAAACATGTCAACGGTTTTCAATGATCCTAGACTTGGGTGTGAGGTGGTCCAACAAGCTTCAGCATTATCATAATCATGAGCAGTTGATGATAACTCCCTTTTAATTTTCTCATCCCTTAGATGACACATATCTCCACATCTCTTAAATTCATCATGAAACCAGACGACTATTGTCTTGCTAAAATCATCACCCCTGAAATAAGTGCCAACTGAGGTAGACAACATTTCAAACACACGGTCAACAATCTCACCATAATATTGAAATTTCTTCATCAATGTCTTGCTACTGACTTCTTGCAAATTCGAAAATGTCACTCTGAGTGAGTCATTAAATGCCTCATACGAGATGGGGTCCCTAAAGAAAGCAGATATTTCAGGAACCGCATTTGTATGTTTAAAGATACTGCCAAGTATCCACGAAACCAAAAGATTGCAGCTTTGCTCCATAAGCCGCTGTTGGTACACTATGTTCTCCATATTAAGTTCACAATTGTCTGTTGTTTCACCAATGTGAATACTCGCAATAAGAAACCCTGCAAACTTTATCATCTCAAAAGTTGACAGACATGGCCTTATCCCATACTTCTTCAGCCACAAATCGGAGCAAAAGTTATTAATAAAATTTTCATCCACAAACCTAAACACCACAGTTATCTCACTAAATGTTTTTGAGACATCAATCCGCTGTAATACCCAGCAAGTCTTCTTTGTACCAGATGCGATTTTCTCCCCTAGAGCTTCCATACCACCACCCTTATGATTGCCATTTTGAACCCCAATATTTCTATTACGAGGCTTCGCGTGAAGAGTGAAAATTGAAATAGGTGTTGTCACAACATCAGCTTCACAGTGCGTTTGTCCAAGGTGAAAATCACATATCATCAAGGAAATATGTTCCATAAGAAGCCTTCTCTGCACTTGTATCCCAATATCTATATAAGAGAAGTACATAAACTGATGTGCAAAATTCCCCAAAATATTGGCAGTGTGAGCAAATTTCTGATGCCAAGCTGAATGAGAATCACTACCTCCATGATCAGAAAATTGTTCAAAACATTTGATGACATGAAGTGTTAGTGAATCACACCAAATTCCATTCCAGAGAAGCATTGGTTCTTGTGGATTAGAGTGTATAAAGAAACGTACCTGTTTCTCACCATTCGCATCAATATTGAAGTAATCTTTGCTTCGAGGGACTCCTCTAGGCGCTGGAGGGATTCTATACATTGTAAACTTGTTCAACGGATTCTTGTCCCTCATCCAGTGCCTCTCACCCTTATAAGTGTGAACCAATAGGCCCAACTGATTGTTTGAGAAGAAAGAGAACACATGCTCCTTTGTGATATAATTGGTCGTGTTCTCAGGGATTAATACTTCCATGACTCCCCCAACAGTCTCCATAAACTTCTTGTTCTCCGGTCGCGCACAATATCCATCTACCATGAGTCCATGACAATAAAACTCCCAATAATAATAATTGATTTATTAGATGAGTTACGCTCCTTCATCATAAAATCAAAATCGCTAAAAGCCTCATGAAATGATCTGATGCAGCAACTCCCTTGAAGAATCCTCGCACGTGCACCCTGTTGGTGCAATAGTATAACCTCGGAAGCACATTTAGCCCTAATGAACTGTAATAACTTGGATTCTGATCTCATGAAAATGGCAGAGAGCCATTGATTATTGTCCTCATGTCGAACATAATAGCTCATCTCATCTTTGTCGCCCCTTTTCAGACCCACACCATTATGAGTGCCATACTCATCAATAGACTCAGCAAATGCGATGACAACCAATTGAGCTAAAGCATTACTCTTCACACACTCTGTCAAAGCCAACTGAGACCTTGTTAGCCCCACGACGTAAACTGATATGAACAAGCCAACAAAAACAAGACACTTTGCAGTTGTAGCATCCTTATTCGCTGTGAAGCGAACCATTGACTTAAACATGTCACATGAGATTTTACTAACTATTGTTAACACCTGATTTGTCTGTCCCAACATATTCAAGGAGATATCAAGAGGTTTTGCCGGAGGTTTTGCAGCAATTAAAAGTAGCTGAATATAGCACCAGTTTCCAACAAAAACCATTTTCGTGACAAACAAGCAAAGCACATTCGCTGAATCATTTTCACAAACAGGTAGAAGGCACAAATCCGAAACAGTGTTTGAGACACAAAACTTGGTCCCAAAGCTGTCTTCACCAATTATAGCGTTGCTCGAGACAAAAACAGATGAGAAATCAGCTAAGAAAAGATCAGATGTTACCTCCGTTTGAGTTGAATCGATAGTTGAAACATCCAAACACAAATCACCATCCTCAAATACACTGGTTGCAACAGCCGAATCAGGTTTGTTTATAACATCGATCGAGGCCAACTCAATCTCTGTCGAAGCCGATTCAACTGATTCCACCGTCACGTCAAGGCAGATGGTAAGTGGTTTCGATTCTGATTTTGGTGTCGGCATCATGGGCGACAAGGGTGACTTCATGGGCTGCTTCTCGGCTCGTCGTTCAGTTGTCCAGTCCTCCTGCAGTTTCTCCAGCACACCGAAAATGCGCTCCAGGCTTGCTGCAGTACGTTCATTCACTAGGGCCTGACTTTGCACCATTTCTTCCACCATTAGGGTTCTGGTACCTAGCTCCGACAGGCTCTGGTGGATGGCAGCCATAGCTGCGGTATCGGCGGTCTGAGATTGGATTTCAGGCATGGTCGCTATCTTCAACTCTCAATGAAAAAAGCACCTTTTGAGAAGAAGGAGGTGAGAAACGAGAGAGAATTAAAGATAGAAAATTGATATTCATTCATTAATTTCATTTCTTACCTTTCCTTTCTTTTTATACTCATATAATCTCAGCCCATTTATTCAATACTAATAATAAGCCCATGTATGCTCGTATCATGTCTCGTTTAGTTTTGTTAATAAATATAACTAAATAAGTAAATATTTAATAATCGGTAAATTCCGTAAATTAAGGAATCAAAAAATTCATTCTGATTACCGACCAAATTTTATCTTTTTAACTATTGGTAATTTATCAATTTTACCATTTACCGATTTTACCGAACCGAATTGACTCGGTTCGGTAAATTAAATCAGTAAATTCAGAATTTACCAAACAATGCTCAGCTCTAGTGAGTAGTGACCCATATTTTGGAATTATACGAATCTTATCTAACTATGAATCATTTTATAAATTAATTTTGCATGATTTGGATTGTTTTACATGATTTGTATTTTACTTATCGATTAAAACCGAGCGACGCATACTAGGTGTTTGAGAAAATGCCTAAGTGTATAACTTTGAGACGTTAAGCCAAAAGCGTAAAAAAGATGAGACTAAACGTCGAACAATTAAGTAAAACGAATTAATATAACTTGTAATGAACATAGCCAAACCTCACAATTTGGTTGAGGTGATAAATATTTAATACGACTAAGGAGCCCAAAAGAGACCATTGTCGTAACACGCGACATTTATTCGTGTCTCTGTCTTCTCCCAAGAGACACTCGGCTGAAGTTGACAGCACCTCTTAGCAGCAAAAAAAAAATCAAATCTTTGAAACCCTCTTCCCCTGGTTTAGAGAGAGGGCTGCAATGGAGGCACTGGACGAATTTAAGAACCCAATTTCAATTCACGCTAGTAGAGGTAAGAACCCCACGAGTTGAGGAAAATTCACCCATATACCCCAATTCCAAACACGAATTACTCATATACATCAAATAAAACTCAAACCACCAATCTATCCATTTTTGTACAATCCCGATTTACGGGGAACCGGAATTAGGGAAAGGGCTGATGTGGCACGATATTGGGCCTACGTGGACCAAGTGGTGTTTTGTTTTGAAACACGTCAATCCCGGTTTGGGGGAAATCGGGATTCTCTGAATCAAAATCGAGGGTTTCTTCTTCGGATTCATTCCGCCGCTGCCTCTCAAACCTGCCTCTCCGCCGCCTCCGCCGAGCCAAGCCGAAATTCGGCCATCTCCGACCAATTCCGCTAAAGTTACTGCGCCCTAAACCGGTAATGAATTAAAATGAGTTCAAATGATTGTGTAATTGTTTGATTTGGTTAATTGTTGAATTTGATTGAATTATGATTTGTAAAGTGGATTTGGGTATTGTTAATATTGATTTTGTTAGTTAATTGTTGATCTCAATTGTTAATTGTTGATCTCAATTATTGTTAATTGTTGATCTCAATTGTTAATTGTTGTTTTGAATTGAAGAATTTTTTTGAAATTATGATTTGTAAAGTTGATTTGGGTATTGTTAATGTTTATTTTGTTAGTTAATTGTTGATGTCAATTGTTCATTGTTGATCTCAATTGTTAATTGTTGTTTTGAATTGAAGAATTTGATTGAATTTATGATTTGTAAAGTTGATTTAAGTATTGTTAATGTTGATTTTGTTAGTTAATTGTTGATCTCAATTGTTAATTGTTGATCTCAATTGTTAATTGTTGTTTTGAATTGAAGAATTTGATTGAATTTATAATTTGTAAAGTTGATTTTGATCGTTGAATTTGGTTTTTTATGAAATTTGTCATGCAGATATGGACTCACATAGACCATCATCTTCACAAAGACCGTCACAAGCTATTTTGCATCCCTATATGGATGCGGATGACATAATTCATCCTGGTCCGATTGACAACTAGGTCCTCTGTCAGCAGGGTACTCATCGTACCGAGGCAATTTGGAAACCAGAGGTTAGTATGTTAATTTAAGTTAATTATTATTCATAATTTAATATGTTACTAATATTGAATGACATTTTTGTTTGACAGTTTGATACAAAAGGGAAGGACAACATACCCCTTAAGATTTACAAAGGGGGTGCATTGCCCATTGATCATCGAATACGGCATTATGTGGCTGCTTCCGGATTCTATCCATGGACACACTATTGACAGCCGTGGTAGAGAGGTGGAGGCCAGAGACTCACACCTTTCATTTCAATGAGAGGTGACGCGACAATCACGTTGCAGGACGTGTCATTACTTACTGGGCTCCCTGTAGATGGAGAGCCTATGACGGGAAAGTCGTAGATGAATTTCGAGGAGGTTTGTGTAAGATTGATGGGAGTATACCCAGAGTGTTATGACAAAGCACCTGGTATGGGGAGGAGAAGTTGGTTTACGAACCATTTGCGACAGATTCCTATTGATGCAGATGAAGAGACACTGAAGAAATATGCTAGGGCGTATCTACTCAATCTTATAGGATCGACATTATTCAGTGACAAGAGCGGTAAGACGATTCCGCTTTACTTTCTACCCTTGTTAGAGGACCTGGATAGGGTTAGAAACTATAGTTGGGGAAGTGCTGTGTTAGCGTGTCTGTATAGTAACATGTGTGGCACATGTACGATAGGACACAGCCAGCTTGCCGGTGCGCCTCTGATTATCTAGTTTTTGTCCTGGGACAGACTATCCCGTATAGGTGTACCAAAGATAACAGTTCCTATTGTGATGCCGCCGACAGATGCAGAGTTTGAACCAGCTTTGCGTGGATCGTGGTCCTACTTGTAAGTATTTATGTTTAGGAATTTTCTACTTTATAGGATGATGTTTGACAGTTGCAATATAGTATAGTCAAAAACAATTTATAATGACCGATAAGTATCGGGTCGTCCAAGGAGCAAGTTTAAACTTATGCACTATTCGATTTCGTTCCGATAAGTCTATCCTAATTACGAAGGGTTGGTTTTGATGTGATTGCTAGAGCAAATGCATGTAAACAATGTAAACAATCTAAGGAAACTAGAGATAGTGTCACTACCAAGGCAAAAGGTGTACTCTAGGGAACTACTTCACTCATGTGTGTTTTTAGACTCCAAGAATTCAATTTCATGCAAGATACTTGTCCTAGATGATTAGATTACGGCCCGTATATCTATCAAGTCAAATTCCACCTCTCGGTTACTTCTTCGACTTGAGGGAGATATACCTTATACACACGAGTCTCAATCTCTCGATATTTTTGACTCGCGTCCTACTCATATATCTCGATTGTCAACTCTCGTTGCATAATCGATCCTTACAAGGAGGTGAAGTTCTAGCCTATCTCAATGTTAGGATGGGTCACGCTAGTGAACACCACCTAACAAGGGTGATTTACTTGTTTTGAGAACTTTTGGCGTCCACCTCTCGGTTACTTAGCCGAGGATTCCTTAATGACTTAATATCTAGATACTTTGGCGTCCACCTCTCGGCTACTTGACCAAGGAACCATAGAAATTAATCATCTAGGCATTTTCTCAAACACCTAGAGTGCTCAACTCAAGTCATAAATCAAAACCTTTTGGTCTCGGCGTCAACTAGAGAGTTGTAGCCCTTTGAGATAGCTTTCTAACACGCTTTGAATCAACCAAATCAGACATCGCATGCGATCTGTACGTCCAAAATAAGCCAGCACGGTCAGTCTGTCCTGTTTTGCCCGAAACTTCATTTTTGGCTTAAATTCACCCAACTTTTGCTCCATTTGATATTTTAGGCTCCGAGTGAGACGAAATGCATTTTGGGACCTAATAGACCAATAAAGGTGTGAATTGGCATCAAAATTACTTGGAAACGAATCAAAACTACTAAGAAAAGTATAGGAAAACTAGTCAAGTATTTGACTCATCAAAACACTCCACACTTAGAGTTTGATCGTCCCGAGCAAACAATAAGATCAAGCCAAAGAGAAACAAATGGCGAATAGCTAAGTCATTATGTTTGTCGCCCATTTGCTCTCAACATCCATTTATAGTCTCAAACTTTTATTACTAACTACTCTAATACATATTTACAATCTAACTCCTTTTCGTAGGTGTTACGAGTGCATTTAGCATATGCACCAAGCCTTTAAACCCCTAGGCTACCCTAGTGGACGAGTTATAGTCTCGTGAGAGTTTTCAAAAATGGGAATACTCACAAATCCCAAATGCATTTATCCCATAAGAGTGAAAACAAGAGTGTTTAACAATTAAGGCATGGATTTCTCAAAACTTACTTCACATCCCAAGCTAGCGTCACAATCACTATACATTTCAAGAGAATTTTCAAACCGTTTAAGCCCACATGAGGGTGCACATTAAAGGAAGTCAATACTAGCGCTATCAAGTGCCTAACCTAGAAGTCTATTCATTTTTTGAAGCAGGGCTTTTGAAAAATGGTTAAAGCTTTTTGCACAAAAACGTCGTTCGATCACCTATGCTAGCTAGGGCTAGTCCACGGGCTCACGATATAAACTCATTTCCAAGTTTTAGACGCTAAAGTCGTAACCCATAAGGAAAGAGGAGTTTGACAACAAGAGTTATTAAAACAACCATAAACCAATCAATAGCTTACGTGAAATCACAAGGGTCGTCCCAAAGTCCAACTTGCTAGCACACAATGTACGTGGTGAACTCACACATGTAAGAGATGATGGAAGGGCATAAAGTCAAGTTTAAGTGTGTTTTTTTTCTTTTTGAAATGGCCTTTGGCCTACAAATGCTTTCAAGGGGGAACTTTTCTTCCTAACCCCCGGCATTTGTACCATTTTTGAAGCAAAACTTCTCGTGATCTTCGAGAGAGTTCTTAGTCGGGGCTTTGCCCTCTTTAACCATGTAATTTTATTTTTTGAATGGGGCCTATTTTTCGCCCTATTTTGACTCCACACTTAAAACTTGACAATATGCCCAATGTGAATATGGAATGTGCGAGAACAACCACAAACAAGGCACGAGGCAAGAGAACTAAAGTCACCTAAAAGCAACCGAGAGGTTTAATTTTTTTTTCATGAAGTTTTCAAAGTGTGCTTGCTAAAAACTAAGTTCAAAGCATGCGCGAAAAATACTTAGATTGCTACATATGCACAAGATAGCAATGAAAATTGATTCACAAGAATGTGCATTCAATAGAGCTAGCTTGGTTTTAGACTCTAAATCATGTAAAAGTGAAATGTGAGCTAGATGTGACTTATAGAAGTTGAGAAATGATAGTCACAAGCCTTTAGTAGTATAACACTCATAAAATTGGGATAAAGCATGATGAATGCAAGTGTCCATTCAAAATTATAGCCATGGCATGATATGAGTGAACTATGCGACTACCCACTCCACACTTAAAATCTAGCTTAGTCCCTAAGCACAAACAATAAAGAAAATGAGATATAGGCGCATAGGAACTCCCCTCGTTTGTAGATGTGTTCCCTTGAATAATAGAGACGCCAATGTGCTAAGCTTTATCATATATGATGCAAATACTTTCCTTGATGACAATAGAACATGAGAGGTTAAATGTAACAAGTGATAGATATAGAAATAATAACAAACTCAAGTATGAGCAATATGGTATCACAAGGTCACAAAATAACATCATGGCATATATGTTTACGAGAATTCAAACAAGGAAAGTAAACTACATCTTCCTTCATGCACAAGGTGTCTAAGTCATAGCAACAAAGTAGTTTCAATACAATAAAGTCACATAAAGCTCATGAACACTAGAGGCGACATCATCATTCATAGATAGATTAAGGGTGAGGTGGAGGGGCTTGGAAGTGTGAAGTGGGATTGGGGTGAGTAGAACTCACTCCACACTTAAAATTTGAGCCACTAATCATAAATATCACACTCCACACTTAGAGTCTAAGTCACTCAAAATCATATCAAACACTTAACCATGAAGAACGAGAAAGAAAAACTTACAAATCGGGTTACCTCCCGCGAGGGCCTAGTTTTTCCCGTCTTGGCAAAGACGTAGCAAAGCGCCCCATAGAATCACTCGTGAGAAGTCCTTTGCTAGGATCCCTTCTCATGGGGCCTTGGACATTTGAGATGTTAATCCACCTTCAAATCCCATTTGAATTTCTTCCCATCAAGCCTATAATGGACTTTCCTTTGGGAGCATGACCTCTTTAAGAATGTGCATCCCTTAAGAACTAAGGGGTCATGGGAGCTTTTTCCAATTGATCTTTCGAAGTAGGGCAAGAAGCTCCAAAACTTGTTTCGAGATGTCGTAGTGAAGAAAGGGTCTTCAAAACTTGTCTCGAGCTTGATGGACACACCCTCCTTTAGCTTTTCAATTATTTCCTTGGGTGCCCATTCCTCAATATCCCTTATTAGACTTGTGTCTTCTTGCATGCGAGGTTGGTCTTTAGTCTCTTCCATGAAAACCTCAACAAAGTCTCCATACCCTTGAAGTTCTTGTGGCTCAATATCCTCTTCCTTTAATCCATCATCAACAAGAGAATCGGGTTCACTTTTAGGCTCTTATATAGCGGGAGGGAGGAGTTCATCTTCATCAATAAAAGTCATTTCCTCTATGCAAGAGGCATCATCATTGAAGAATTCCTCGTCGGAGAGCCAAGGCGTTGATGGAATGGTGAGCTCTTGTGTGTTCTCGTCTAAATGATCTTGAGATGTGCTAGTAGTGAAGGATGCTTCACTCTTGCATTCCACCTCGTCTTCATCACAAGATTCACCATCACACCCCTCATAAAAATCTTGGAGAGCGGCTCTCTTGAACTCCTCCTCATTTAATTGATCCCATTCTTGCCTTGAGGCATTAGATTCAAGAACTTCCTCTTTGGACACCTCTTCTTCATCATCCAAGTCCCCATTTTCCATTGCTTGTCGCGCTAATGTGCTTTCCAACACTTTTCTTTGAGCTATAAGTTCATCCATGCGTTGGTTCAAAGCTTGGAAAGCTTGTTGCATGTCTAGGCGATCTTGGGAGATCTTGGCATTAAGAGCTTCATAGGAGGCCATCCCTTCTTGTCTAACCCTCTCACCTTCATTCAAAGAGTTTAGCAATTCCTTGTAGAAGAGCTCCTTGTCCATAGGTTGTGGATTTTGAGGGTATGGAGGGTAGGAGTCTTCTTCTTGTTTACCCTTCTCATTTGCCTTCAAGGAGTTTAGCAATTCTTTGAGGGTGGGTTCATTGGCACTAGGTTGAGGATTCATAGGATAAGGAGGGTAGGAGTTTTCCTTGAATGAGCATTGGCTATCATCCAAATATGGAGAGTATGAATGTTTCGGATAGCCATGCTCTTCCCAATATGCATTTTGTTGCTCCTCCTCTTGGTAATATTCTTCGTTGTATGAGACTTGTTGGTTGTATGAGTACATCCTTGCAAGACAAAAGAACAAAAGTTAGCAAGAGAAATGAGTGTAAAGAATGTAGAAAAGAAAAGGAAAAATATTTACAAGAATAGTCCAAATCTCACAAAATCTACTCTAGTGCTCTAGTTAATTCATTGCTCCCGGGCAACGGCGCCATTTTGACGGTTGAAATATAGTACAGTCGAAAACAATTTATAATGACCGGTAAGTACCGGGTCGTCCAAGGAGCAAGTTTAAACTTATGCACTATTCGATTTCGTTCCGATAAGTCTATCCTAATTACGAAGGGTTGTTTTTGATGTGATTGCTAGAGCAAATGCATGTAAACAATGTAAACAATCTAAGGAAACTAGAGATAGTGTCACTACCAAGGCAAAAGGTGTACTCTAGGGAACTACTTCACTCATGTGTGTTTTTAGACTCCAAGAATTCAATTTCATGCAAGATACTTGTCCTAGATGATTAGATTACGGCCCGTATATCTATCAAGTCAAATTCCACCTCTCGGTTACTTCTTCGAATTGAGGGAGATATACCTTATACACACGAGTCTCAATCTCTCGATATTTGTGACTCGCGTCCTACTCATATATCTCGATTGTCAACTCTCGTTGCATAATCGATCCTTATGAGGAGGTGAAGTTCTAGCCTATCTCAATGTTAGGATGGGTCACGCTAGCGAACACCACCTAACACGGGTGATTTACTGGTTTTCGAGAACTTTTGGCGTCCACCTCTCGGTTACTTAGCCTAGGATTCCTTAATGACTTAATATCTAGATACTTTGGCGTCCACCTCTCGGCTACTTGACCAAGGAACCATAGAAATTAATCATCTAGGCATTTTCTCAAACACCTAGAGTGCTCAACTCAAGTCATAAATCAAAACCGTACACTTAGACATTTTCTCAAACACCTAGATTGCATAGTTTGAACATTCAATCAAAGTAAACCACAATCACTCAAAACATGTTATTCTAGAATTCATTCATAATAGATAAGGAGTATTAACACACATGAGGTCCATAGGACCCTAGAATACAAACACTACTCACAAATCATGTTCATAGACAAACACAAATTGTATTGAGTACATAGATGAAAATACAATGGAAGGAATGAACCAATCTAGTGTAGATGATCTTCTTCCCCCTTTGGATCTTCAATCTTCAATGGATGATCTCCCTTTGAAGCCTTGGTCTTTTCTCTCTAGAAACCCTTGATTTCGTACTCCAAAAACCCTAGCAAAAAGTCCCCCAAAAATCCCCCTTTGATTTGGATCTCAAACTTTCTATTTATAGTAAAAAGGGAAAAATCTGATTTTTGCCTTGAGACTCGGGCGGGTGCATGGGGACTCGACCAGGTGTGAGATTGATCCGAGAAGGCAGCAGAGAAGACCCGTTCGGGTGCAGAGGGACCCGGGCGGGTGCGGTGGAGTCAGCGCACTGCATATGTGAGACTCAGGCGAGCTTCCTGGAGCTCGGGCAAGCTTCCGGAGGCTTTTTCGACGTCTTAACGTCCGAATTTGGTCTCGGCGTCAACTAAAGAGTTGTAGCCCTTTGAGATAGCTTTCCAACAAGCTTTGAATCAACCAAATCGGACATCGCATGCGATCTGTACGTCCAAAATAAGCCAGCAAGGTCAGTATGTCCTGTTTTGCCCGAAACTTCATTTTTGGCTTAAATTCACCCAACTTTTGCTCCATTTGATATTTTAGGCTCCGAGTGAGACGAAATGCATTTTGGGACCTAATAGACCAATAAGGGTGTGAATTGGCATCAAAATTACTTGGAAACGAATCAAAACTACTAAGAAAAGTAGAGGAAAACTAGTCAAGTATTTGACTCATCAATGTTGTTATGGCATATTTGGTCCTGATGGACCATATTTATATGATTCATTAAGACAGTTAAACCCACCAAATTAGATGCTTTATCTTGACAACTTTTACTTGTTAGTTTCACTTTTGTTCTACAGGCCATTTCAAGGAGTAAAGATGAAAACGAGCTAAAATAGAGTTCTTAACGCTGAAAGTGGATTACAAGTCAGAACTGACCATACTCCGACAATACTCCGATCAAGCCACAACTGAGTCCCGATGACTTGTTCCAACAAAGATCAAGAACACAAGTGAAATGCCAAGTATAAGTGACTTATCTTTTGATGTCAACTAAGGAGCAACCAAAGGGCAACCGAAGAGGCAACCAAAGGGCAACTGGAGTTACATTCCAACCGATGGCTTTCTGGAGAAAAGATCTCATTCCACTCACACATATCCTCCCCTCCTCCACCACATGGGCGGCTAAGCCCTCCACCTCTCTTCTCAAACCATGTGGCCGGCGGCTTTTGGGAGGAATGACTCACCTCCGATGGCTTTTGGCTCCTCCACCCATCCCTTGCCATGTGTGAGCTCCTCTCCTCCCTTGTGACAAGTGTATGGCTCTCATCCCTTCACCTTGCCTATAAATAGAGCCTTCATCTCCTTGTAAATGTATCCCATCCCACAATCCACAAGTCTTTAGAGAGATAGAGGGCTTAACCCTCTTCTCTTCACTTTCAATACACATTTTGTTCTTCATTTTGGAGCTACTTTTCCTTGATTGGATCTTGCTTAGGATCTCCTCTCCTCCACTTATTGTAGGTACAAAAGCCACTGCTTTCTTTTCCCTGACTTGTCCTTTACTTTCCGTATATATTGTTCTTACTTTAAAGTTATTCTCTTTTTCGGTATCCTTGTTCAAAGCCATGGTTTGCTTGTATTCCTTGACATGAATACAAGTAGCTAAAGCTTGTATTCGGTAGTGGGAGTATTTTTATCATAAACCTTTCTAGACTCTATGCTTAATGCTACTTAGTGTTTCAAAACTTGTTCTATGTGCCACATATTAGGTTAGAACTTCCAAGGTTGAGTGGATGCTTTAACGGGCAAAGCTCTTCCGTGGGGTTCGTGAACATACTCGGGTAAGTGGATGCTTTAACGGGCAAAGCTTATCTGAGGAGTTCGACCTCTTTTAAAAACCATTTGGTTGATCGTAACTGAAGATCAAATGGATGCACATAAGGCAAAGATACTTCGAAAGGAGGAATTAGTCTAAATAGAACAAGTGTTCTAAATGATGTGGCAAGTCTTGTGCTAGAAATAGCCTCGATTCATCTTTGAACACTTAGTATGATCAGTAGAGGTCAATGATGAACGATGATATGATATGAAACCCCTAAACCGAATCCTTTCCTTACAGTCCATTATCAACTGTTGTAATTTACTTTCCGTTCTCAAAACACACTCAAACCCAACCCCAATCGCATTTAATTTATGCATAAGCTTCATTAAAGAACAACTAATCCACCAATTCCCTTGGGTTTGACCCCTACTTACCACTTGCTACCCAGTAGTGAAGTCGCGAGTAGCGGAGATATAAATTTATTTTTGCACAGAGAACATCGTACCTTAACGACGGTGCGGTGGGCTCCGTCAAAATTGGCGCCGTTGCCGGGGAATTGGATTTATAAATCGGAGTAGTTGTTCTTTTTATTTTTTACAAACCACCATGTCAATGTACTATCAAAACGAGCCTTTGAACGATGAGGAGTTTTTCCCACCATCCTTCGAATTTGAAATCCGCGAGAAGATCAACCACCTTGAGCAATCCCGGGACGAAACATTAGACGAGTACTTATGGTACTTCGATTCCATTGTAACGAGCTGCCCGCACCATGGATTCAGCAACTCAGATCTTCTTCAAAGGTTTCTCGATGGGATGATGCCATATGAGTGGAATTGGCTTAATGATGCGGCAGGAGGCTCGGTAAATAACTTAAACATGGATGATCTTTGGAAATTGATAAACGATTTGGTCGCGAGGTCAAGACCAAGAGAAGATCAGGCCGAGCCACTCGAGGACGTTACAACGGAGCTATCAGCTAGCACCCAGCAGTTGGCCGCAGACATACAGCAATTGAGTGCCTCGATACACCAAAACCAGGTCGAAAACGAGGAATCGTGGGTGGCTCAAAAAGAAGCATCAAACCAGCTCCGGGACCTCATTAACAAGCTGTCCAAATCAGTACCGGTACACATTTCCGAAATGCCCGAGGAAGCCCAAGTCCACATTACCGAGCCACTCAAGGACAAGGAGGAAGAATTGGCAGCTAGCATCCAGCAAATGAGTGCCCCAATACTCCAAGACGAGGTCGAAAATGAGGAATTCTGGGCAACTACACAACTGATCTGGGACCGCATTGCCAAACTGCCCAAATCAATTTTGGTCCTAACTGAAGAGTTGCCCGAGACATACCCAGACATCAGTGCCGAACAGCCCAAAATAGACCCGGACCTCAGTATGATTGCCCCCGGAGACCATATGAATGACGAGGATGAGGACCCATGGTTGCCTAAAGAAGAGCTCCATTCAAATTATCCCTGGGAGTTAGAAGAAGAACTGTCCAAATCAGGCCCGGTCCTTATCACCAATCCATCCGAGGAAATCACAGTCCTAACTGCTGAGCCAACAGAAGTCCCGGACCTCATTGCCGAACTGTCCAAGAAAGACCTAGTCCTCACTGTCGGAGCACCTGAAACAGACCCAGTCCTCATGGTCGAAGTGCCCCAACTTAACCCTTCGTGTTTTATGCCGATCATAGCCACCGAAGATCATATAATCAATAATGATGAGGTGCAAGGGGAGTTAGAGGAGGAGCATGAGCCAAAAGAGCCGACAAAGGAACTCTCACTCGTCACAAGCCAAGGAAACCGCCTGAAAACTCACTCGTTCCAAGACAACCATCCATCACTGCCACAATGAAGAGGATTGGCAGAGGCGCATGCTTAATGTCGCCTACATTTAATGGCACAAAACCAAACTTCCAAACTCGCAAAGGTGCCAACTATTCAAACAAGAAGAAGCGGCAAAGACATGAGCCGAAAGAATAGAAACCCGGAAGAAGTAACAAGCGAGCACGACTCATTGGACCAGCAGCTATGGTCAATGAAGCCTCACCCTCTCGGAGCAAAAGGGCAGCCGAGAAGAAATTCGACCTCACATACCCATGGGACCCAACCTTATGATCCAGGAATGAGGTACTGTCGAGCTAACGACGTTAAACAAATGCACTGGTCGGGAGGTAACCCGACACCTATCTTACTTTCAGTAATTTTATTTTTTGTCATTTAGTTTTTACTGTGTCAGTCACTCTCACCCATTTTTTGTATAGAAGGAATGTCTAACATGTAGGAATCGGTTTTTGGAGCAAGATCAGATCAGCCAGGCAGCTTCCGAGAATTACCGGGCCTGCGGTGAGAATTCAAGGCCCCAGCTGAACTCCCTCGATTATCCAGCTCCGAGGCATGTCGTTCCACGACACGACACAGTAAAAGGGAGTTCAGTTCTTCTCTTATCCTTAATGTGATTTCCTTCTCTTGTATATATTTGCATGACTTTTGAGCTAAGTCGTGCTGAAAGGCACGCCTTCATTCAAAAGTGTGGGGTGAGAACCGCCTGTGTATATAGTTAATTAACATGTTTTTCTTTTTCCTTTTCCCTTAATATTATCTTTTTGAAAATATGAACTTGAGAATGTGAAAAAGATAGATCTAAATTCATGCATTTACCTTGTGAAAATTCAACTGTTTAAAAACTTAGAATGTAACTTCTCATTTGTCCCTTTGTGCTGAGATATACAGGGGATGTGGAGTTGATATAAACTGCCCTAGAGAGGCTTGGCAATCACTCGAAGGATCGAATCTAACTATATGGTTTTCGAAGTCAGTGGAGGCTGCACTTCGGGTTTCATTGAAGATTGAAGTCATCTCCGCCGTTCAGCGTTTATGCAAGAGGCGGGACAGGAATCAAACCATCCTATCTCTAGTCCTGGTAGCCGGGAAAATAGATGAGCGACCCTCATCTTGACCCGCGCGAAACGGCGAGGATGAGAAAGAGCGGGGAGGTATTTCCATATGCTCGCGGGCAATGATTAGACGTCCCAAAAAGGCTGAGAAAATGGACTAGCAAGTCACAAAGAAGCAAAAGCTCAAAGAAGCTAATCAAAGGCCAAAGGCCAAAATTGTGAAGGTTTTAACCGAAACAAAAGTGAAGAAACTCCAATTCAACATCAAAGGCCAAAGGCCAATTCACTACAGAAGCTGTCCCTCGCCAAAAAGAAATCAAAGTGCTCAACTCAGTGAAACCCGAACCGAATCACGTGCTAGAAAAAGCTACAAGGAAACCATATAGTGTGAGTCTGTCCAGAGAATGCAGTCCAGGAGCTTGAAAAGGGCTATCTCCCGAAACATCCAAATTAATTTACATCTCAGCTCGAAGGTACAAGTATCAAGTTTCTTCTAAGTATTTACACGGTTTAGTTTGGTAATAAGTAAGTAATGCATGAATTAAGATAAATCTAGTCCCACAGTCTCACTTTCATATTTAAAGTTTTTACTTGGATTGTGTGCACATCTCTTAAATGGCATTGTTCGGGATGAACAACTAAAAGTGTGCGGTGATCTGATGGACCATATTTATATGATTCATTAAGACAGTTAAACCCACCAAATTAGATGCTTTATCTTGACAACTTTTAGTTGTTAGTTTCACTTTTGTTCTACAGGCCATTTCAAGGAGTAAAGATGAAAATTAGCTAAAATGGAGTTCTTAACGCTGAAAGCGGATTACAAGTCAGAACTGACCATACTCCGACAATACTCCGATCAAGCCACAACTGAGTCCCGATGACTTGTTCCAACAAAGATCAAGAACACAAGTGAAATGCCAAGTATAAGTGACTTATCTTTTGATGTCAACTAAGGAGCAACCAAAGGGCAACCGAAGAGGCAACCAAAGGGAAACTGGAGTTACATTCCAACTGATGGCTTTTTGGAGAAAAGATCTCATTCCACTCACACATATCCTCCCTTCCTCCACCACATGGGCGGCTAAGCCCTCCACCTCTCTTCTCAAGCCATGTGGCCGGCGGCTTTTGGGAGGAATGACTCACCTCCGATGGCTTTTGGCTCCTCCACCCATCCCTTGCCATGTGTGAGCTCCTCTCCTCCCTTGTGACAAGTGTATGGCTCTCATCCCTTCACCTTGCCTATAAATAGAGCCTTCATCTCCTTGTAAATGTATCCCATCCCACAATCCACAAGTCTTTAGAGAGATAGAGGGCTTAACCCTCTTCTCTTCACTTTCAATACACATTTTGTTCTTCATTTTGGAGCTACTTTTCCTTGCTTGGATCTTGCTTAGGAGATCCTCTCCTCCACTTATTGTCGGTACAAAAGCCACGGCTTTCTTTTCCCTGACTTGTCCTTTACTTTCCGTATATATTGTTCTTACTTTAAAGTTATTCTCCTTTTCGGTATCCTTGTTCAAAGCCATGGTTTGCTTGTATTCCTTGACATGAATACAAGTAGCTAAAGCTTGTATTCGGTAGAGGGAGTATTTTTATCATAAACCGTTCTAGACTCTATGCTTAATGCTACTTAGTGTTTCAAAACTTGTTTTATGTGCCACATATTAGGTTAGAACTTCCAAGGTTGAGTGGATGCTTTAACGGGCAAAGCTCTTCCGTGGGGTTCGTGAACATACTCGGGTAAGTGGATGCTTTAACGGGCAAAGCTTATCTGAGGAGTTAGACCTCTTTTAAAAATCATTTGGTTGATCGTAACTGAAGATCAAATGGATGCACATAAGGCTAAGATACTTTGAAAGGAGGAATTAGTCTAAATAGAACAAGTGTTCTAAATGATGTGGCAAGTCGTGTGCTAGAAATAGCCTCGATTCATCTTTGAACACTTAGTATGATCAGTAGAGGTCAATGATGAACGATGATATGATATGAAACCCCTAAACCGAATCCTTTCCTTACAGTCCATTATCAACTGTTGTAATTTACTTTCAGTTCTCAAAGCACACTCAAACCCAACCCCAATCGCATTTAATTTATGCATAAGCTTCATTAAAGAACAACTAATCCACCAATTCCCTTGGGTTCGACCCCTACTTACCACTTGCTACCCAGTAGTGAAGTCGCGAGTAGCGGAGATATAAATTTGTTTTTGCACAGAGAAACATCGCACCTTAACGACAGTGCGGTGGGCTCCGTCAGGTCCCCATCATACTTGCGGACTATCCAGTAAGTTGTTCGTGCCATCACCACTACTCGAAGGCGCCACGGACATCCTTCTTCACGCTTTCGACATTCTAACACCAGTTTAGTAGTGTCAGATTTTTTTACCCTAAACTCCACCTGATTTAGAATTGAGTATCTCTGCACAGCAGGCATTACATTCTCTTTAATAGAAAAAGTAGTATCTTTTTGAAGATCCGGGGAGTTAGGATGGTGGACCCTCACATTCTCATCTGCTGGTTGATATATTTCCCATGCCGAGATATCAGTGAAACTCGGATAATCCTAGACGATCCGATCTTGAACTAATTCCGCATCGGGATTTTCTTCGGCAAAATTATCCACATTATCCATCTCATCACGGTCATACTCGTCTCGTATTGGATTATCCAATGTTGCCAAGGTGGACATATACACGTCCCCGTAATCATCACTCATGTCAGACATGGTAAGAATTGAAGAGAAGTGATTGAGCTGAATAGATATGATTGAATTGAAGAGAGATGATTGAATTGTGTGTTGAAAATGAAGAAAGGGGAGTGCAATTTATAGCTGACAAATACCGGTTCTGCGTGAACTAGGATCATTATAATACCGGTTAGGCGTGAACCGGGATCCAGTCAATTCCGGTTGGCCGAAAACTGGGATTGTGTCGACTAGTCAGTTTCCAACCGGGTCCGTCGTCTCTGAAAAGCCTATTCGGTGGAATCTTTTGTTACAGATGATACTAGTTTGGGAGAAACCGGTATCTTTTTAGTTTAGTCACATCCAAACTAAGTTCGTGATGCTCGACCAGGTCTGAAAAAGCCTGTTGGCTTAATCCCGGTTTCGCATAAACCGGTACTGGAGTAGTTCCGGTTCTTGATACACCGGGTCTCAACCTAGATGCCATTTCATCACTTCTTGGTCCACGTAGGACCCAAAACATGCCACGTCTCCATTTTCGACAGGATTCCGGTTCCTCGAAAACTGGAATTATTAGTATCGGTCCCCCGTAAACCGGAATTGTAAAAAAATGGGGTAGATTGGTGATTTGAGTTTCGTTTGGTGTATATGAGTAATTCGAGCTTGGAATTGGGGTAGATGGATGAAATTTCCCGAGTTCAGTGATAACAAAGTGTATGCATAGTGAGGATTGAGGAAAAGATCGTTCTGGGGTTTATTTATTTTGATTTCTTAGGTGTTTAGTTTGTTAAAGTTTTCAACTTGATTGATGTTGAGACTTAGGTTGTGATTTTGTCATATATTGAGGTTTTGAGATGAAGCCTTCAATTAAATTGTATGGAACAACTTGTTCATTTGAGTTGAACAAAATCTCTAATTTGTAGGTTGCTGAGATGGAAGATATGCTGACTAGGCATAATGGCTCAATGCCAACACGAGAAGTTCATGAAGTGTTAGCGGAGAAGTTTACACTACACCATTTTGCAGATTAGGAGATGGTTTTTTTCTGTCGCATAATGTCCTATATTTGTCGCATAAACTTTATGCGACCAAATAAATGTCGCTTAAATTTTGTCGCCAAAGCCTAGTAGCGTAATGTCGAGCGACATTTTTAAGATACAAATGTCACGTAAAGTTTTAATCTTATGCGACATTTTGTTTAATACGTGACATAAAATAATTCGATTTGTCGCTATATTTGTTGCTATTTTTGTCGCCTAAAAATGAGAAGATCAATATTAGCATTAATTATATAATTGTGGAACTTATTTTGTTATTGTATTTGAATTTTGAATGATTAAATAATATTTCCATTTGAATACAAAATTACATAAACATTATAATTGATGTATTCCGGTTCAAAAACAACTCACCAAATTCACAGAGTACATTCAATCAAAAAAAATCACTAAGCTCAAATCTAACGACATTCAAAGTCCACGCCACTGCCTCTTCAATCGGAGTTCGCACTCGTGCGCATCTAAGCAAGGTGCTTGAGGCGCTGGAGGTGCTGCTAAAGCTGGAGGCTGAGGTGCTGAAATGGGTGAAATACAATTACAAGGTGCTGAATTGGTGAAATACAATTACAAGGTGCTGAATTGGTGAAATACAATTACAGAACCACAGATCAGCAAGGTGCTTGAGGAGCTTGTGAAAGCTGGAGGTGCTGCTAAAGCTTAATCGTGTATTATTTGGACTACCTGCAATAAAGCAAACTGATGTTATCGGTTCTATATAATCAGTTTGAGGTTTACAAGGCCCCTGAAACAAGTGTAACATCAATGTTCATCAAATTCAGCCGCCAGCTTCGGAGAAAAAAAAGAAGAAGCACAAACCCCATTTGCTGCTTACCAACCCGGTTGAATATTTCCAGTAGAGATTTAACATTTCCGAGTTGAATTGCTCCGCCTTCGCACCCATGTTGAAAGGCAGTCAGTATTACGAACGTCAGCTCCGCAGTCGCAGGCTCCAGAAGCCACCACCTCGCCGGAAGAAACTCAACCAAGTTGTTGCTGATGATGCGAACCGAAACGGTAAAAACTCCGACGGACAAAGGGTGAGCTGCAGGTTGAGGAGGAGTTCGTCCGATGCAAAGGCGCGATCTTTTAGCCGTTGTGAGCTTGATGAAATTGGTTGAAGGAAGTTGGATTCAGTCGGTGTGATGAAGAGTGAAAATTGAAATTGTAGATCTGGTTTTAAGAAGGTTGAGAGATGGTATCTCCAGATCCAGTTTTAAGCAAGGAGGCCTGTTTGTACTTTAAATGTTACTCTAACACTTAACCAAATTTTAGGATTTAGGAATTCAACAACACGTGTATGCACGTGACATAGTGTTTTTTATTGCCATTATCTTATTTTACTCGACTTTTTACGTATGTAAGTCGCTTAAACATATTTTAAAATTTCAAAAATCCCGCCATCTGAAAATATATTATCCCCCAAAATGAAAATTTTGTATGCACCATTTTAAATTTAGGTTTGTTTATCTATTTTATATTAAAAAATTACGTTTATGCGACTTATTATGGAATAAAGGTCGCCTAAGACTGAAATGACACAGGTGTACTTTGGATCAATTTTGTTCTGCATTTAATTTTTATATTTTTATGCGAAAAACTTTGAATACCAACGTCGCTTAAAGGATTTTTATCTTTTTACGCGACAAACTTTGAATACCAATGTCGCTTAAAAGTTAAACGGTAGGTCGCCTTTCTTTAATGGCGAATCAATTTTAAACTTGAAGGCGTGTGTCATGCCAGCAATGGATGGGTCGATCTAATTGCCATGATAACGTGACATAATTAAAGTTGTCGCTATATTTAAGTCGCATAAAACATGTAAGGTGACATTTCAAGTGTGTCGCTTTAACAAACGTCGCATAAATTGTATAACGTGACATAAATAACGTGTCGCTTAAACGGATGTCGGGTAAACCTCTTTATGTGACAACATTTTTGCGTCACTTAAACCTTTGTCGCATAACAATGTTTTTGCGACAAACATATCAAAGTGTAGTCCCATAAACAGGTATATGCGACAAAGTTTTTGCGACAATAGTCAAAATTTGTCGCGTAGGATGTAAAATGGTGTAGTGTTAGGTGAGTGTTAATATTTGCAATGTGTTAATATTTGTAGCTTTTTGCGGAAGCGTATTGGTTGTGGTCAAGGGGAAGTGCAGGAAATGCAGGTTAGGGAATGGTTTGACCGAAAAAGAGATGCTCTAAACGCTAACGATTGTGAAAAATCGAAGGTGTCATCAGTGCTGAGTAGTCCAACCTTTCAACTTGAAGAGCAAGATGGTAATTATCTACACTAAGGTTTGTTTTATTGTATTTCTGGTCATTGTGTTAGAGAACCATATTAACTTCTGTTATGGTTGTGACTAGTCGACCCTGCAATGTCACGTGCTATAACTTCAGCCTCAACGCAACCTCAGTTATTGGCGGTTCTGCTTAGTGAAACTCCACAAGTCATTACACTACCACCAACAGGTTCTGAGACTAATATACTTATTCTGACAAATCCAAGGAGCATCCGCTGCAGAAAGATTTCATCTACAGGTTTTAATTCCTTTTTGGTTTTCAGTAAATCTTTAATCTTTATTATTTGATTCACTTTTATATCATATCTTCTGGAAATGAACTAGCAAAAAGAAGAAGAGGTATTGTTAATGGTACTAGAGTCGCCAATGGTACTCAAATCAAGATCATTGATGAGGTGGTCTGTTCAAAAAGAGGCACGCAAATATCCGAGGTTGAAAGATGTATAAAAAAGCCTTCACGCCCTACATGTGGCACACAATTCACAACACAAATCAAGCACAATGAAAGAAGAGCTGCTGAAGGAAAACAAAGAAGTAGTCGCAACCGACTCGATCTCTTATCTAGAGGAACGATTAAGGGTGCTAGAAGAGCTAGTGCGGGGTGGCGCCTGGTGGGTTTGCTACACTACGTCATTTTACATCTAATGCGACACTACAAAATAAGTGGGGTAAGTGCGAAAGACTGTCGCATAAGCTTATACGACTGACTTAATGTCGGAATAGCTGCGTCGTGTAAGATGGTGTGGCATAAGTCTTATGCGACAGTCCCAGACAACGCCTGTCGTATATAATACAACTTACGTGACAGTATTTTTGAACTGTCCCTTAAGCTTGTTGACTGCCGTATAAGGTAATTCTTATGTGACAGCAACTTAAGTGACAGTATTTGAGTGTCGCAATATACATACGCAATATTTTTTTTTAACGAATTTTCTAGCGACAGTACGATCTTATGCCAAATTTTAGCCGGAATTAATACTATTTTGACAATTTTCGATTCCATACAAAGCAAATTAAGAAACATGACATTCAAAATGTTACATAAATAGTTATGTCATCACGGCTTAACAGCGCATCAAGCTGTATTATCCAAAATATTGCCCCACAAAAGTTCAACCTGTTATGGCTACCAGCCCCTAAAGAAACTAACTTAACATAATATCTGTTTACCACAACAGCAATGTTCACAAAAGTGGTTAGCATCACTGCATTGGACCAAGTTTCCTATGCCATGAGACTAGTTGCACCATCCGATGCATTACTTCCTACAACCGCATTCGAGCCTCGCATCATTTCTTCCAACATCTTTACGCGCTCTTGGAGCTCTTTCACCATGGCACGATCATCATCCTTTGCTTGAAGCTCAGCTTGTATTTGAGCACTCAATCTATAACCACCCTTCGGACGAGGAGGCTTCTTCATGCAATTGCCAACACCAGATATGTGTCGGCCTCTCTTCTTGCCCACTGCGTCCTCTATAATACCGACCTGAACATCCACGGGTAAAATGTCTTCCACCCCATTACCTTCTTGGTCACCAATCACATCAAGCAGCTTATCATTCATTTTTTTCCTTCACATTATAAACCAAATCACAAGTTAAAAGAAAAACCCAATTCCAAACTCCGCAGATTTAAAGAACAAAGACAACAAATTAGATGGACAATTAAAATAAAAAAAGTGCATAGATCAACAATCACATATAACAAATAATCTGATAGTGTAACAAATAATGTAACAAATAATCAACTGTGTAACAAATAATGTAACAAATAATCTGAGAGTGTAACAAATAATCTGATAGTGTCACAAATAATATAACAAATAATCTGATTGTTGAATATAATCTATCTGAATATAATAATTGTAACTTCAATGATAATGAAACAGTAAGCCTTGATTAGTAAACTGACTAACAAAGCAGCAAGCATGCAGTTTTAATAAAACAGCAAGTAGTATGAAAGTGAAGCAGCTTTACTGAAAATACAAAACTGAATAATCGCATGTAGCAGCAGAACATTCACAAGCATGCAGTTTTAATAAAACTGAAACAAAACATTCATATAAATATACTGAGCGTGCATATGAATGAAATCATGCATCTGTACTCAAATGAAAAACAGAACATTCAGCCGTAAACTAACCAACAAGTAAACTGAGATTCGAAATTAAAAACAGCAAATAAACTGAAACAGCAGTCACGTCAAATTTCCATAAATCATTAACAAAACACAATCACAATGCATAGATTGACAATTAGATCATATTGAATTAATATAAGCGGTGAGAAAGTACCACTAAAGCTGCACCAGCCGGTTCGACACCATAAACTTTTGCATATGTCGATAGAAAAGGCGCTCTTTCTCCTATAGCCTCGTAATCCTGTGCCCGGTCGATGAACATCATCTTTCCAGAGTGGTGATTAATCTTATTTTTACGAGTATCCTTCACCTGGGCACATTTGTTCTATATTGATACAAAACAAATATATTAGAACATTCAAACTACATAAATGAGATTGAAAATTGTGTAAATTCAGAATACCTTGTACTTTGAAGTTTCAAAATGTGCGCAAAGCCATTTCCATTGGTCCTTCCGGTCCTGAAACTCTTTTGGCGCCGGTTTAGCCCCATGCTTCAGATAGTGCTGCTTGCACTGATATTTCCAGTCCTTGAATCTCTCAGTTGCTTTTAAGGTCATGTAATCCCACAACTTTTCGTCCTCCAAGTCAATTTCAAAATGGACCTGAAAATGATAAATTCTAGTAAGCAATAAATACTAAGTACTAACAAACACACATTTCTAAAATATGTATACTTACGTCCAGACGGGTTATGACTTTGTCATAGGCTTCTTGGGGCAATTCACCATAGGTGGCAGCCACCATGGGCACCTCCTCTCGCACTACACTTCCGATTTCATGTACTATTAAACTTTTATGATCTCTATTGTCGGGGACATTAAACTGGTTGAATGTGAGCTTAATCTTTGCTCCCTTCAACGAATTCGCAATATTTGCCAATTTTGTTCCATTCACTACCCCGCGCTTTCCCCTCTTCTCCTCATAACCTACATATGAACACAGTTACATAATTACCAAATCATGTTGTTTACAACATAAAGAATGGATACAATATAGAAAGGGCAATTTTATACCTTCGCAATTAGCCGATTGCTCCCGAATGCTCAAAATACGGATGTTATCCTGAGACTCTTCTTGAGACTCTTCCTGAGACTCTTCCTGAGGCACTTCCTGAGACTCTTCATGAGGCACTTCCTGAGACTCTTCATGAGGCACTTCCTGAGACTCTTCTTGAGGCACTTCCTGAGACATTTCAGCCTCGACAACATTCATCGGTTGTTCATTCTGCTCAGCCACATCTGATGAATTGTGAAATATTGATGCTGAGAGACCAGTGGAAGTGGACTTCGAGTTTAGGGGTCGGATAGGAGGTGGCGTAGGGGCTGAAAACAGTGGCTTAACAGTCTGGGTTGTATGGGATAGCTTGAATGCACTTCTCATTTCTTGAGTTGCAACGGACTTCATCGGCCTAGGGCTTTTCCTAGTGAAACAGGGAGATGATACTTGGGAAGCTACTGACGGAGGCACCGGCGGGAGGAGAGGAGGAGCGACGGGAATTTGTTGTTGGGCTGGTGGTGGTGGTGGAGGGATGTTCACAAACGTGTCTTCTTGATATGCTTTGTCAACATTCTCATCGCGTGCAAGTGAAGCATCACTATAAATACCTCTATGTGCCACTATATTAACCACTTTCCAATTATCTCCGGCCTTTGGATCATCTAAATAGAAAACTTGAATCGCGTGGATTGCTAGACAATATGGAGAATTCTCATACCAAATGCTCGACGTATCCACTGAGATTAATCTGTGGTGGTACTTTATGCCTCCACCATGGCATGCGCTAGTATTAAACCATTTGCATTGAAAAACAACTACCGGCATTCCTTGTGCATACTTCAACTGGATGATATTCTCAAGAATACCATAGTATATTGCGCCGTCAACTACACATTAATAAAAAAATTAAAATTAAATTGAACTAAATTTGAAACTTTTCAAAATAATAGTAATACTCACCAGTCTTAACCATCACTCCACTATTCTGTGTTTTTAAATTGCGATCGCGATCATAAATAACAAATTTTATGCCGTTTACGTGACATTGTGAGTAACATGCATGCGTTTGTGGGTGATACGCTAAGTTGTGGACTTCCGGGTTGTAGTATTCGTGTCTATCATGTTGTAACTCATTCATCTGCGAATAAAAGATTCATAGTTAGTGTAATTACATATAAGTAACTCTCAACAACAAATGAAGTATTAATGCATACCCAATCAAGAAAAAATCTATGAAAATCTTTAACGTATTCTTCATGGCTACTGTTTGGAAATTGGTCCCAAAATTGAACCTTGTGTGAGTTAAAGTAATGGCTCACTTCCAAACAGTTTTCCACCACACACCAGTGAGCAATACCCAATTCCGCCTTAGTAAGTTTCACTCTCGGAAGATGTCTAAATGGCTTGATGAGCTCAGAAGCAGCTGACAATTTGTAGGTAGACTGACCCCCAGAATCGACATTTGTTGTTGATGCATTAGTATCATCCATGTATAATTTACAATAGGTCACACATTCACTGCTCAGCGATGCATCCCTCCGGATAACGTGTGTTTCTAACATAT